>JAFJTR010000027.1:0-362025 GCA_022559985.1 Parastagonospora avenae f. sp. tritici 18332-5
CATAGTAGTGAGCGTCGCGATACTTTGCTTGTCACGAACTCGGGGTAGTGTTGTTAATAGGACGCGTCGCGCAACTAGGCAACCAATCAGGAGGCGTCAGATCGCGCTAAGTAAGACCTAGCGACTGCTGATTGGCTGCGCTGATTTCGGTGTGAGTTCAGATAATCAGATCCGGAACACTAAAACACCAAATATTTGCAAATATTTGCAAATATAGCGAATCCTATATTTGATTTGATTGGTAAACTCTTAAAGCTATATTTGATTTGTTTGATTTGACTATACCAATCAAATCAATCAAATATTTGATTCATGTTTGTTTGTTGCGGAGTGTGGTCAAGGGCCGGATGAGGAATTCGAATCGGATGATGGAGTTTGCAGGGACGCTGAAAGGATCGAAAGCCCAGACGCTGTTTCATTGGGTGCCTCGACTATTGTTTTCCTTCTCTTCAGCGTCCGGACGGTCTCTTACTACAAGGCTGAAGTGTCAGTCACCAGATCTATCTGCGGTCAATGGCTATAAAAGAACAGCTACTGACCGTTGGCCCGATTGCCGGGTTACAGTTGTGAGCTATCTCGCGACATTGTTGTGCCCAATGTGACCAACCAAACTCCATTTCCGCTTTCGAATATGATTTTGAACTGTTCTGAGCTGATTTGTGACTAGTGATCTGCGACTAAGCCCCCTTCCGACTCTCGTGACAGTACAACAAAGTTCCATCTTGTGCTCAAAGCGCTGCAGGAAATTGGATCACTGAGGCGAGTAACGCGGAATCATCACTCTCATACCCCTTCTATCTTTTTCCTTTTCCAAACTTCAATCTTGCTCTTTCCAGCCTCGTCCAGCACATCAAAACTTGCACCAGAATCCAACAGCTCCTTCACACCCTCCTCATTGAAGGTTCCCACGTCCCTCTGGATGGTTAGCGCCATTTGTAGCGCAGTCATACCATTACTCTCGCTTCGAGAATCCGGGTATGCGCCACGTTGAAGTAGAAGTCGCAAAGTATTTACACGAAATGATGTGACTGCGGTCATTGGAAGTAGGCGGTTGAGAAGGGCCTGGTGTTAGATATGAGCAAGGCTGGCCGTAACACAGGCTCGGCTGGAATGGAACTGCATGGACTGGACCGCGCAGCTGGTCGCACAAGGGCGGGGGATAAAAGCCACTTGTTCATAGATCAGACCAGAGGACGATCAATCACTTCAATTATCAACATCATTAAGAACATTTTAAATCTCACACCTGGTGAGCCCGCGGGTCGCCTAGACGCCGGTGCGCATCAAGAAGCATTGCGATGACATCTACCTGTCTTTTCGCCTCGCGCCGCAGAAACGCAAACTTCTCGTCCCCCGATGAACATGGCTGGTTTGGGGTATGCTCACAAGTCGCTGTATAGGCGGCAACCTCTTCAAGTTTTGCCTGGTCGAACTGGAAAGCCTGCAATAAGACTCTTGCAACATCAAGGTGAAACGCTGCGCATGCCAGACTTAATGCGTGGCTCTGCTGGTCTTGAGTCCATTCTGAAGTCCAAGACAATAAGTCAGACACCATATCTGCCTGTCCTTCGAACGCTGCGACCTCAAGCAGCGTACCAGACTCGATCACGCGCGGGGAATAATCGTCCGGGTATTTTTGCCTATGCGCGCCTAAGTCCCATAACGTTTTGGCCATATCGCGGCGCCCAAGTCGCACTGCAAGGCGTATAGGTGTATCTTCCATGCGTATGTTGGTGCTGCCTTCATCTAGAATGTCCATGTTGGCGCCACGCTCTAGGAGCGCTGCCAAAGCGGTGGGCTGTTTGCGCCACATAGTTACGTGTAAAGCTGTACCAAAACCACTAAACTTGCCGCGAGCGACATGGATCTCATCGATGTCTTTGCCTATGTCCACAAGTCTGTGGATTTGTGGGACATCGCCATGGCTTACGGCTAGATGCAAGGCGTACGCAGAATGGTTACCGAAGAGGTCGTCGAAAAAAGCTGCATCGGGTGTATCATGCATGGCTTATGGCAAAGCATTCGCATGCATATGTGTATTTGTGGTATTTGTGGAAAGAAAGATGAGGTCGATATGACACGGCAGTTTCTTGCATGTTGTGATTCGTCTATTGGCGATCAGCTGACGGGAGCTGCCTAATGTGTCGAGTGTGAACATCGGCCGTCGTTGTAAATAGAGGCAGCGGCTAATCAAACAGATCACGGCCCACAAATCGAGTTAGAACCTAACTGCACCAAATCCTCGTCGCTCATAGTTCATGGGGATGTTGCCATCGCAGCGCCACGCACATGCTATCCAGAGTCCGTCACTTTCGCAGCATGACGGATACTATAAGCTATTGTATACACGACCCACCATCGGTCTGACCTCTTGAAGTATAATTAATTAGTCGACCATGCAAAAACAAAAAGAATATCGTACAGGAACGACAGCTATGCTACACGCACTTCACAGATTAAGGCGGATTGCCTGGATCTGGAATGGTGAACTCGTACGTGTAAGAATCACCGTTCCTGATTATCGTGAACGACACTTGGTACGGATCCGCGTTAAAGAACTCCGACGAAGAGTCACCCCGCTCCAAGAATGCCGGACTTGACCCTATATCAATATCTCCATTATTGTCAGAGGTCGCACCTCTAACGATGGGCGAAATTCCCGGCGTGGCAAGGTAGCCCGTGTTGAACAGCACATTCGCCCACACCGAAAATCGGTCGTAGGATGAACCAGCGGGCAGACTTCCTCTAGCATGAGTACCAACGTACCAAAGGGCGTTTCTCGTCGTGAGATCGGGCACGTCAATACAATCGAAACCTGGTCCTCGAGCATTGAGATCGCCGTACTGAGAATTATCCACACGCCATCCGATCTGAGCTTCTGTCCGACGCTGCCCGTGGAACATTGACACGCGTTTTTTGTGCTGATGCTGCGACTATATATCGACTCTCGCGACAAGGAACAGGAAATTTCAGCTGGAGTAGAAAGAGGGCGCCTTGGTTTCATTGTCTCGGGCGGAAGATGATTGACCCAGCAAGAGCAGGGGACATTGCCAGCTTGGCAGCTTTGACATCGCAATGTCGAGCTTCAGATCCCCGAGACAGGATCTTCGCAATCTCAAATTACGAGAGAGCCTGGCAGCTGATTATACCCTGTCCTTCAGGCACCTCGCTATTGGCTTCTTCGCGTACAAGTTTCTTGTAGCGCAGAAATCGTTCTTCTTTGACCACGCTGGCTTACTGTATTCGAATCAGTCGCCGTCTTGGGTGCCGGTGTGTCGATCTGATAGAGAATGGGAGCGTGCGTTGGTGGGAGCTATACCCTGCAATATAGACATTACCCCGTTTGATGCCATATCAACAGTCGACTACATGGTTTATCTTGATGAACGATCCATGTTCACTCTCAAGGAGATGATTGTTGCATATGACTACCAGCCTGCGTATAGTTCACCGTCCGTTGTTGATTCTGCCACTGGAGCTCTGCTGATGATCCTCACACATCTGTTGATGTTCGAACACGAGCCCAAGGTACTGCCAACTCAAGCAAACTTGCAATTCTACGAAGTCAGCACCACGGTGACGCTAAAGCCAATTCCACGGTTGTGTGTTTTTGCATCGACGCGGTTGCAGATCGAAGTGGGCGACCATATCTTTAAATTTCCTATGAAAGAGCAAATCGAGGATTATGTCAAGTGGGAAGAGAACTCATACGTCGCCATGCCTCCCGATTATCATGATGACCGGTTTGGCCCTCGCAGTCTAATATATCTCATCTCATGCCCAATGCCGAATCAACAAGACTTACCGGCATACAAACTAGTCAAGAGTCGAATCGGCCTTTGCGCAGCCTATCCACACATGATCCAGGAGCATCATTCGTCCGTCAGCTTCAGCCAAAGCGATTGGCTCGCGCTCCGCAACCTATGTACCCTAAGACTCTCCGAAGTCTAAACGAACGTTGAAGCCACGATCAACAGTATCCTGAAACTCCTGGTGGCTGCAACGAATACATGTCTTTTGCAGGGTAATCTCCGCCCATTACACATTTGCCCACCCAGGGCGACACAGGCCGTAACCAATACGTTGCTGATTTCTACGAGGCCTTCTACGACGATTACATTGCACACACGCGGGAAGATACTCTAGGGAGCCTGGGCGCACTCCTCATCCAAGTCAGGTCTTTCGAGCGACCATTAGCGAATGGATATCAGTCCATGGTGGACATTATGCGCGAATTACTCGTCAGAAACAACTTGAAGATACTAATAGATACTCTCATAAATACGTTTGAGCCTCCGAAGATGCTGAGCGGCGTACTTAGCATGATTAGCGACGGCCCAACGGGGGAGAAAGGAGCGATTGGGATACCGAAGTACATCAACGGAGTCAAGGTGGATGGGCAAATCATGACGGTGGCCATTGTATAGTCGGTGCGGCGAAGTCATACTAGGTAATTCCTCTGGTAGGGAAGCCTGTATATCTCAATAAACTGCGGTCCACTTCCTGTGAAACAATACAGATGCATACATATTCATTATGTACATCAAACCGTAGCAGCAAGGACCAGACTACATAACCCAATAAGAAAATCTGAAACCTCGAATAGTATAAGACAACACCTCTGAACGCACTTCCCACAAGTGATCTGTTCGTTCCAAAAGCACCGATACCCTCGACGTAACTTTCTAAATCTGCACCGGAGATAACATGTAGTCTCTTGGAAGCGTTCAGTCAGACGCGGCCTAATCACGCCGCTCCAACACACAATTCATTCACATTTGAACCACAGAGTGCCCCAGCCTAAACCTCCGCGCCGCATCCCCCAAAAAGACCAACACAAAACCAACTTTCATACAATTACCCATTGCACCCCCCTCACTCTCACCGTTATCACCCGCCGCCAAACACATCAATGTTCCAACACTTCACACCCCGCCACATCCCCCCCCTCCTCCTCGCCACGCAACTCTGCATCGGCGGCCTCTACCCCTTCATGTACACGCCCTCCGCCGCGCTGCTGAAATTCGGCTTCACCCCGCAAATCGCCGCGTCAGAAGCCGCATGGCCCGTGATCAAGACCGGGTCCGCGCGCGTGACGGCCATGGGCATTGCGCTGTGGGGCATGTATCTCGGGGGCCATTTCGCGGCCATGGATATCTTGATCGCGTCGCTTGGGTGGGTGGCGGTTGTTGATGGGATTGTGTGTGCGCGCGAGGGGGCGGAGGGGGCGGTTGTGATGAGGGTGGGGGTGACGGGTGTGATTGCGCTTTGGGGGGTTTTGGGGATGACGACGGGGAGGTATTTCTGAAGTATAGGGTTGGGATGGGCATGGGATCATGAATATGAATAGGAATATGTATATGAATATCACGTGTACAGTCAAAGTTGTACGATATTGGTTCATCAACCGTTTCCATTCCATTAAGCATTACTACTAAAGATTTACCTCGCGGGCAGCAGCCACCCCAAGAATGACGCATACCGCGAGTTTAAACTTCTACGCGCCCTGCACCAGGCATTCTCTCTGCCATCATTCCAACATTGTTCGTGCCGAAAAGCCCCCTAGCAGACACCCAGCTGCCATGTGAAAGAAGAAGAATGACTCGAAGCTGCGAGCCGGGTGCTGAAGCGAATGTGAATAAAGTACAGGTCGAAACGAAGTACTTTGTGTACAGGTCCAAAAGTGAGCCCGAAGCGACCGACTTGGGTATCAAATAAAAAGTGTATAATAAACCGCGCGAAAACAGTGCGCTAGAGGAGCCACAAGAGAAAAGTTGCTGTGGTCCTGGAGTGATATCGCGTTCCGTCTCTTGCTACGACGCCTGTTTCTATGCTGTGTGAAATCCACACAATGGGATCGCTGAAATGCTGCGAAAACAAAAAACTCCGGGGTATGCATGAGTCGTCAAGGCCGTCACCGCGAGGATGTAGGTGATGATGCGAGCTTAGAGATGAGGTGTGAAGGTGGCGTAGAGGTAGAATCTATCGCTGTTCGGTATCGGATCCGACGGTATCGCCGTCCCAGAGGCTCTGGGCGTCGGTATCAACAGGTGAGTGGGCGCCCATTGGGCTACGACCACCAGTCGAGTAGGAGGAAGAGGAGCCGCTAGCCCAGTCGTCAGAGTCAGACTGTGGCTGGAACTCTTCGTAGATGTCGAGCATGCTGTAGCCAGCGCCGTCCATTGGGTCGCCAATCTCGACATAGTCGTAGTCCCAGCGGAACTCCTTATCGGCTTGTGGGCGGGGGAGGAAGTTCGCGCGGCCAAAGAAGAAGCAGATGCCAGCAACTAAGCAATCATTAGCAAACATTGCAGGAAGATGGATAGGACAAACTTACGGAGACTGCCAGCAACTAGGTCAACGGCGTAGTGGTGCGAGAGGTACATGGTCGACCACCACAGCCACATGGTGTAGAAGACATAGACCGGGAAGAGCTTGGGGAACAAGTGTCCCATGAACAAGGTCTCGAGGGTCGCCCATCCGGAGTGGAGCGAGGGGAAAGCGCCAAAGACGACTGGCGAGGCATGGAATCCAGAAGTGTACAGATCAATGCCAAAAAGCTTGTCGATTGCCTTAAGACCCGCGGCATCTCCGGCGATAGAGTAGTTGGCAGGAGCCAGACCATATGTGTTCTCGTACCATGGGGGCGAGCAGGGAAAGACGGTCTGGATCAACACAGCCGTGATGTTCATGTAGCCGAAAGCGCGTGCCCAGGTTGGTGCAGTACCTGGGGGTCCCCAGATAAACATGCAGCAGCTGACAATGACCGGAGACACATAGTGGACAACACCATATGGCAACCAGGCGAGGAGATCAAGGACTACGTGCTTGTGTGCGGAGAGGATGTTGCTCAAGTTCGCGCCGTAGAGGATGTTCTCGAGGGCTGGGAGGACGCGCACCCAAATGGCAGGTCGGTAGTCGGTGGAAATATATCTGCGAAGCGTACGTTAGCATCTCTGTACACGCGTGCGTGAAACGCGCAAAGTCATGGCCGCCGCCCGGTCCGATGTGGAGCGCTAGCAGCCAAGACAAGGATTGTGGCGCAGGCAGGCGCAGAGGGTGACGTACTTGCAGCTTGAAAATAGAAGAATCCACGTGAGGGTGGGGAGCAATGGGAGCAAGAACTGGCGGGTGATAGGAAGACATAGGCCCGTCATGAGCAGGCCGGCGACAAACGTCTTTGCGAAGGGCCCTGGGGCTTCGCTCACAGACAGGGAGAAGATGGCGACGATGGCGAGGAACAGGTACTGCGCATCGTATATGGACCACGGGTGCGTCCTCAGGGCCTTGATTGTGTCGGACGGCGAGAACGACGTCTCGAGCCCGGCGATGGATGACGTGACGGACTGGCGACTGCGTATGCGCGACTTGGTGGCCCTCCACTTCCGGCGCACGCGATGGGGGATGAAACTGGGCAGCGCGGATAGGCCGGGGACCTTTGTTCGCGACAGCATGTCGGCGCTCTGGGAGCTGTCGAGGAAGGCGAGGTAGCTCTTGTTCGTCATGGTGGTGCAGGCGGCGGGAGTGAATGCTCGCTGGATCGGAGGCTCGGGGGCGAAGACGGGGGCCTGGGGGCAGCGGCGACACACGCGACCAGAGGTGGTTCACTCGCTGGCGGGGTTGCGGTGCTGGAGGGAGACTTATCGAAGCACCAGCGAGCCTGTGGACGGGTTGAAGAGGGAGGGAGAGCGGAAGAGGGCGGGTTTAGGGATTATGAAAGAGGCCCCAGTGGAAGCTCCGGATGGCTGAGGCTTGCACTGCTGCGACCGGGGGCCTGCAAATTAGTTGCGCGCAGCCAGATGCTAGCCCGCACGGGGACTGGCGCGGCTACACCCAAATTTCGTGTACAGCCTAACGCACAGTCTGCCGTGAGACGACGCGCCAGGATGCGCTTCCGATTTCCGATTGCTGTTGCGTGCAAAGATAGACAGCTGCTGGCCGCCTTGAAGCGTGCTGCGGGCTGTTGGGCACACATTCCTCGCTTCGTCGCTTCCTCTCTGACACGGCGACTGCATGAAGCTCGCGTGATGACAAAGGCAAGGCCTCACGTTGCTTGGTAGCACGGCGTCAAGATTAGTCGTCGACCACTGCCTAGTCTACTCGGCCTGGTGCGGTGAGCAGAGCGCGATGCGAGTATGAATTAGACACGCCGTTAGCTCGTCATGACATCAGCGCACATCCGCCTGATCGCGCGCCGCCAGCAAATCGTCACAACAAGCCCTCATCTTCCATGGCAGAACTTGACATTGATTGCTATCCATGCTGCATGCGTCGTACGCCGTACATCCTCTCAGCCTTGCCGCAGCAACCAACGTCGCACCACCCCAGCCCCAAGGTCCGCCCCAAAGTCCCCGAAACATGCCACGCACACGCTCCTTCTTGAACTCCGTGGACCACATGCTGTCAGACCTCGCAACCATCTCCACATGCGCCCTCCCACGCAGCTAACCAATCGCTCCATCTGCGCGCTGACTGTTGTAGCCGCTCGGCATCACGCATCATCCGCAGCCGACCCCGATCTCCCCGATCCCCGACTCCTCGCTGCGCGTGGATACCGCAATTTCCTTTTTCCGCCCGGCTTTGAACAAGTGCTTGCTGACACAGCGCGCCGCCATCCGACTTCGTACGAGATTTGTCGGACGAAGCGCGAACTTCCCTCACGCGACATGCCAGCCATCCGTTCCAGACTTTCGTTTTGTTGAACGCGAATCAAAGAGCTTCCATGTTTTCAATAATTCACGACTCAGGCACCAACTCATTGAAAAATTTAACGTTGCAAAATTTTGTAAACTGGTCCATCGTAATTTCCCCACCCCTATCCATCCGGTGAAGATGTTTTCGCATGCCGCTTCACTATTTGCACAAAAGAACAACACCGCATCTCGGCCTTGCTCCGTGTATGGATGGCCTTGCATATAACATTGCAAGTCGAAGCGTGTTTTGCCTTGCCAACAGAACATCCTCGATCGCCCATGTTTCACGGCGGCACGTCCAACAACGGGCAGAAACACGCGAGTCAATCGCGTAGACAACCGTATTTCGCGTGACCAGGTCACACCTAGGCCGCGTCGTGGTCTAAGCATCCTGCGAACTGGCAAAACGGAACGGAGCGGGCGCGGGCATTAATGTTTGACGGGCCAGGCTGCACGATGGGAAATTGCGTTTTCTGCATGCCGGTCTGTGCCCATGGCGATCAGCGCGGCAACTTTTGATGCGAGGTGGAATGAGGCTGAATAGATTCAATGTTCTGATACCTACTGCACTTGAAGGTCGCGAAAGGGCCATTGACCCGCCTGGAAATGCAATTAAACGTGACAGCAAAACTATGCATGACAACCGTAACTCGCTGTGCTCGCATGAAAATCATACACACGCCATGTCCTCGATAGATACATCCAAACAGGTCCTCCCCGGGTTATCCTAAGGCGTATCGATGAGATCCTCGAGGAAATCATCTAGCTCCGTGATGCTGAACTGCTCGCCCCACCTCTGCCTGAACGCCTTGCGCTTATAACCACCGTTCGTCTGTTGTCTCCAAGTAACGAGTTCTACCTTCCAGCCTAACCTGAGAGCCCGCTCGACATGAGCCAAGAAGCCATCAGACATCTCTGCCTCCGCGCCGTCGCCCGTCGCGAGAACCATGGTACTGGGTACTTCGGTATCCAGCATGCTCTGACACATCTTCAGATGAAGAAGCTCATCGACGCCCTGCTCCACCCATTTCGGGGCAGATGGCATCTTGAGAGCTACGGTAGTACCCGTCTCAGAGTCACTGCCGCTGCCTGATCGCTTCTGGATAGCCTTTTGCCAGCCAAACCGGTTCACGTCGTTGAAGAATTTCTTCTTCGACGACTCCTCGCGGGCAATGTAGACTTGCTCCTGTACGCTGCACTCGTAGCCGACAGCCTTCGACGTTTCTATAAGTCTAGTGACCTGTGGCAATGGGTTGGCCTCGCGGTGCGAACCAACAAAACAGCGTTTTCCAACCGGACGACGTCGCTCCATCAATAGCGCGAGACTATCGAACGACATGTCGAAGGGCTGGACACCTTTCACGCGAAGCATGTCCTTGAAGCCAATCATGATGTTCGAGGCGTCGACAAAGACATGGATACCTTCAGCCGTCGTATTCTCGTTCACCATCTGTTTTGGAGAGATCAGCCATTTCCGCTCCTCTGGAAACCGTGACAACAGTTTCTCAAATAGACTGAAATGCCGATCCACCTGCGAACGAATGGTGACGGCCGATTTCACCGGTGTGGTGTAAGCGTGGAGGAAGGGAGCAGGGCTGGGTGTCACTGGTATGTGCGACTGCACAGGAGCATGGTGGGAGTTGCGTGGGACAGTGACTGGCCGAACAGTCCTAGGCACCAATCCTGAACTGATAGGCGCAAGCATTTGTGCTGGTTGCAACTGTAGAATGGACTGAGGCACCATTTGATGTTGTGCGAGGGTCGCATGTTGAGTGGTGGGGCGAGGGGGTAATGGCTGTGCTTGAGCTTGGGGTGTGACTGGTAAAGCGGAAGAGCGTAGCCGCTTCGTGAGAACAGGTCTCTGAGCAGGAGTAGGTGTCTGTGGTGCCTGAGGTGCTTGCAGCACTTCGGGTGCAGGAGATGCTGGTCTAATCTTGGCGCCGACGTTGGACATGGCCCTAGACGGCTTGGTGGGTGAGGTGTTAACGACATCGGCATCCTTTGTCGGTGAGTCCGCAAGGGCCTCTAAGCTCTTCTGTATGTCGTCTAAGTTTTCTTCAAGCGCCCTCTCGGCTGCCCTACGAGCCTTGCGCCTCTGCTTCTTGGTGGTACCAGACGTTTGTGGTATGGCAGTACTGACAATATTCTGGTCCTTCTCTTTGAGGCCTACTTGCGACGATGGCGCCGGAAGAGCATTGATGATCGGAGAGGGTAGCAGGGCGTCGTCAGACGTACTGAGTTCTGATTCATCCAACGGTGGCAAAGGCGCTGCCACGTTCGGCTGCATACCCAAACTCTCGTAAAGCTTCCAGAAGTTGCCTAGACCAATCCCTCCATCTTGCAGTGCAGCAGCGGGCGAGCGTGGCTCCGATGGCCTCAACGTTGGCGATATAACATCGTGGGTACTGTCCGATTCTATGAGTTCAAATACAGAATTGAAGTCCCACGCGGAGTCGAGCGGTTGTGACGGCATTTTTCGTGATTTTTCGTGGCCTATAGGTATCTCTCACTCGTGTACCAAGTAATCGGGGGTGTGGATGAAGTGCTAGAGGGATGAAGCGACTGATGCGTGTCAGCTGTATGAGCGGTAGACGTAGTTGCGGGACGGCCGCAGTCGCATTGCGACGAGCACAGCGTTTTCAGAGGAGTAGTGCGCGGCTGCAGCTCTTATATAGCCACGCTCGCCGCTGTCGAAACATCTGGGGTAAGACATACAGTGTGGCTGATCTCGAAACAGTAGCTTCAGTCGCACGCTCATGATCGATTGCGACGTTCTACAAGGAGTGCTGTGTAGTCGCCAGACCGTGTGAAGCTCTAGAGACAGGAATAAACTCAAAAGAAATGCGCAAAAGTGAAATGAGGGTAGCGGGAGGTGGATATGAGTGTGATGGGTGTTTGGTGGCGGGGGCGGTTCACGGGACGACGATCGAAGGTTAGGTCGCGCGTCTCAGCCTCATTGGCGGCCTGTGCGTAGTGATTCATCGGGTCGGGTCGAGATGCCCAACGCCACCACCGAACATCATAGATCTCAGACGCGAGATCTAGCCTGGTAGTATAAACATCATGTGCTTCTAGATAGCTCATGCGCGTCACACCGCCACTCTTAGTACGAAATGTTGAACATCCAAGGCCTCTACCCGAGCCTACAGTATTCACGGATGACAATCAAGCTCGATTGTCCAACGAGCGAGGTAAAATTGTACATGTACTACACGTGAGCTGTCTCTTCCAGACAGCTGTCGGAATTCAGTGGTACAGTTAAAGCTCCGAGGCTGGAAGAACCATTGGAATGGATGACAGCCTCGGCCACCGCAAGCAGCCGCCCCACAATCCGATCATGTAGCCCCTCCATACTTCGTCTCTGTTCAATGCCACTTCCCCAACCATGTCTGCAGACTTCTGGGCGGGCTACGTCTCCGGCGCCGCAGGCATCATAATCGGCAATCCGCTTGACCTCGTCAAAACGCGATTACAGGCTGGAAAGACGGTTGTTGGTGTTGATGCTACCGCAACCGCAATACCGGCTCCACAGGGGTTCAAGGGACAGTTTGAGAATGCAGGATCGCTAGTAAGAGGTGGGTAGTACTCTCGAATCTGTGATCTTTTTGCTGGAGAAGACTGACATGAGTTTCGTAGCGTAGGCGCAACAGCTCCCATACTCGGCTATGGCGCGCTCAACGCCCTCTTATTCGTAACATACAACCGCACACTGGCGCTCCTATCCGACTCGCCAACATCACCAACGTCGTTTTCGAAAGTCTTCGTCGCCGGTGCGACAGGCGGATTCGCGTCGTTCGTGGTGTCTGCGCCTACAGAGCTCATAAAATGCCGCGCGCAAGTGTCGACCGAGAGGAATGTCACATCCTGGTCGATCGCAAAGGACATATGGAGAAGAGATGGCATTAGAGGACTGTACTACGGTGGTGGAATAACTAGTGTGCGAGATGCTGTGGGCTATGGATTCTAGTACGTTTGTCATAGGCTCGCTCTAGAAACTGAAGACTGACAGTTTACAGCTTCTGGTCGTATGAGTGGACGAAGCACGCATGGACAACGCCCGACGACTCGAACAGGGAAGCAGCTATGAAAGTTCTCCTTTGTGGGGGACTAGCTGGTGTTATCACATGGGCTTCTATTTTCCCCTTGGACGTGATCAAGACGAGGGTGCAAACACAATTACTGCACAGCGAACCTAGCTTGTCCGGTGAAGAACGCGCCCTGCTTCATGCTGCTGCGCCTAAGAGACGTTTGAGCTCCTTAGAAATTGCCAAGCATGCATACCAGACCGAAGGTTCCGGTGTCTTTTTTCGTGGACTGGGCATTTGTAGTGTGCGAGCATTCGTCGTCAATGCCGTCCAGTGGGCAATGTATGAGTGGATGATGCGCGTGCTGCAGAAGTCGTGAATAGGAAGCCTTTCTCACTAACATTAGTACCCTATCACACGCGAAACATAGAGACCATCACAGGAAAAAGCATGCGACAGTCATAGAAGCAAATGCATTGGATATACACCTGAACTTTGCCTTTTATAGAGTACATGAGGAAATTTTGTCCACCACCTAATAACCTTCAACCTGACCTTACAGAGCGCCGAATGCTTCGCTTCCTTCAAATGACAATCCCTCGAAAGAGAAAAGTACATGCTCCAAAGTAAATGCTGACGTGGTCAGGCTGAGATGCGTAGACGTCACGAGTGTTCGCAGTCAACATTATAGAAAGGTTGCCTTCGAATGTTGGATCAGCTGCAGGAACCAGATTACATGATCTGATCCTGAGTCAAGCCGCCGGTGTGCTCGGTACCTTCCATGGCATCGCCGTTGCTCTGGTTGGTGTACTTGACGAACTGTAGACCCAGAGGCCTGCCGCCGTACTGGTAACCAGTGAACTTGGCTGTTGAATGTATTAGTCACCGTCGTTTGCTGAAAGGGAGAGGACTTACCAATCGCGGTCTCAGCATCTTCCTGCTTCTCGAACTCGACGACACCGGTTCCACGCGATCGGCCGTTGGGCTCATACTGGATCTCAGCGCGCTCAACTTTGCCAATGGTCGTGAAGAGCTCGACGAGATCCTCGTTGCTGGTCGACCAGGGCAGGTTGCGGACGTAGATGGTGTTGCCTGGCTCTCCGCCACCAGCAGCAAAGTCTGTGAAGGGGTTGGGTGGGTTTGAGCCGGCGTTAGACTCGAATCCTGGGCCACCACCGGGTGGGCCTCCAAAACCTCCACCTCCATAGCCACCGCGCGCGCCGAAGCCTCCTCCAAAGCCACCGCGACCGCCGCCGAATCCTCCTCCGCGACCACCAAAGCCACCTCCGAAGCCACCGCGACCGCCGCCGAATCCACCGCGACCGCCGAAGCCACCTGGCGCGCCGGCGAAGCGATCCTCACGGACCTCGAGGTTGCGACCCTGCCATTCATAGCCGTTGAACTGGTTGATGGCGTTTCGCGCATCGTCCACGGTCTCGAAAGCTACTATGCCCGAGCCCTTGGGACGGCCGTCGGGAGCGACATGGACATCAGCACGAAGGACAGATCCGGTGTGCGCAGCCTGACGGAAGAGATCCTTGAGATCTTGCCAGCCAACGTTGTATGGAAGCTGGAGGTAGTTGTCAGTGCTGTGTTCTTCGAGTTAATCACTCACAGGAAAAGGGTACAAACGTTGGCAATGTAGACCTGCCTGCCTCCGCCGCCACCGCCGGGCGCTCCTCCGGGAGGCCCGCCGAAACCCTGTCCGCCTTGGAAACCGCCGCGACCTGGGGGGCCTTCGAAGCCTCCGCGCGAGGTGGTTGGGTTACTGAAACGAGGCTCGGCCTCTCGGTCTTCGCGAACGTATACGAGTCGGCCCATGAGGTTCTGGTTGCTGAGCGTCGCCACGGCATTCTGCGCCTGCTCCCGAGTGGCGTACTCCACGATACCACAGCCCTACACCCAAGCAAAAGCCGTCAACCTCCAATCTTTTTCACGATCAAGACCAGCCATCAATGATTACCTTTGACATTCCGTTCGGCAGCAATAGTACGTCTGCGAACAAGACTTCACCGGCTGCGACACTATTAGCCTAGCTCTTGAGATGGCGCGCGGCCCATTCATACCTTGTCGCATGAAGTCTTTCAGGTGGTGCCACTTCACATCGTAAGAGAGGTTGCCGACATAGACGCGGCGATCCTGCTGTGAAGAATCCCGGATGCTCTGCATCATGTTGTCCTTGCCCTCTACTGAACGCGCAGGAGCTCCACGACCTGCACCGTACGATTGGTAGCCTCCCGCACCTGGCGCACCTGCACCGCTGTTTGGTGACCTCGAGCGACGGTCGGTACGACGATATTCGTCGCGATCTCCTCGGCTGCGCGAGCGGCTTCGGGGTGAATAGGAGCGCCTGGAACGTCGCGGTGAGCGGGATCGTCGACGGGGTGAGCGGTCGCGCTGGTCATATTGGTCAGCTTCGTACGACATGATGTCGACGTGTGATGATGCAGCAATTCAGAAAGACAATTAGTGCAAGGTGACTGCTGGCGCTGCTGCTGCTGCTGTGGTGTGGGGATGATTGCGAAAGTCGCGCGGTAGTGAGCAACGTTGTAGCGGCCCCAGTGCGCTTAGCGGCAGTAGGCGGCATAGTCACGTGCACAGGACCGCAACCACGCTGCGAACCACGAAAAGGCGCTGCCTGGCAAAAACAGTGGAACGGAGCCTGACAGCGGCTTCGACTGCCTTACCACTGCCCCAGGCTAACGCACTCGACACACCGAGTGCGTCATCCGCCCCATCCGCAGAGACTGAGAGGGGGACGATGAAGGAACTGGCTGCACTTACTCTGTCGTCTGGGCGGTAGTTGTCGTCTGATAGCCAGAGTCAGCAAGAGAGTCCTCGAGATGTGAGAAGAGCAGAACCCTGATGGCGCGCGATGAGGAGATTTAGGGAGGGGAGCCACGGCTGCGTGACTAGCTCTTACCCATTGTGTATATAAGAAGGTGCCAGCTGAGGTGTGTGGATCCAGCAATGGCAGCACACAGGACGAGCTGCAGTCGACAGATTGCGGTCCTTCTTCTGCCTTTTCGATGACGCTGTATGGGGCCTCAAAAGAGCAAGCCTCCCACGGCACAGCAGCCTTCTGGCCAATAGCAGTCCCGAAGCGAGCACCGAGAGCTCGAGGCTACCCGGCAGTCTGGGTTGGTTGACGGCGGGTGAGGTTGCAGAACGAACGATCGGGGTGGTGTCGTGTAAGCACAGTAGAGCGACGATGTGGTGCAAGTCTGGGTGCGAAAGAGGCTACAATGCAGGAGTCAATTGGGCGCATCCGACGACGGGAAGCAGACCACGGGCGCACCTGCCTCGCCAGCAAACACCGTGATGGAGAGTAAATGCTCCGACGTCCACCAGCTCCCCCACCACGAGCGGGGGGCGGACGGCAGCCGGCGAATGCGCGGTACCTAAGCCGCTCCTGCCTTTAGTTCTGTCCTCGGTCCAGTAGCCGAAGTCGCGGACTCGTCTTTCCAAGGTCATTCCTTCACAGCCGCCATGTTTGCTCCCCAAACGTTTGCTTTCTCGTCTTTGTTACATATGCTTGCCAGCACGCCGGGTCGACGAAGAGGGTCTGCACGACGGGTTCGCTCGGGCCGGGCTGTTCGCTCCGACTGCTTGTCGGCTCTTCTGAGCCTTCCGGTCTAAGAATTTCTCTTACCCTTATATTACGTGAGCTTAAGCTGAGAGTTCATCGAATGCCAACATGAGTCGAATAAGCTGAAACTCAGCTCCGGAATTTTTTGGCATCCACTACCGTTCATTCAGTCATGGGTTTTTTTAAATCAAGTCTCCTCCTCATCAATGGCATCGCATGAATAGCCAGAACGACAAGTCATCTTGGACAAGTATATGAACTACAGTCAACAAAATCCTTATCACAGATACTGTTTAGCACTATGCAACGATAGAAATAGAGGCTCCTTCTCTGCTTCAACACTCACCCCACCTGCAAAGAAAAGTCGCGGGCCTATGGTCGCCTATGTATGTCCACAAATCATGGCAGACTGCTGTATTGCACCACCTACAGGACCACTTCCAGTGTCCCGATTGGATTCAGCACTCCGAGATAAGCTGTCCACTAGGCAAATCGAAGGACCTCTATAATAGAGCTCCTTCCAGACCCTTCCATGGAGGACTGATGCAAGCAGATATCAATAACGCCTCTGCAGGCAAAACACTCGTATCTCAGCAGCAGGCCTTGCCACGTCGCCGATTGACACGACTCCTACTCGGCGCACCGCTCGATGTTCAAGGATGGTCGCTGAAAGTTCAGGCAAACTTGCATACTGCATGTCGTGTGAAGCGCCTCAGTCACACATGGAGGCACCAATGGACTTTCGAGATCGCGCCGGGAAGTGCTGCAGCATCTTACTGGGTGAGCGCGTCGCACTGTGCTTGTTTTTGTTCGCCAAATGCACGATCTTGTTGAGCGACTGGCCTGGTGTCTGACCACGCCGCCGGAACGACGAACACTGACTCCCTACCCGAGGCGGGGTCCAGGTTCGCTGGCTCCCGTGTTCATGCATGGACTGCCAGTCGCCAGAAGCCCTCTTCAGCGAAATGTCCCGTTTAGACTCTGTGTACGTTGGCTGACACGTATTACTAGCATGTCTCCATCAGCAGCAGCTCGGCATGTAATAAGATCCCGATACTGGAAGCTCCGGAAACGTGCATCCAATGGTCGATGAAGCTGAAGCTCCAAGCTAGCCACAGGACTTCGACTGCAAGTACGATTCCATTCTCAGCAGAAGCACGCATCTTAGTCCCCGTGCATTACTCGACTGCTTGATCGTGTCAGTATAGTGCCTGCGGATGGAGGTACGTACAGCACCCTGCACTCTGTATGTACTGATCACTTTTCCAAATGAATAAGCCTCACGAACTGTGTGGATGTCGCTGCGTATAACCTCAGGGCGTGCTGGGCAATTGTTTTGGGCGAGCAAATCACCACAGAGAATGCTCTCGGAACAACTGTTGTTTCTTCAAATGTGTTTCCTCCTAGAATGAGTCCCATACTAAAAGGCTCTGAATTGTTGCAGACGTCTGTGGTGAGTAGCATTGAGACACAACTCACGAAAGTTCAGGCGGGAAATACACGGATCGTACGGAGACCTGGCCATGGATACCAACTCAATAATTCCCCATGTTCGGCCGAGAGATCGATGTACCGGATGCTTTATTGCGGATCGCCGACTCCTACATGTGTTCTGAGTGGTCTCAACTACGTTTACTCATTATAGCTCAGGAGTTCTTGAGTAATGGTTTAGCGAGTCGCGAGAGAGACTGGACTCGAGAATGTCTCCCCATCAAGTTCTAATGTCGTGAGCATCGTAAGGTAAGTGGCTCCGCGATATTTGTCTCGAATGTGTAGGTACGAGCTGAGCTTGGACGATGATTATGCCCAGATGTTGTACAGGTCGTAGCCTGGGGTATTAGCACGAAGATTTCATACGCGTTTTCTTCCCTAAGACTGCCTTGGTGGAGGGTTACGTACGTTCCCGTTCCCGCATATCCACTGAGAGTATCTACCACCTATGACGTCATTATCTCTGCTGTGCAAAGGGTCGCAGGTATCTTTCGGAGTTTTCAAAGCTTCGGCGCGTCAAAGTTGAGCGATAAGAAGAACAGCGGGGCGATTGTCCAACTTTCAACCAGGGGTTTTCCGTCCGGAAGATCAGTGAGGATCATGTCATGCTCTCCGAGATATTTCCTACAACGCTCGTGCGAAGATCAAGCCATCGGCCAAATGGGGCGCTAGTTTGCCGAAGTTAGCGAGACTCTTCCCGTCGACCATCACGTTTAAGCTTCCTCTTGTGACTTCTCCGAGCGAACTCCGTCTGATACAATATCATCTCCAGTTTTGTTATCAGGGCGCAAACTCTTTCTATAATCGTTCCATATATATATCAGTATGTCGCTCACCCAAGATACAGCATATAATAGCCAAGTCTCTTCAGCGTTGCATCGACACTCCTGCACGCTTTACTTATACATTGAAGCATACTTGCTCACCAAATTGATTTCCATACCGGTACAACCAGAGTCATAACTCAACAATCACTGCACATATTGGCGATCCTCTTCGCACAAAATTACACGCATAAATACGTGCCACCGGTCCTCGAGGCATAATTTTGCTCTCAACATGGCGGAAGGAGCGTTCAGACAGCCTGTACATCCCGAACACGCCCCAACAAGTGACAATGCTTCCGAAGTCACACACGTAGAAGCCGAAAAGTTCGAACCTATTCGTCGTGAGCCGACAATTGAAGATGTCATCAACCTTCCAATTCGACAACTTAGCAACGACGCAAACTTGAACGAATACACACAAGAGACGATCAATGGTCGTTTGCAAGAAACGCGCACCAATGCGACCGGCAACATCGAGCGCTATGAGCTGGTTACATTCAAAATAGACGATCCAGAGAACCCGAAGAACTTCTCCAAAGCTTACAAGTGGTGGTGCACCATGTGTGTTGCTATCACTTGCTTTGCAGTAGCTTTCAACTCGGCCGTCATCACTGCCGACCTTGAAGGTGTCACAGCGGAGTTCAACGTCAGCGAGGAAGTCGCTTTGCTCACCATCACACTCTTTGTTCTCGGATTTGGCGTCGGGCCAATGGTGTTTGCCCCAGCGTCTGAAGTCTGGGGACGTCGTCCGGTCTACGGGGTTACATTGGCGCTCGCTGTGATCTTCACCATTCCGGGTGCAGTGGCCAAAAACATTGAGACACTACTTATCACACGCTTCATTGCCGGAGTTGCCTTCAGTGCGCCCATGAGCTTAGTTGGAGGCACACTGGTCGACCTTTGGAGGAATGAGGAGCGAGGTGTTCCTATGGCTGCCTTTTCTGCCGCGCCGTTCATCGGACCTGGTGTCGGTAAGTGGTTTCGATGTGCCCTGAACAACTTCAACTTGCTAATGCTTGACTGTAGGACCGCTCGTTGGGGGCTACCTTTCTGAAGCTGGAGGATGGAGATGGCTTTACTGGATTCAGCTTATCCTTAGTGCCGTCGTCTGGGTTCTAATCACATTCACTGTGCCAGAGACATATGCCCCACGGCTCCTGGCCGATCGAGCAAAGAAGCTTCGCAAGGAGACTGGCGAAGCGAAGTATGTCACTGAGCAGGACCTCGACTCGCGACCCTTCTCGCAGCAGCTCACGATCTTCCTGCTACGACCTTTCCAGCTCCTATTCCAGGAACTGATCGTTTTCTTCATCTCATTATACATGAGTGTTTTGTACGGTCTTCTGTACATGTTCTTTATCGCCTATCCCATCGTCTACCAGAAGGGCAAGGTACGTTACCGCAACGCGACTTGACATGGGCCGTACGCTAACAGCATATACAGGGTTACAGCGCTGGTACGACAGGGCTGATGTTCATTCCGCTCATCGTCGGCGTGTTACTCTCGGCTGCTTGTGCACCACTCGTCAACAAACACTATCTTGGAATTTCCAAGAATTACAACGGCCATCCTCCCGCAGAAGCACGACTCATTCCTATGATGTGCTCGTGTTGGTTTATTCCCATTGGTGTCTTCATCTTCGCATGGACGTCATACGAGGACATGCACTGGGCCGGCCCCGCCATGGGCGGACTTTCCGTCGGTTTCGGCTTCATCTTCTTGTACAACTCGGCCAACAACTACCTTGTCGACTCGTACCAGCATCAAGCAGCGTCGGCGCTGGCGGCGAAAACATTCCTGCGATCCATCTGGGGCGCGGCCTGTGTCCTCTTTACTGTGCAGATGTACGACAGGCTGGGCAAGCAGTGGGCAAGCTCGTTGCTCGGATTCATTGGTGTAGCTTGCTGCGCAATTCCGTTTGTGTTTTACTTCTTCGGATCGCGCATCCGGGCCCACTCACACTACGCCTACTCTGTGGATGAAGAGAATCAGCCAGCTGAAAAGCAGAGTGCTTAGAAAGCTGTCGAGTCCTCGCATGCTTGGCGAGAACGGGTGCATCGCGCGGTGACGGTGATCGATCGGTGGCTTGGTCGGTACCGCCGAACTTGCATAGAGTTTGAAATGGGGTGGTCATGGTGGTGTTTTTGCGCTTACATTGCATTGCATGGCGTTGAGTTTCGGAGCTTTCAGAGGCTTTCGATAAGGCGAATCTAATAGCTGGTATACCCATGTAGAATTGAACTTGAAATAAATCTATTGAGCAGTTTCAATTACATACTATACCTGCATCAGACATGCTAGCATGCATTGTCTCATTGACATCAGAAGGGATTGCCGTGAAGCCGTCAGATCGTAGTCAGATATTAAGCCTTCTTAGACCGTGACTAACGATCATGATCGCTCGTGCCAGATGACCCCTGTCGTACAAGCGAAGGTCGGCCTTCTGTTAGTCTATCCAGCGCATCCAGCGCGTCACATCCACCAACTCCGAATCCCACCCGAGGCTCGGAACATCAGATGGACGACGAGTCGAATTTGCAGCAGCCGGTGCAGTCGCAGTCGCAGTCGCATGCGCCATCGTCTAGCTTTATGGACACGCCACCCCGCGCAGATGTCGACGAGATTCTGCGACGGAAGCGGAAGGCCAGGGAATACAAGGTAAGCACGAATGCGCATGTGTGAATTCATGGACGAGCGAGGGGAAGACATATAAATTGGAAGAAGAGACGGCGGTGAAGAAGAGGGTGTTGCTTTGCCAAATTGGGCTACAGAACCCGGCGCATTAAACATGGAGCATGCTAACGACTTCTGCCCCACGAACTTGTACTAACTACTCCCCCAGGCCTGCTATCCATGCCGTCAGAGAAAAGTGAAATGCGACCAGACAGTGCCGTGCAAGACGTGCATCGTGCGCGAACACCCAGAGCTATGTACTTACCACCCTCCGAGCGAGTCGCATCCGCCGGCGAAGCGGATAACCTTAGGACTGGGCCAGACAGGACGTGACTTTTCGAATGGCATGGTCCATATACATGGAGGCACTGTCACGTTGCCGCGAGAGGTGCGTATCATATCGAGCTAGAGGGGTTGTGAATAGTGCTGACAATGGCAGGACTGGGAGCGCATCTGCGCCAAACTCCAGCAAGCAGAGAAGTCGCTCGGCGAGCTGAAGAACTCGATCAGCAGCGTCGCTGAAATCCCGCCTCCTACCAACGGCTTCTCACCCTCGGGGTCTGGAAACACTTCGCTAGCAGCGGCGGCACCCATCGACGGCGAGCAAAGCCATGTCCGGACCCAGGGAATACACACGCGCAACGACATGACCGGCCAGACGATTCACATCGGGCCCAGCTCGGTTCCTGCGCTTGTCATGGCATTGGGCCGGGGCAACACAGAGTGGGCGCCGGGCGTGCAAGATCTGCTGGGCAAGAAGAGCATGCTGCCAATATTCGGTCTCGACAATGAGAGCGCTACATACCCATTCGTCGATCTATGGGGCCTGCCACACGGATCGATAGCCCGCGCTCACGAGCTCGCAAATGCGCTTCCAAGCGACTCGGAAGTCCTCAGCTTCTTCCGGTGCTACCGCGAGACTGCGCATGTCGTGTACCCCGCAGTGTCAGACATAGAAGGAATTGAGTCGGACTTGATGCTCTTCCTCATTCAGCGCGCAAGCTCACAAGGGACAGACGGCATTACAGACCAGCAGATCTACGGCAAAGACCTGCACTGGATAGGTCTGGTATTTGCCATACTGGCTTCAGGATGCCAATGCTCGACACTGTCGCGACGCGAGAGGGAGTTGACATCACAGGTCTATGTGTGCTGTAGTTTCGAATGCCTCCGCTTCACCAACTTTTTGTCGCACGCAACACTCGAGAATATACAGACTCTACTCATTCTCGGCAATGTAATCTCTAACAACATGAACGCTGGAGTAGCATGGAGCTTGATGGGCTTGACTGTCCGTCTCTCGCAGACACTAGGGCTACATCGCATGTGCCCGCCATCGACACCTATCCAACAGAAGGTTACGCGAAGCAAAGTCTGGTGGGCACTCCTATGGCAGGACTCTCTTCTTTCTGTGTCGTACGACCGCGCATCCTCCACCACAACAATCGACCACACGGTACCTCTGTCTCAACATACCGCACCCGGCACACGGACATATGTTGAGAGCATGTATCGGCTCTGTAAAGTAGGACTCGATATTGTCCGCGAACGTCAGCGACCGCAAAACTCGCATGATTCTTTAATTAGAATCACCGAACACCGGAACGAGCTCCAAGAAATCATGATCGACGCAGCCGACTACCTCAAAGACTCACGGAGATGCCGCTCGATGCGCGACCAACTAGAGCACTGGGCTCTGTACCTGCACATTTCGTACATCACATCCGAGCTCTGCAGACCCGCCATCAGCCCCGCAACCGCCGGCTTCGACCTCTCCAAGACGCTACGAAAGACGTGCATCGATAGCCTCACAAACACGGTCGAAGCCTTCCTCGGCCTCCAAAACATGACCCCCTTCGCCACCCGCTCCTGGTCCGCCGTCCACCGCTCCCTCAGCTCCGCGCTCCTCCTCGGCATCCTCGGCGAACACAACCGCAACGAGCGTGCCCGCGGCCTCCTCCAAAACGTCATCCAAGTCCTCTCCGACGTGACCAAAGACGTCGACCCCGCGGAAATGGCCACGCCCATCACGCGCTCTGTGTCTGCCCTCGAGCGCTTGCTCAGGATCACGTCGACGCATAATCGCAAGACGAGCGAGTCGGGCTCGCAGGCTTCGCCGACCATGCATGTTTTTACGGCGGACGATATTAATAGCGCACTGGTTAATGGCGACGGACACTTGTTTTCGCAGTCCCCGTTGCTCGGGCTCGAGCTGGATTCGTCGCCGTATGCGCTTATGGAGTCGATTGTGTGGGGTGCGCAGAAAACTCCTTGAAGGGATGAAGTGGGGGGATATCAGACATGAAATATGCAGAAGAGGACAACGACATGACTCGAGCTCCGCGAGGCATAGGGACTGCAGGAGTCGTTGAAGAAGACAGGAGTGAAGTCGCGCACGAGCTTCGTGCGCGTCGATATCGAGGCGGAGGACGGCGAGACATCGTTCTAGCAGTACAGAGGGATGCGCGGCCATGATTATGGCGATGATGACAGAAGAACGGCTAGAAGAAGAAGAGAAGAAGAAGAAGAAGAAGAAGAAGAAGAAGAAGAAGAAGAAGAAAATAGAAGTGCCGCCTGGGCACCACGAGCGATGATGAAAGCCCCTGTTTTCTTATGCAAGATATCCCATTCACGGCGCGATAGTTACTTTCGTCGCGACATCAGCGCGACTTCTTCCGCGGGATAATTGTTCAAACATAAGTAGAGGTCGAGAGATCAATTTCACATCGCCCCAATCATCTCACGCATGCATGTGACCGACAAACAACGTACCAAAATACACAATCATCATTAACTAATCATTCGCATCTGTCGATCTAAGGGGAATCAAAATATCTCACGTAAAGCCGTAATCCGAACTACATAGCTCTCGGCGGGGGGGTTTTATCATCCAGCTCCAATGCGCCAATATGACCCTCTTAAAGCACAAACATTACCCGTGTGAAAGTCCCTAGTAAGGACTATTCACAATCTCATTGCGGCCTAGATAGCTGCCCCGGACACCGCTGCGCCTATTCGCGCCCACGCGCGATGGCGTCGCGATACTCTCGCGTGTCGGCTTCTGCAAAGCACGGCGGGCCACCATATCGACTTCATTCGGCAGCGCGACGATGAGGTTCTTGTCGGAGCCGAACTTGAAGTTATCAGCCTTAACCTCCTCGGCATAGCGCTTGATGTTGTACGGATCCTTGCGGTTTGCAATGATTTTCTTCATGCTCCAGGTGACGATGAACGGGCCCGTGGCGGTGATGATGGTAGTTTCCTTGTCGTCGACGCCGGTGTTAAAGTGAGCGGTGGTGAAGGAGATGGGCGCTTTGGTCTCGTGCTGGAATTGCGCGACGTGAGCTGGTGTGAGAGCCAGACGGCGCGGCTGGGGCTTGTCGTCCTTTGCGAAAGCCTTCTCGAAGCCGAGTTTGCCGTCGTTCTTGCCGCCCTTTTGGAGTGCGTCGATGAGCAGGAGGTAAGTGCGGGTAGTGGCGAGGACCCAGCGGCCATCTGCTGAGACGTCCATGCCGATGATTGGGTCACCAAGGGCGGGGATGAGCGTCTTCGCGTTGATTCCAAGCCTGTCGAAGAGACGGATATCTCCCTTCTCGGAAGCTACAGCGATGTGACCCTTCTCTGTTGTGGCGGCGGCGGAGAAAGCGTTCTTGGTAGCATATTGCTTGAGTTGGTCATCGACCAACTTGTTGCCAGCCAAGCGAGGGTCGATGCGGTAGAGGGCGTTACCTGACAGACCCAAGAATGTCTTCTCTCCGCTCATTTGCGCAAATTTCTATATCATGGTCAGCTGCTTCTTACTGTATGAAATAATTTGACTCACGCTCTCAGGCGCGAAGACCTTGACTGGGATGTCGTCGTGAACATTCCACTCATCGATAACCTTTCCAGTCTCCAGATCCATACGGTACAGCGCATTGGGGTTGTCCAGGTTCTGAAGAATCATGTCTTGATCCTGCTGATGAAGCATGACCTTGTTGGGATTGAAAGCCTTGCCCTTGGGTGTCATGACATTTGATATGGTAGTGGAGAACTGCAATTGGTTGTCTGCAGTGTGCTTAAAGACACCAATCTTGTTTCCTCGCACCACAAAAGACCTGTCATGTTTGTAGCCAACCGCCAATTGTGAGTTCTCGGCACCGTCCTTGGGACCAGTTTCGACGTCGTCTTCGGATTCGTCTGAGTCGTAGTGTTCGCTGCGCTGATCATCTGCGCTCTCGAATTCTTCCTCGTACTCCTCCTCTTCCTCCTGCTCTTCTTCGGGCGCATCTTCCATGGTCAAGTCTTGGAAAGCTTCCAAAACATAGTCGCGGTTTGTAGACGGCGCCTTCGCCCACTTGGTCTGGTGAAGATGCTCCCACAGAGACTGCATGACTCCCTGCTGCATGTTCTCGAGCTCTTCTTGTTCTTTGAACTTCAGCAGCCACGAGTAGGCGGAGCCATCCTCTAGGTAGTGATTGAAGATGAACGACTTGTATTCGTAGTTGAAGACAGGGTTGATGTCCTCGATGATGGGTTGGCCGAGCCACTCGCGCTCATCGCCTACGATATGGAGCCAGTATTCCCAGCTTCCGAGCTCGGTCACTTCAACATGGACCTGGGGATCTTGTAAGATGAAGGTACCAGAGGGGAAGTCAAACAGATGGAGTTCGGCCTGACCCTCTGCAAGAATCCCCATGGCATCTGGTTTCGCGACAGAGGGCGGGGCGGCCGTCGGATCCTCCGTCACCTCGGGTGCCTTGCCCTTGCCTGCCGCCTTCTTTGCCATCTTTTCTTTCGTGGTGTTTGGGAACAGCTCTTCGGCTGGTGGAGCTATAGCGGGGAGGATAGCTGAGCTCGTGGGGCTTGCTATGGGACTCGCGTCGGGGATAGGTTCTTCGTAGTATGAGAGGGCTTCGAGATCGTCTTCGGTCGCGTGTTCGTGGCTCCTCCGGTACTTGCGCTCGTAGACACACTGCAGAGCTACACGCTCGAATAGCGCCGCGGTCTCGGGCTTGATGGACGCGTCGCAAACAAACTCCCAGAGGTCGTCGACGTCACCGCTGAGATCGCGCCAGGCAAAGATCTTCTCGCCAGTTGAACGGACGTCGGTGCGAAACTGAAGGCCCTCGTCTAGAAGAAATGTCTTCTCGTCTTTATCCGCGGCTAAGGCGTCGAGCGCTGCGTCTTCACCACCTTCTTCTAGCAAGTCTTCTTCGCCCTCCTCGTATGCGCGCTGGATGACGAGCTGGTACTGGAACTCCTGCCCTGTGCGGCGGATGGTAGCAGCGGCGTCCTTGAAGATGAGCTCTGAGTAGCCCTTGACGGAGCGAGGGCGGACGAGGTAGAGCTGGCCCTGGGGGATTTCGACGATGGTTTCCTTGGAGCTGTCACCAAAGACGAATTTACTCACTGTTACATGCGAGTTAGTGTCATCTCATCTCGCACCAGAGCGGGGGAGGGGCAAACAACAAACATACGGTTACGGAGCATAAACATGGCGAGATCAGCTTGGAGTGGCGTAGAAGTAGTAAGCTTGGCCGCCTATGTGTGCTTGAGTAGACGGCGCGCGCAGGATTGCATCAAGTCGATGTGAACACTTCCAAGGCCCAGGAAATGTTATGATGCTAGAGGACCCTGACCAAGCCAATGTTCGCTTAGCGCAGACGACATCGTCATAGTGCACGTGACTGTAGGCAGCACTCCACTCTTTCAGCCTTACTGGACTTACATGAGGCATGCACAAACCAATCACAATAAAACACTAAGATCTGTGGCTATGATTCGTTCGTCGAACATTGTAGTTGTTCTCGTGACTATCCGTAGGCGCGTTGGTCATACACGTGATCTTTCAGATCAACTTGAGCCCCTTGGTAATTCCAAACTCTGGTTCTCAGGGTCATTTAGCACCGGCCCGATGAAATGGTCGAATCATCTTCTGCGACTACACGCCTCTTCTGGCAGCCCTCGCACTGACAATCCAGCGTAGACATCTCCACAGATCTCTGCACTGAGAACTTTGCCAGCCGTCTATGGAACAGACCTGGCGCCCCTAGACCTAACTCAACCTCGTTCTTACCCGCTGACTCGTCCAGACCGTCCTCTGTATGAATGACGCCAATCAAGCCGCTTTTGTCGCTGAGTCTAGTCAGATCGTTCTCACTCATGGAGCCGACAGACGGAATGTCCCTCTTGTCCAAGCTACTTGAAATCCTCGCGACTGCTAGTGAATCGAGCATGGCCGTCCAGGTCGGTACTTGATATATGTACCAGGCAAGATATGCTAGGCCGATCAATTGTAACAGCATCAAGACCGATATGACGACCAGGCCAGAAGTGGACACAGTTGGACGCTGGATACGTTCACCTAGACCTGTTTGTATTGGCCGAGCAGTGAAACCCTGCGTCTTCTGGATTGTCTGCAGTAGCATAGCTTGATTGGCAAAAAAGCTACAGGGACCATTAGCTGTATTTTAGGGATGAAGGTGTGGCTGTGGTGCCTTACATGCCAGCAGAAAGACGCCTTTCGACGAAGTAAGTCTCGTTGAACATGAACGCAAAGAAAGTGCTCGTAATCGAGCTTAGAGTATCATCGGCCTGCTCACGGCTGTCGTTGTTCGGTTTGGCGCATTCAACCGCATACATTTCGTAGTCTGTGAATGTAGCAAACGGCATACGGCCTGATTGACATATCTGTGACACGGCAGAAATGCTGTCACTCGAATCATTCGCCAGTGCAAGCAGTGATCGCTCCCCAAACATAGCGATCATTGATGTCATGAGAGGGCCGGGCATGGTACGGTTTTGGCTGAGCGAACCAGGTATTATGGGCCAAGGCTTTTTCATGGACTCCTGAATAGGCCAGCCAGGAAGTTCAGTGACCTTGTCCCTGTCGATGTTTAGTCACAATACTTTAGTGTTGAACGTCGAACGTACTCTGTAGATGGTCTCCGATACTTACCATCATGGTAAAGCACCATGTCTCCTGCGATCCGGTTGCTGTCTCTCCATATGTCTGCTAACCAGTCATTGTACCTGTTCCGAGCATCTTTCGTTAGTTTACTTCATTTCGGCTTATGACTTCCATGAGAACATACTCGGAGCTGTACGCCAGAGGGTCGGGCTGCTCCCAACGATCCAAAAGCCCACCGTATCTGAGATCATTCCGATAATTGCCCATCTCAAAGTAGCCTCGGGTAGTCCGCACGGTACATTGTCGTGTGAAATTGGAGCTTGCTTTTGCGGCCAGTGCACCGGACGTTGACACGTCCACAAAGACATCCTCGGTGATGTCTTGCCTATTCCTGGTGATCTGCCAGGGGTATTGTCGTTGACCGGGAACGCACAAGCGTGCGTTTAGACCTCCACGCTGCACGAATGATGCGATGAATGGACTCTGCCCACTGCAGGTTGCAGGAAATGCGGATGCAGCAATCTCTTCACATCGAACCGTTGAATTGAGCCTCATTAGTCGATGCTTGAGCACACCCGTGGTGGTGCCGTTACGAAGCGCAGCCACAAAATGGTCCGGAGTGGCCTGCGTCCATGGGCTCCATATCCTTTGATCCGGCCCCAATCTCCAAAAGCTCTGCTCGCCGGGCTCCAGCCACATATTGGCAGGAGTCTCAGATTTGCTTAAAATAGCGAGGCTGTTCATAACATCTTGGACGACGATGTCTTCGGGTATAGTTGCCAGATCTGTCGGTCAGCGTCACCATTGATGAAGGAAGAGTGCATTTGAAGCGTACTAGGACATGTGAGTTCAATGGGAAGTAGCAAAGAGTGGCACGTTGCTCACCCATATGGTTCGGCATCATAGCCCAAGGTCTGGTACGTCGAGCCCAACGATCCTAGTATATGATTGTCGTGATGCGTCATGACTAGAACGGACGCACTTGAGACTAAAGCCTCACGAAGAGGCTGCTGAATTGCACCTACATCATGTCAATGAAATGTGTGGCAGGCAGTGGTCTTTGAAGGATGATGGGCAAGGTTCGCTTGAGAAGGCATCGAGTATATGTGGAGACTCACATAGCATCAGGAACGCTGCTGCCAGCCACAGGAAAGGACTAGAAGGCGCGCCATATCGGCCATTCGAAGTCCCCCAAGGAGGCCAGGCTTCGTTGAGAATACTAAGATTGGACCAGCCTCGGTCGGCAAGAGCAAATACCTGTCTTACACTGAGGTGCTGGGTTTTCCGTCGTCTTTGTGCATACACAACAGCAGCCTGAGCTATAAGTGCCGATATTATCGGCACAGTGACGATTCCCGTAAAGGAATTGAGGACTGATAACGCGTCGAATAAGCGGCGGTGGAGTGTTAGACTTTGACTTGAAATGCCAGATTGGTCGAAATAAGAAGAACGGTCGATTGGATGGTATACAAGAACACAGGTGAGCATCCATGGTACAAGAAGAAGGGGAACGTAGAACCCTAAGAGCCATAGCGCTCGATGCCTATAACGGAGGGCGAATTCATCGAGAGGTGTGGAAGTATCACGGCGCCGCGTCTCGTGAGTTATGAGCGTATCTGTTGCTTTCGTGTTGTCGTCCAGTCGCGTCCTGTGTTCACCCCCAGCGGCATCCGAGGACATCATTTGAGAGTTTCAACTCCGGGATTAGGTGATGACCTTCGCAAGTCCGGGGACAGGCCAGTGTTGTACATTCTAAAATACCAAGACGCTTGGTGCTGATAAGTCGTTTCTCAAGGCTGTGTTGCAAGGGGATGTGGGGGGCCTGATGAACTAATTTCCATGAAGATCTGAACGCGGTAACGTGCTACAATATGGTGATGACCCCAATAATTGATAGGAAGCTCTGGAATTGAGTGCATTCCAAAGATTTGGGCGAACGAACAATGATCGTAACCTACGATTGAGCCAAACGTTGTTGATGCAGCTGCAATGAAGTGCAAGTCTGTCTCGGTGGCACACATCGGTGCAACTAAGCGTCACTACTAGCGGCAAGCTGCTTCCAGCTTTGGTTGGCAGCCAACGACTCATGATCCCGTGAATGAAGCGTGCATGTTGTCGAGTTGAGTAGACATGTGAAATGGTGGTTCCTATAGCGGTATCTATGTATCTGGACGCTTAGACCAAGGAGACGGATGGTATGAGGATTGACATCGGAGTCCTGGTTTGACGTGTCAATTCAGTAGCATACGAGACTATCTTTTTCAACAGTCGAGTTCGTGCAGGCGACTTCGGATTAGAATGAGAAAAGAGGTAGGATATAGAGTACAGGTGGTCAAGAGCTTCGCGGGGAGGTGAAAGCTTACTAAGTAAGTCTTGGCGTAATGCTGTCGCGCGCGACGCGACCAAAGTTTCCCAACGTCAACCGCAGGGCTATCGCGTCGGCGCATCGCAACACCAAGTCTCTCTACACACGCGGCATCGCTGTCGCACTCCACCGCCCGTCATGTATGGCATGAATCAACAATACAATGCGCCCGACCCGAGTGCGCAGGTGCCGAACCATTTGGTGCGCGCATTCATTGCTACACCCTCAAGCACAACGGCTGACAGGATCCATATAGCTCACCCATGTCCACCTGATCTCCTCATACCGCTTCCCAACACTGCCGACCCTCCAGCCTGCGGAAGCGCTCGAGTACCTCATCAAAGGCCCGCAGATAGTGCGCGACACGTCGCCCGTGGCATGGACCTACTTCTCTTCTCCGCCGCCAGATGGCACCGTCCTGCTCGCCTTCCAGCCCCCGCGCATGGGCACGCAATTCGCATCTGATGGCATGGTGTGGGCTGATCCCGAGTCCACGTACGAGATCAACGTTCGTGGCTACGTATGTTTGCCTTCCGCCTTCTTGTAACCCCCCAGCTAATCGTATATGGCTCAGACGGTTCAAATTCTCGTCCACAACTGTGGCTTCCACTACCCCCATGAGCCATATGCAACCCACGCCCGCTTCCGCTACAGAATACTGGCCGGACCTGGCACCACGAACCCCAACCTGTGGCTTATTCACTACAGGCCTTCGGAGCCGCAGCATAGGGCCGCTGCTGGCCAAATACCCATCCCGCGAGAAGTCCATGCGCAGCTGCAGATGCGCGGGCAATTACAGGCTGCTGGACCTCTGATGCGCAAGGAATTCATGCTGCATGACCAAGCCAACTGGCCAAAGGTCGAGTTCGGCCAGCAAGCTATGAGGGGCCAGCAGCCATACTATAACCCTATGCAGCCCGGACGACCGTACGCTGCGCAACCACCGCCTGCGAAACGCGCGCGCCTGCCCCCCCAAGCGCAGCCGCGTATGACCCAGCCGGGCAGCGCCGTTGTAGACACCTCACTAGAGGAAGAGGAGAATGCGACCCAGGATGCTTTTGACTTCTTGACGCCGCGCGAGATCAGCTTGTCCCGATACAAGCAACATCACGAGTGGATGGAAGAGGTCTTTTCCTCCCCGTACGCTATTGGAAAGATTGCGCCTATAGATCTTGGCCTTGGCTTGATGGGTGAACTCGCTCCTCTGACAGCTGGCATCCTGGATGTACCGACTGGCGAAATTCTTGAACCCTCCAAGATCAAGAATTACTACAAACTCGACTCAGATCAGCTTAAGGACTTTGAAAAGCGCGTCACTGAGCACGCCACGAAAGAACAAGCTGAAATCGACAAAATGAAGGCAGACCACGCGAGAAAAATGGCCCAGCTGAAGCGTACTCGCACCTACATCAAGGCTGAGCGGCGGTTACGGGACCTATCACGCTCAGCAGATGATGACAGCGATGGCCCTGACCCGGTTGAAGAGGTGGTACAGGACGTGGAGAAGTCACTGAATGTCACATTCGAGGCGAAGAAGGCCATCGTCTGCGTGGACAAGGGCGGTTTCATTGAAGCACAAGCCCCATCCCCGCCAAAGGCTCAAGTCAACGGCAGCGGCGAGCAGGGTAGCAACGGCGCATCCAATGGCGCGGCCAACGACGGTGGCGTCGACGTCGACAACTCTGCTGCTAGCTTGCTCGATCAGTACGGATCTGGATCGCTAACGGGAACTCCAATTGGCAATGTATCATTGCCGCGACTATCTCAGCCTCCCAGCCAATCTCAGTCTGCCATCGGCACGCCAAGTGCACCCGGCAATATGCCACAATCTACAACATTTGATCAACATGGCGCGTCTCTCGGCGCAGACAACGGGGATGATCTCCTGGACCTGGACGTAGAGATGTCAGGCATGCCTTCTGACGGAGACAAAGGTGACGCATGGGGCATGGCAGACGACCAAGCCGGCGCGCAACCGAGCGGTAACCAGTCTGGTGCCAATGCCATTCCAACATCTAATGCTGGCGGCATCGCTACGTCAAATGTAGACGCCGATGCTGGAAGCATGTTCGACACTGCGGACTTTGGAAGTTTCGACAACTTAGACACAGCTGGTGATGCTCTGGCTGAGTATGGCAACGACGATACCATGGGGCTTGATCTGGTCGATGATTCGGCATTCGGCGATGCGTTCCATGGTACAGAGATGCAACATCACGATGAGACGGGCGAATGATTCCCCGCTTAGGAGTATTGGGGTATCAGGCGACTTGTACAATTAAATACTTGGTCATTGGGGCGTTGATAGCACCGACGGGATTAGGTCGCAGGTGTAGCATGTTTTGATATCAAAGTCTTTCTCATGTTGATCATGTTCCTTGCATTTCTATCTGCAAAGTATTGTATTCTCCAAGCTCCTCTTTTTTTCGAACTGTTCGTGATTCAGTGCCTTCCAACTGCCATCAACGCCTTCTCATCTCCCCCTAGGCTGACGCGCCATACTGCCAATGCCCATCATTTCGAATCTCCATATTCTCCTCCATGAGATCTCAAAGTCGTCCATCGCAATCCGCCATCTGCAAAGCTTCCCACCCGTGCCACACATGCGCCGCATATCTACCTTCTTCTCCTTCGGGGTGCATTCAAAAATGAAGGCGCTTCCTCATTGGATAATACTCCAGAGGGTAGTAACACCGCTGATTAATGAAGTAGTCCTTAGTCCCAAAGTTCTTGAACTGATAATAAGGTCTGTCGGCCTCGGGTAGAAGAGATTCTGGTGCGGGTTCGGGGATAGCCTCTTCTTCAACCACCTCAGTGGGCATATCGGTTGGAAAGGAGCTAGTTGAAGTGCGCTTAAGGATGGCGAGCGGAAGATGTTGGTGGTAAGGTGGACGATCATAAAGATGATGAGAATGAGCACGCCGATCACGTTTACCCAGTCCTCAGTCTGCATGACGCCGATTGGACCATCGAAGATGTCGTCGAAGGTGGATGTGAATTTCATTTTGTTTAGATGCAGATCGAGAGGTTGTGTGGCGATGTGGTGTCGTGTATAGAGTCACGGGGTGTTTGGGTGGTGGTTGAATGTGTCCTGTGGTTGCGCGTTGTTCGGCAAGAGAGTTGGTACGCAAGAGAGAGAAAGGGATGAGAGCACCCATTTGATGTAGCGAGTGATGAGGTGTACGGTTGGGTGATTCGTTCGCGGCGTGGGTGTGTCGAGGTAGTGGTTCAGGTGGTCAGGCGGAGCTTTAGGGAGAGCACTGCAAGCGCAACTTCGGGGACCGTGCTCGGTGTTGCGAGTGACGAAAGCGACGGCAGCCATGCTGTGGGCGGAGAAATAACAGAGCTGTCACTTGCGATGTGTGCAAATGCGGCTTGCGGGCTGTGAAGACGTGAAAGAAAGGGGGTGACAGGAGCGCTCTCATACCTTCAAGATCATGCGAGCGTGAATTGATAGCAACAAACAACTAGGAACGACATTGAAGTATCATTTGTCGTCCTTGATCGCACTAACGCTTCTCTATTTGCAGATCCAACGTTTTCGCAAGCACATAAATCAGCTCGAGCCTATCGCATCTTACTCCCTTCGCTTTGCCCATCCTCACCGCATTGCCTACAATCGCTTCGACCTCAATTCTTCGACCCGACTGCACATCTTGAAGCATGCTTGGCTCAATACCGGCGTTGATTGGAATCCTCGCCTGAGCCCGGCCAAGCTGATGCACTACCTCCTCTTTCGTGATTGTGTGCCCATGGGCCTCAGCAATGTTCTGAATCTCTACCATGACAGCAAGAAGGACATCAGAAGCTTCATTGCAGCTCTGGAGTATGTCCGTGTCTTTACTCAGAGTAAGCGCGCAAATTGGGTTCCAGGAAGCGTTGATGAGAAGCTTGTACCAGCGCTTCGCCTGGACATCGTCAAAGAAAGTTGCAGTACCACCAGCAGCTTTCACGAGCTCAGTGAAGACCTTGGCAGGCTCTGGTGACGCGAAAGAGGGAAATGCGCCTATTTGAAGATTCTCTACCTCCCCGTGTTTGATTACACCACTTGGGCGCTGTGTTGCGGGCATGTACACGACGGTGCTGATGATTGGCGTGCCCGCAAAGGCGTCGACGTACTCCTGCTCTATTCCTACTCCATTCTGGATGAGTACAATGGCCGTCTTCCCAGGTGTAACAGCAGGCGCTATGAGCTTAGGCACCAGCCCGGGGATCGCTTTGCTGCAGACAACAATGTAATCATACGGTTCCCCTGAGTTCGCGGACGCCGCTTCTTCGCAGCTGCGGACGACCCTGGGTTTGAATTGAATGCCTTGGCCAAAGATTGAGGAGTTTATGGTGAAGCCTTCTTTACTGACAACATCGTAGTTCGAGCGACAAACTGCAGTGGTGTCTGCAACTTTGGCTAGAAGCCAGAGATAGACTGCACCTACGCTGCCTGCACCGAACAGCAGCACTTTTGGTCGGACTTCAGATGCCATTGGGTTTGAGGATGGACAAAGAAAGAAGTCTTTCTATATGCCGAATGAGAGTTGAGATTTTCGTGGGTAAGGACATGTCGTATCGAAGTACAAATCGCGATGTCGGTGTTCATTTGCCGATCCGTCCCCACTTGCCGAATCTTGTCAGCCTCCTCTGGTCCATCGTCATGTCCTGTGGAAGGCACCAGTTTATCACTTTGGACAACATTTAGTACAGTTAGGGAAATTATCATCTTTTGCTTATGCATAGAGACTTGTGGAATTGGTTGTTATCGACCAATGCATGATCTTTCATGAATATCGGTCTGCTAACCAAATTGAATAGATCGAACGCGTTCAAAACGGACTGCATAGGATATCTAAATTCGAACGGACTTGCATGAAAAGCTCTCGCCGAATCGCGCTTACACGCGAACCTCCGTACTCTTCTCGCCATATGCAGCTGCACCCTCGCCGGGAGCAACCCTGGTAGAGTAGTCCTCCCCGGCGAGCGTCTCGTCATGTATCTCGTACAGTGGCTCCATGGGAGCAACATCCCGTCGCAAAATCTTCTTCTGGAAGTACCAAGGCAGCTTTGCGCTGTAGTAACTGGCAAATTGCCGGTTGCCAACATCGAAAACAGTGTCAAGCTCTTCCAGGGTAAGATTCTTGGTCTCAGGTAGCAGGAAGTAGCAGTACACCCAACCGAAGAAGTTCCATGCCGCATACCAACCGAATGCGCCCTGCTCGGAGAAGGCTTTGACGAGTGCGGGCCATGTGAGTGAGAGGATGAAGTTGAAGCCCCAGCAAACGGCAGTTGCGAACGACATTCCCACGTCACGCAGATGCAGTGGGAAAGCCTCAGCAGAGTATGTAAATGGCACGGGGCCTTCTCCTGGGGAGTATACGGCCATAAACGTGAAGATTGCACTAAGTCACGAGTCAGAAGAGCTTCAAGGATTGACAGTTCCGACGTACGCTGCAATAGATCCAAGACGGCCAGCAGTGGGGGTTCCATCAGCATTGTTGGGAAGATAGAAAGACATGCCGCACCACAACAAGCAGATGCCCATTAGTGGGAAAGTTGTAAGAAGCAAGTTTCGGCGACCAAAAGTATCGATGGTATAGATGGCAGGAATCGCGAAGACGAAGTTGGTAATGCCCGTACCCATACTGGTGAGGAGGGCCTCGGAGTCGCTGAAACCGGCCTGCTTGAAAATGGACGATGAGTAGTAGGCAATGACCTCCTCAAATGTTAGTGATCGAGTTCGAGATCAATTGTAGGTATTGTGTCGGGAAATCTTACGTTAACACCACAAAATTGCTGCATGAACATGACGAAAAAGGCACTTTGTGCGGCACGTCGGTTGCGGCGTACACCGAAGAACTCCTTCCATGGGTTACGACCCTCTCGCTCGGCGGCTTCGACTTCGATCAACTTGTATGCGTAGTACATGTCACGCGCAGCCTGGATCTTGTGCTTTCGGAGGCGGCAGAGAGATTGAAAGGCCTTGTCGAACTTGCCCTTCTCCATGTACCTTCGTGACCATTAGCATCAAGAATCTTTAAAGCTTTTAGAGCACTTACCACCGCGGAGATTCAGGGCAGAAGTAGACCTGGATGCATACGATGAAGGGAGGAATACTGGTGCTACCTAACATCCACCTCCATTGGGAGTACGGGCCGAGAAAGTCGGTGTTCTGGAAGCCCACAGATACGATGAAACCTAACATAATGCCGAATGCTGTCCACATTTGCCACATCATTGTCAAGGCACCACGAATGTTCTTTGGCGCAGACTCTGCGGCGTAGACGGGAGTGGTTGAGGACTTTGCTCCGACGGCAAAACCGAGAAAGAATCGCGAAATGAGCAGGTTAGGCCAGTTGTTGGCGGCAGCCATCCAGATACCAGTAACGAACGAGATGATGCAGGAGATGAAGATGGTTCCACGACGTCCGAAGTATTTGTTGAGGGGCGCGTTTGACCAGCACCCGATGAGAGCGGAGCACAGGTATGGGGCACCGTTGAGCAGACCCTGATAAAGTCAGTGATGTCTTTGACAATTCGAATGCGACTTACCTGAAGCCAGACATCTGTGATGCCAAATTCTTCAAAGTAGAAGAGTTGAGCACCGTTGACGGCAGTTTGGTCCATGCCCTGCACAATGGCAGATCCAGCACAAAGCACGACCAGGAAGTACAGCATGAAAGGCTGACTCCAGCGGTGTGTAGTCTCGTGTCTAAGCCATTCTTTCTCCTCCTCGCTGAGGATATTGACGTACTCGAACCCATCATCTCGCTGTCCCACACGAGCGATCAAAGCACCCTTACGGAACGAGTCGAGATCTTCGGTAAGTCCTTTCTCGGCACACCATGTTTCGACGTCAATGAGGACTTGTTCTTCGGTGAACCCAGTCAGAGGATTACGTAGCTTTGCCGCGACAGAGGCTTTTCGTGGCGCACTGGAGGCATAGTTTGCGTCCTCCATATGGCGTGTAATTCCAAGGTCGGTCTTGCTGCTGTTGCCTGAGGACGAAAGTCCCGGCTCAGTAGCCTCGATATCAGGCTTACGCTCAGGCATGATGGAAGGTGATGTGCAGTATCAATCCCAAAATGTATCAAGCACTCTCCCAGGAGGAGGGATCGTAGAAGAATGGAGCAAAACGTGTGACAAGACGCCAGAAGATCACAGTGGACCGGCGTTATATACTCAAGGACTTGCGCACTCAGGCAAACCTTTCTTACCCGCTTTTCTACAGAAACACGGGTCCGCCATCACTGGGGCAGAATGAGGGCCCCCATGGGCGGTTTCTCCACACGACAAGTTGTATTGGCGCATGTAACCACACCTCGAAACCAGACAGCGGGGTGCCCGGTCCAAGACTTGGTGTCTGATGTTTGCTGAGAGATGTCATCTGGGAAGATGTCATAGCGGGTCCTGGAAGCATGTTGAGTTTACTGGGCGGAGGCATAACGCCCCCTTGGCAGCGGAGCGCCTCTGGGCGGACTCGTGGCGGCCAAGAGTGCACGTGATTTTTGTTCACAGAACGCCTGACGGTGCGCAAAGCCCTTCCAATCATCAAAGGCCGGGTCTCGCTTGATGATAGAAAGATGGGGATGTTGGCGACGGCGGGATGACGATGCTTGTTGGCCTAGCCTGCGGCTCTTGGGATGTACTTGGCGACGACGATCCGCTTCCCGATTCGGCAAACCGTTTGCTGAAGACGATGCCTGAGTTCCGGACACCAAGCCTCCAAAACATAACTTGTGCATACTCTGGTCGAACTCATAGTGCATTTTGCGCACTTTCGAGACTGTTGCATCTTGAAATAATCGGTTCAACCCATCTTTTGTAGGACGATGAACACCGCTACCTGTCTATCTTAATTTCTAGGAAATTCTAGGATATTGGATAGATCGCGGATGATCGGCGATGACCTTGCCACATGGTCTTCCAGAGCGTACGCTGCATTAGTGGTCCCAAGATGATGCATACCACCGGTTTCTTGGTGTCGGTGTTGGTCTTAGTGGGAAGAACGCCGTTGGAAGGGGACCTCAATGTCAAGATGGTGTCGAAGCGCAGTGGGTTTATTTTTGCACTCAGGGGCTCCGTTAGGCATGCACGACCTTAGCAAAACCATCCAAGATATGTTCGCAGCTTGTATTATGTAGAGCTAACCTTCTACGCCCAGGAGAAGTGCTCGGAATGCAAGTACACACCGCCCGCTCTAGATGAACCACTGAGAATCTCCAGATTCTCTGCGGCGACTGCATTTCGCACATCGTTTTGCATGGTCATAGGACCGCAGACGTATACAGCGAGTGACTCTTGCTCTTCCCATACTTTCTCTGTCTCTTCTTTGATGATCGATGGTAATTGTGGCCGACCGTCAAACACTGGGCCAGGTGCTGTGCCACCTTGGTTATGCTTGGGTATTCCGATCTCATCGCCTGCCGATGAGGATCCACTGGGCGTTAGCGCATCTTCCGAGCCCTTATTCGAGAACTCGGCTTCTTTTGCGGCGTCTCCTGTCAGGTATACCTCCACATGCACGTCGGAGGACGACTCTGTTGTTCCATACTTGGCCAAAATCTCGTTGACGGCTCCGATAAACCATGTACGATTGGTGTTGTTGCGAGTTGCGAGAATTAATCGCAGAGACATCGGCCGGACAAGGCTACCTGTCCTTGATCCTATTTCGACATGAACATCCTCTTTGTTGGCAAGTCGAGCATCTTGATGAGGCACGCCATATCTGACAAATTGCTCAACGAATGGCAGACACCAACCAGCACCTGAGCCCCCGGCGACGACAAGCAGATGATCTACGTTGGTATAAGTTTGTAGGTTAATCCCACCATAGGGGCCGTCTACTAGGACCGATACCAGGGAACCAGGATGCTTTAAGGCATGTGCGTACAGTGTGGCAGTGAAGCCGCCGTTTGGACGAATGTAGAAGACAAGCTCGCTTGACTCATTGGCTTGCATGGGTGGCAAGGAACAGATCGTGAAGGGATGGCTCGATATAGCATGTCGCAGACCCAGGCTGGTGAATCGGAGGAAGCAATGTTGGCCGGGTTTCCATTCGGCTTTGGTGGGAATGACAACGCGAATGAAACCGCTGTCATCTACGGAGATGCTGGCCTTTTGCGTGACACCATATTCGAAGCAGGTCCGAAGCCAAGGGTAAACGTAGCAAGGTACATAGACCGCAGCTGTCGCAATGAAGTAGTCCCTGTGCATATGTCAGTCCTTGTACCATGAAACTCAGTGAATCATTGAGACATACCAAGAGGTCAGAGTGTAGTCACAATGCCAGAAGAACGTCACCATAAAAACGACCGCAGCGAAAATGTGGGTCGCTTTGAAGAACTCGTATCCGAACCTCCTACAGAAAACGATCAGCCGCAATCACAGCTATAACTAGATGGAGATACTCACCTTATCGTGCTATGAGACATGAACGTGAGCCAAGCTTGAAAGATCAGTGCGACGATACCAGTCCAGTAGAACAAGAGGCTGGAAGTGAAGTGATCCTCCATGTCATGCCAGTGGATATGGTACACAATGAATGGAAATGTGTGGAGAAGCGCAAGGATAAAGAAAGCATATGAGATCCATCTGTGGAAGACCTGTAGCCTCTCGTGCGAGACACCAGTGCAGAGAGTGATCCAGTTTGTCTTAGTCGCGGTAGCGAAGACAAATGGCATACATGCCAGCGCTAGCCACCCTGATCTTGTCGCTAGGGGAGGTGAGCCGCCGAACTTGATGTCTGACCAGTAGTATGGTTTTGGAGCCAAGTCCATGCCTGGAAATATCGTGAGTCGGATCCTTTGGCCGAGTTGCTTACAGGTTCATTTGGCAACTTACAAAAGAAGAATATAGTCCCAACGAGACCGAGGAGAAGTACGCCTACAGGAGCCGAGTTCCATCGCAACGCCTTGACGTGAAATCCACGGTACGATAGATATCGCACCACTGCTATGGTTTTCTCCCATATGCGTGGTCCTCGCACTCTTCTATACCCAAACAGCGAGGATATTACGTGCCCAATGATGAAGACGCCGATCGTGCACATGAAGAATGCTATAGTGGGCAGTGCGAAAACATAGTCTGCGATGTACCTTGGGCGACAAGTCAGTCATGCATGCAAACTCAGAATGGGGACTTGTCTCTACGTACCAGAAATGCCAATGATGCTTGTACCAGTCGCATTCTTCTTGTGTCTTTTTACCGCACTCGAACATGCGCATCGAGTGCAGCTGCAAAGGTGCTGACAACCATCCTGCCATGATGTTTCCCTTCGCCAACAAAGCTTACACGCAGTCCAATCTGGTGTGAAATAAGCGTAGAGAATTCGTTGGCACGAGTGTACGATCGATAGAGATGTCGGACTCTTGTGAAAAAGGATTGTTTGGATTCAGGTTCGCAGAATAGCCCACGACGTCGTACGCGTGTCTTCAAAGACGATGATGCTACAGCGAAACTACCAGAGCGAACGCCGTCGCTCTACAGGTATCAAGATCAAGTGGAACGAAGCTTGTCAAACGCTTCGATCGACTAGCCACCAGGTTAGTGTAAATCAGCTCACATGCATACTTGCGGCAAACATCCACTCAAGTGCGCCGTGAAGTAATGCTCGCACGCGAGACGTCCGAAAAGACAACCGGGCGTATTCTCTGCCGCACACTGCACCGCAAAAGGTATGTGGCTGTTCGCTGCACCGGAATCAAGAACGTCTTGCATGGCCGAGAAGCCAGAAAACAAGCTCACACCCGAAGAATAAGCTCATAATTGGCGCTCGAGCTGCCCTTTCCTAGATAAGCGTATGACAGGCTGAAGGCAAGATGTAACTGTCGAGCACGTTTGAGCAGTTTTCCACGCACTAGCTCGCCGGAAGGAGAAGGGGCTCGTCCAATAGCCGTCAAAGACACGGCAGGGTCATCAGCTCCCGGGAATAGTGTACATTTGGAAGTGACCAGCGGTGGCAGATAGCCGCTAGGGAATGCGACCTATATGTCTGTCAGATGGTGCGAAAGTCGAGTATCTGCCGCTTTTTGATTAACTTGTCCCAGATACCAGCATTCTGCACAGCTCCTTGATTGCTTCAGCTGCGAACACTAGTCGAAATCTTATACTTAAAATTCGCAATATTACGCTTTTTCAGAATGAACATGGGCATGTCACCTACGGCCACTATGGCAGACATGCCGATGTCTACCTCGACAGACGGCATGTCAACAATGATGGGAATGGACAAAATGGCCATGACCTTTTTTACCTCCACCACCACACCTCTCTTCTCCATGTCCTGGACACCAGCAACGACAGGCCAATACAGCGCAACTTGCATATTCCTCATCATCTTTGCTACGATTTTCAGAGCATTGTTAGCCATTCGCCTCAACATCATCGAGATACTGGCGGCATTTGAGAGGCGGCAGAGGGGTGCCGGAGATTATCCATATGTTGTTGAAGCGAAATCGAGTGCGAGGAGGCCATGGAGGGCGAGGGAGGCGGTTTTGTTGGCGTCCATGGATGTCGTTTTGGCGGGGATTGGGTATCTTCTGTAAGTGTTCGATGCTGAGGTGCCAGAGGGTGATACTGACTGTAAGTATAGTATGATTGCTGTTATGACTATGAACGTAGGATACTATCTTTCGGTGCTTGCTGGTGTTTTTGTGGGGAGCATGGTTTTTGGTCGCTTCATGGCTTACTCTGCGGCGCATTGAGAGTGCGATATAAATATCAACAAAGGGAGGTACAATTCTTCATAACAATATTGTTATTTGCGTTTCTTGAGGAAGTGTCGTGGATGAATCACGAAAGGGAGATGTCACGATTAGCTGGTATGAGGTACAGTGTAATTAAGAGCACCCTGGACCCACAAAGCACGAACCTTGTATACCCAGTAGCCAGGAGGGAACGAAGAAGCAAGCAGCCCTAGTACACAGGGGAAGCAAGCCAAGTAAAAAGGAAGCGACAAGAGAATGCCTCTAAAGCAAGGTATATAGGTAACCCGGGTTGTAAGGCCGAGCAATGTGCCACATGGTCGGCTAAATATGCGCCATGCGAAGAACGACGAAAAGAAACAAAGGTGATTTAACCTATCATCGTCACTCCAAGTCCAGCATTGGAGTTGTTACCAATAAGATTATCCATCTAGCCCTACCAAATATGCGTATAGTTAAGTATATATCCAAACCAACCCAATCATACGCATCATCATTCAAAACATTACCCTTATCCTAACCCTCATCCACATCATGTATATAATATAAATGCATCCACTTATGAACACCACACCCACGCCCCAAACCCCAGACTCTCGATCAGAAGAACCAGTATCCCAATCGCCATGCCACTCCCCACGCGATCGCTCCTCTGATTCGATTCATGGCTCCTTATCCCTGAGCCCGCAGTGCCGACGAATATCCACAACAAAGCCGCCGCGACGCTAAATAGCAGCATCAGTGCCAGCACACTCAAGATGCGTAGGGTCGAGTACGCCTGCACGAATTGAATCGTCGTGAAGCTACCCGGTAACTCGTTCTCGCTCACCGGCGGCTCGGGGAAGCGGAACGGGTTATTCACAGACTGTTTGCGGCGCTGTGTCGAGTTCGTCAATGCGACGCGTTGCGCCCAGTGCACCCATGTATAGCGCGCTTTGCCGGATGTTGGATGGTGGTACAGATTTAGTAGACCGTCTTCTGTGAAAGGCGACCTTGCATCTGCGTCGACGTCGATGCCTACGCCTGCTGCTAGAAGACCCGAGGATTGGCTGCTGGGCTGTGAGTATGTTCCGCTCCACGTGTTGATCTGGCCGAGGCGGATGTCCTTGAGTATGCGTGCGCTGAAGGAGCGGCGGAACCAGGATCCAGCAAGCGAGCGGTATCCGTCGCGGAGTCTGTCAGCGAGGAATTTGTCGTCGAATTCGACGGCCATGGCGGGGCCTTTGGCGTGCTTTTCGTTGATTGGACTGCTGGCTGTTAAGCTGCTCGGGACAGTGACCTCGACGAGCTTTGGTGCGCGGGGATCTTTTGGGGGTTGTCGATGAGTTTTTCGATGCAGACTCAGCCAGACTATACTGTCTCTGCCTTCTTGTCCTGAATCAGCGCGGCTGCGAATGACGCATTGCGCATCTTCGTTTCTCTCCAACCGGCTGCGTAAGTCGTAATGGCCTTCGCTGGCCATTAGTCCGAGTACATGCTTGCCTTTTCTGTCATCAAACTCTTTCTGAGAATCATCATCGTAACCGCTATCTAGTCTATCGACACTAGGACTGGCTGGCCCTGCACTGTGAGATCTATCTGTTCTGACATGCTGCCTTGGCCGTGACTTGGGTTTTGGAAACACTTTCTTTGCTGTGAAAGGGTAGGGAGTCCGTATGAAGTGGCTTGGGAGATTAGCGGGTCTATCTCTATCTCGTCCCGCATGTTTTGTTGACAACGGCGACATTGTGATGTGTCGGTCATTCGTGAACGAAGAGAATTTAGGAAAGTCTGCCACTATTGAGGATGGCCCAAACGTGCGACTATTCGAGTTTGTGAGGATACCGGATGGCGAATCATTCAACGACTCTAGCGCTCGCATTGTCATGACGTGTGCGTCAATGATGGAACCTGCGATGATGCTGTCCGCTGTATTACTCCTTTGGCGCCCTTCGGCCCTGTGGGCGCGTGGTAGCTCGGTCGAAAGATTGGTCGTACTGGGAAACAATCTCGGTAGCGAAGAGAATGGCAATCTGGGTGACGATGAATTACTTCTCAGCGAGCCTCTTGGGGTGCCAGCGCTCGAGCGATTATGCACAACTCGCACGCTATCCTTGCTCAATCGTCTCAAGGGAACTTCGCGCGCCCGTTCAGCACGTTTTCCGCCCTCAGACCTTGGCCTATCGTCCATCGACATACTGATCGCCGAGCGTTGGGAAGGTAGTTGGCGAAACTGCGGTAATGCTGTCAACATGCTTCTTTCTCGACTACGCCCTCTTGATGAACGATATGGTCTTTCTCTTGCTCCATGCATAAATGTACCCAAGCCCATTCCATCCATATCAGAAAATGTGCGCGTGATCTCGCCCTCCGTGTCTTCCCAATCTGAGTCGGACGATCCATCATCGAAGAAGTCTGCCCCTGGTTGGAGACCCCTCTCCATTGTGTCGCTCATTGCTGGATAAACAGATCCTCTTCTCAGCGGATATGGATCGACGATTCGGGGTGATGATGCTGGGCTCGAAGATAGCCTTGCTGTCGGATGGTCGAGAAAAACAGTTTGCATAGCATGAGGAGAAGGGGGATTCAGTGGTATGGGATGTTGTTTTAAGGGAGACAAAACCGTTGACAGCGGCCGAGTGGTCGCCGTTGAGGTACGTTTGCTACTCATATTCGTAGTCCGATGTACATGTAGTTCCTGGTCGAGTGGCGGTACATCGACGTGGGTAAGGGCGGCTCTGCTTGCTCCGCGAATAGCAGTTAAGTTGTCAATACTGGGTCGGCTCATGAAACCGCGTTAAGGAAATGGTAAAGAAACGGCCTTGTTGAACAAAGATGCGAAAACCTTCAAGCGCGCGGGTGGTGGCGAGCATAGTGATGATCAGCCGGAGATGAGCCAAAACAAAGGAGGCACGCACGAGAAATTACGAGACTGCTTTCGGTAATTATTGAACCCGGTATTATGGCTGTGGTCGCATGAGGTAGGAATGTGAGAAGGCGTCCGCCGAGCTTGGTGATCTAGTAGCCGCATTCTGCATAGGTCCCTTGCGTCGGCAGTGCCAACAGCCCAACCACTAGACAGTAAGCAGCACAAGACTTTGATGAGAATGAGAAACCGGCGTGTCAGATGGAGAACGTGTCGCGTTGATGATGGACATATATCATATCTATAACCCTCTATGCACATGTGGCGGGCAGAATTGGTAGGGAAATGGACGCCGTGTGCGATGCGACAACGCCTTCCGTTATCCAACAAGAGGAAGAAGTGAAGACAGCAGAACAGCTTACAGAACAGAGGCTTGAGATGCAAGCCTATTCGCCGTCCCTGTCGAACATTTTCGTCATGGCTTTTTGGGCTAGCTCGACACCAGCGAAGGTTGCCGCGTTCGCAGGTACCGCTCGCGCCATCGCGGGTCCGATGCCAGGGAAGAAAGCCTTGAGGCCGCCGCTTGCGTGAATGCCTTTGATGGTGCCGCTAATGGTTGGTCGGCCCTCAGCACTCTGCAACCGTGACTTGATGGTGTCAACGGGGAACACTGGAATCCACATGGCAATTCCAGCAGCACCACCGGCCACCATGACTGCAGACATGCTGAGTGGTCCTGGCTTGCCGGTCACGGGGTCTTTCGGGGTCAGGTTCCTCTTGACTGTCTCATATGTCGCGAAGTAGAGCGCCGATCCGGGGCCGTCACGCGCCAATGTCATGGCTGAGCCACGGAACACGGAGCGAATGCCTCCCTCCTTGTATAATTGCTTGACGACGTCTACGCCGCCGGAGTATTTGGGCTTCTCGCCGGGCGCAAGTTGTTTTTGCCCTTGGATCTGGAGCAGCACCTTGACGCGCTCGAAGGGTGCGGTGATGATGGTCATGGGGATGGCGCTGAAGAAGCCGGCGGCTGAGACCTGCGCAACGCTGTACTGGTTGTCCTTGACGGTTGAAACACTCGATACGAGCTGCTTGCCGACATCGTAGCCCCAGAATGAGACAGCAACTGTACATATATCAGCATCTCGCGCCCCAAATTGCTTTTAGAGCACATGTGAAAATGAATCTACTTACACATAGGCGTGACACCGACCAAAGGCGCAGAGACACCGGCGTATAATCCCCTTGCAAGTCCTTCTTTCGCGACTGTTTTCCGCACGACGTCCATGGCGCCTGTGTATACGCCCCTCTCTGACGTCTGTAGTCGCACCTTGACCAGGTCAAATGGATGGCCCACGACTACCGCGCAAACACCACCAACGCCTCCTGCTATCAGCGCACGCAGCGACTGCAGCGAAGACTTGGTCGCAACCTTAACATCTTCCTTGAGCTCTTCTTTCGAAGGCAGCTTATCAGCTACCTTTTCTGCTGTGTTTGACATGTTTCGAGCTGTTATTGGTGGTGGGGTGCAAGAACCCACGAAGATGCGATTGTGCGATAATGATGGGGCGCGAGGCTCTGTGATGTCTGCAGAGGCCTCGTACGAGCTTCACCGACCTGGTACAAAGATTTGCGACAGTAAATTTGAGGATTGTGGGGGAGCCAGCGATTGTTGTTTAGGCATGTGAGCTCCAGTGCTCCGGACCTTGGCTCACGTATGCCCCGGTGCGCGTTCGGCTGGGAATTGGTTGTGCCGAGGTCCATGAGCGCCTAAGCCTGCGTTGCCTTTTCCTTGACATTGCAGTTGACATCAACGCGATGAGCGTGTCGTAGGATCTGGGCTCTCGAACGCTTGCCCCTACCGTTCGGGCGTAAGGAAATGGCTTCGAGATCGTCTGCATGGATGTACCCTCAGGCAAGGCGCATTCATCCGACCTAGTGGCTGACAGGCGTACTGCGTACTGACTGTCCACGGGTATGAGATCAATTTCAGGGCACGTATATATTGCGCATGTCCTATGACGATTTTTATGCGGCTCTTCGGAACTTGACTGCTCGTGGATCTTTCCGCCTGCAGCATCGCGGTGTTCTTTCTTAGCCACACGCATGTGATAATCTGGGGAACATCACTCTAAACTTTCTAAGTCAACTCAAGCCAAATAAATGCTCTTCAAGTTGTTCCCAGCCCGCGTCATTACAATAGTCTTAGAGGATTTTCTCTTCCAAATTCGTCAAATGTCCCTTCTGAAAGCTTTCACAGTGCCCAGGTACGCTTTTGTTGTCTTGATGTTGCCTGTTTACCTTAGCAACTGCTCATAACACTGCCCACACACGTGCAGTACTCAAACAGTACCAACTAGACCTCTCTGAGGAAGATCGGGCGTATAGTCTCCCTTGAGGTTTCCAACTCAGTTTTCGCGATTCTGTCATGCACGCTCTTTTGCATGCCAAGGCTGCTGTCCGTTTGCTTCTCGTTCACTTCCAACACAGCACGCCCCAAACATCGAGGACACAGCCTTCTCTTCCCTTCCATATGAGTCAGCAGCCTGTCGTCGCCGCCGGCACGTAGTTAATCCGCCCGGCATTAGCGTGCCGCACACAGATAAAACCTCCGCCGCCCTCCAACCTTTCTCCTCCACACACACCCACTGGGATCGTTACCCACACGACTTTCTCCTCCCTTTGCCCACACGCATTTCTCCTATCGTTATACACACCGCTTTTCTCTTCTTATTCACCCGCCTTCCTCTCTCGATACGCCTTCCTCTCTCGATACGCCTTCCTCTCTCGATACGCCTTCCTCTCTCGATACGCCTTCCTCTCTCGATACGCCTTCCTCTCGACACCTACGTGGGGTTCACGACCTTGTAGCTTCGGCTCCACGAGCCCTGACTCGTTGCGATTTCCCGTAAGACTCCCTCTTGCTGCCTACTCTGCAAGAACCCCAGCCAACTAATGCAGATGTCCATCTCAGCAGCACCTTCGCAGATGGCGACATGCGCGGTCGCCGCGGCACTTGGTCCTATCCCTTGTGAGCTCATCTGTCGTAGCGTGTCTGAGTGGGTTAGAGGTCGCTCTTCCGCCGATCAAGAGCTAGGCTAGGACTGCCGAACAACTCCTTTGTCCCCTCTAACTGAAATGAAGGCAGTCCAGATCCTCCTTCGGGGTTTCAATTGGGCCCAGATATAGAACATGGAATACGGGATTGTGTAGCACGACCACTGCCCATTCGTGGGAGGAGTGCCTTGACCAGCATGCCGTTTGGAAAGAGGTGGGCTTCCTTACTAGTCTAGACATTGGGGTCAGTATCTTGCTCTCGCACTCCGCCCCGATAGTCTGCTGACCTCTCCTTGCAGGATGGTAACCATGCAATGCCAGGTCGATGTTTGTTTGGTCCGCTCAGCATTCATCGCCAAATTCTCGCAGACGATGTTCCAACGTCCGTTACAAACAACACAGGGGCATTTACTTCCGGGTACTAGCCAGCGCGGCCGTACGCGGCTGTGCGGAGCTCCTTAACCGGGGCGTGGGAGAGCAGTGGGTCTCCCACACACGACCACCCATCTGGCTGACGCTCCTTCGGGAGCTGATACTGGGTACTTTGGACAAGTACGTACCTCTCCCTCACCCGACACCACCACAAAATCTTGCTAACACCTCGCAGTTGGCATGTCCAGGCTTCAGCCTCGACTTCGGTCAGGGCTTTGTGGCCACCAGTCTAGCTTTGGCCTCTCGGGGCTAAAGCTGGATAATCGGGACAAGTACTTATCCTCCCCACCTATCTCTTCACACTCACTGATACCTACGCAGTTGGCATTGTCCAGGTCGAAAGTCCATGCCGACGGCTCGCCTGAGCCGACGTTCTCCGGAACCAACGCTCTCCAGAGACGACGCATGGCAGGCCATTGTTGAGAACACTCCAACTTTGGTAGCGGACTGCCTTGCCCGCCCGATTGCAAATGACGGCTTGTGCATTACGGTCTTTGGGGTGTGTAACACACCAGTACTCCTTCTTCGAGCAACACAGGGAAGCTCTTATTCACCAACGCTCTCCGTAGCTGAGGTGCTCGATGCCCCTCGGGGCGAAGAGGTCTTTCGGGACGGTTTGAGGATCTGGTGTGTTCGGGCTGGAGGGGGAGCTTCTTGTCCGGAGTACGTTGAGGCAGTGGCTGGGGCCTCAACAAACAACTTTTAAAATTGCTGTATTCTTTTTCTATTGGGTGTTGCTTCGCGGCTTCGTCCTTTCTCAATAAGCAATTTCTGTGGGTGTCGTATTCTTGTTCTGTTGGATTTCGCTTCGCGCCTTTTATCCTCTGCCAATACGCACAGCAAACCTTTTCATCGACTGTTTCGGCTTATGCTGGAAAGTTGAGGAAGAAGCTGAGGTTGTAGGTTGAGCGTTGGTGCTCGTCTTCGTGAGCATGATGCGACATGGTTCACAGATATGGAGGGTGGGAAGTTATATGTTCTTGATCTTTCGTCTATCATCGCCGTCTATTTCCTCATTCTACATCATCCCTGTGTCTTCCATCTACTTCCCAACATTCGTATACCTCAGATACTTCTTAACTTCCCTCACGTTGTCCTGCCCAAACTTCTTCCTCGCGTCCTCCGTGCTCACGCTCGGCGGCACAATGACATCCTCACCCGCATTCCAATTGATCGGTGTCGCAATGCCCTTCTTGTCCGCGAGCTGCAACCCATCAATAACACGCAACACCTCACTCGTATTGCGGCCCGTCGAAGCGGGGTATGTCATAGTGAGGCGGATCTTCTTGGCCGGGTCGATGATGAAGACTGAACGAATGGTAAACGCAATACCACCGTTCTTGGCGAGGTTGTCGAGGTCGTCCTGCGAGATCATGTCGTACAGGAAGGCGACGTGGCGGTCGGCATCGGCAATGATGGGGAAGGTGACCTGGGTGTTGCCGACTTCGTTGATGTCTTTGACCCATTCGTCGTGCGAGGTGAGGTCGTTGGCGCTCTTGGTGATGTGTTAGCCATATTCCAGGATATCTGGACTTGAGGAAGACGCACCAGGCCGATCATTTGCACGCCACGAGCATCGAATTCGGGCTTTAGCTTCGCGAATGCACCGAGCTCGGTCGTGCAAACCGGGGTGAAATCAGCCGGGTGGGAGAACAGAACTGTCCATTTGCCGTCGATGAACTTGTGGAAGTCGAGGTCGCCATGCGTAGTCTTCGCTTGAAAGTTTGGGGCTATGGATCCTGTCAGTCACGTCCTGAACAGTACACAATGCTCATATACACACCCACAGAGCCCAATCGCAACCGGGGTTGCTCAGCAGGAAGCTTGATGCCACGACGAAGCAGTGGGGCAGTTGGGAGCTGGAAGCTCAGCGTTGGTCGGGCTGCGCAACGCAGAGCTCGTGAAGCTGCACGGGGGAAGAATGCAGGCATCGTGATTTATGCAAAGATCAGCCGATATCTTGAGTGCTACACTGAAGCTATGCACTGGCTCAATAGCCTGTGGAATTATTGATAGAGGCGGGATGGAGGAACATTTGCATTATGGCGTCATTCCAATAAATGGAGTCGGGCCGGTGCCGACTGCAACTGCCGCCAACTGTTTCGCGAAGGACATAACGAGTCTATTAACTTCGACGTACACAGTAGAAGTCATGATGCTTCGAATAGCCTCATAACATTGTGAGAAATATCTTGACGGGCCAAGTAGTGCTTACGCTTTGACGCGGTCGCTTCTGAGATGCATGTGGACGCGCGAGAGTTCCAAGGTTACGTCACCGTGCTTCTTGCGTCTATATATATAATCCCGTCTGTGCTCAAGCTTCCCTCTGAAACTTGGATGAAGTGGCTGGGATATCCAAGGACAAAATATTGTCTGGCTTGGAGATATTGACAAGGACAAAATATTGCCTGATTTGCTTCATAAGGCTCAGCGCGCGTGAGTGGGCTTTTCGTAAATATCGTGAACCATCTCGTCCCATCAGCGCACAAGTCAAAATCGAGTCGTAAGCTTCAGAGCAACATATTCGACATCCACCATGTCTTCTATAACATCCTTCGATCAAAGCGGTTCCGGATTTCTCAAGTTCAACTCTGGCGCTCCGCGCGTCTGGATAACGTCAGTCTCTGAACCATCGGAGAGAGCACTTCTCAATTGGTGGGAAGAAGGATTCGATGCTCGCTGGCTTCCATACGACCCTTCCAACGAACCAGCGTACATCCGGATATTGAAACGCCTCAACGAAGACCTGAATCTAGGCGAGCACTATGCAATAATAGCATATGGAGAAGCGGCGAGCGTGGTGCTCAAGATAGCAATGAAGCCGCTGCCAAGATGCTGTGCGATCATCGCATTCTACCCTCCGTCATTACCAAACCCGAAGACAATGTATCCCGCATCACACCAGGTCCAGGTCCATGTAGCCAGCTTAAGCCAAGCTAGTCACCGCCCGGAACTTTGCGAATGGAAGCTGTACCAGTATAAGCAGTGTGCGACTGGCTTTGCGGATCCGTCGTCGAAAGCATACTCTGAGATCGAGGCGAATCTGTCCTGGACTAGAGCACTGGCATGTATGCGCAAAGGCTTCAACAAGATTGTTGATCTGGAACCGATCGTACAGAATATGTGGAACGCGAAGTACGAGGATGATGCCCCAGAGCGCGCGAGTATGAGCATAGCCACAAAGATGACTCAAAACAGCCCACATGTCAGCATACTGCCAACACTTGAGGGCGGCATAGGCAGGAAGAAGCTGGAAGAGTTTTACCGGGAGTTCTTCGTGCCGAGTCTGGTGGAGGATTTCAAGATCCGATTGGTGTCGCGGACCATCGGCGTGGATAGGGTTGTCGATGAGATGGTAGTGTCCTTTACGCATTCAGACGAGATTGATTGGATCCTACCTGGTTTGGAGCCGACGGACAAGTTTGTTGAGATCGCAATGGTCAGCATCGTGACAGTAAGAGGAGGAAAGTTGATTTCTGAGCACATGTATTGGGACCAGGCATCAGTCCTGGTGCAAGTGGGCCTTTTGGATCCAAGGATGGTGCCAAAGTCATTCAAGGGCAAAGGTCTGAAGAGGATGCCCGTCGTGGGAGCAGAAGCGGCCAAACAGCTGGTCGAACCAAGGCAAGAGAGATACAACAAGTTGCTGCAAGAACACGGTTTGTTGGACGGCCTGAACGGAGCAAATGGCAATTGAACATATTTTCCGACTCCAGAATTGTGTGTGCCTTAGCTCACCAGCATTGGAGTCTGGTCCATGAATCGCAGTCCACCCTCAACCAATGAAACTGCACGTTGGTAGCTGGTAATTTGGCAGAGCCCAGTACTTCCTTCTCACTCCGTCCCATTCGCCTTGTTCGTCGAGATTGGGTACCGGTATGGTTTCCCACTCGGTGTCAAAGCCAGCCTCGAAGAGGTCGATCTCGGCGATCTTGTTGTAGACGTCGTACACAACCTGGCGGTCCGCACCCATACCGCAGAAAAAGCCGAACTTGCCGCCATCGCCGTCGGGACCACCTGCTGGATCGAGCATGCCAATGACATACTCGCTGAAGAACTCGCGGAGAGCTTTGTACTCTTCTGCAAATGTGTCGAAGTAGATAGCATCGAACATCTCGCTCTTCTCCACAAGGCCTGGCACTATGTCCTGCCAGCGTCCTTCATGAATGACAACGCCTGGCTTTTCGTACCATCCTTGTTCCTTCATGCGCTTCAGTACATCTGGATGTGCTTCGATGATGTGATGGGCCTTCGGCTGCTTCTCTTGGAATATAGAGTCGATGATAGCCATGCCGTGGCCAACGTTCAAGACGCGAAGGCCAGGTGCAGGCAGGAGAAGTTCTGCAGATCTCCGCATCAAAGTTGTTTCCCACTCCATCATGACACTGTTCGCGTCCGAATCGAGGAGGCGATCTCGGTCGAAAGTGAGGTTGGACGCTAGATAATTGGGGTTTTCTGTGGACTCGTCGCCTTGAGCATCGCCCTTGTTCAGATCAACAACTTCAACCCCATCTTCAAATACATCGATATTGTTGCTCTCTGTTTCCCCATCTTCGTCTTCCTCATCTGAACTGGCCCCTCCTAGTTGCTGGTACTGATCCAAGCGGCTCAAAAGAAGCTCAGCGCGCACACCAGCATCCACGCATAACTCATAGAGCTCTTTTAGGCCAAGCCTGTGTGCTATACATCCAGGAGTCTCGCCATTTGCATCGAGATCATTCCATATTGCGCCATTCTCGAATAGCAGCTTCATGGTCTTAATTGCGGCTTCGATTTGCTCCTCACGAGCCTTCGTATCACCATTGGCGTCCCCATTGATCTGGACCTTTTCGTCATTGTCGTCGGATTCACAACCAGCGATTGCGGCGTGCAGAGGTGTGAAGAGTGTCTCGGAGTCTTGTACGTTGGCAGATGAGTTGCGGAGAAGATTGCGAAGAGCGGAGACATCGTGGTTTGCGGCGGCGAGCAGTATACTCTGCGTCGACAGATCCGTCTCAGTTTCAAATGCAGGGTCGTCCATATTGTTCATATGTAAAAGAAGAATTGTTGTTGTATTGCTGCTCTCGCGGGGTTCAAGAAATTATGGACGTGCGAGTCAGGCATGATGCTAGCGCGGGGTCACCCTGTCAATTGCTCCGTCCCCATGGCCTCCACCAACCGGCGCTTCAGGATTGATTCAGCAAACGATTAGCATTCTTAACATTCCATGTACTTCGATCTCATTGAAGATGTGTCTAGATTAGAGGTTCTAGAAGACTCCGCAGTCTGTACTTCCGGCCTATTCCGTTCCGTCAAAAAGCTTCTCACGACTAACAGTGAATTGCTTGCTATGGATCACTGAGACGTTACAAACACAAACTTATCATGACCTACACCATCTTCTTTGCTTGCTATTGTATCAAATGGCTTACAGCGAAGATCATTGAGGTTGGGATATAAGAATGCGAGCCCCATGAAGGTATGTGATACACTAAAATTCCGCTATGGCGCATGCGGCCATTACATCCGCGAGAATTTCCCCTGCCCGACGCAACAAGACAGCCAACGGTATGAGCCTGACTGGTTGACCGAGTGTCAGATGTTCGACTGCCAGCCTGCACAGCACCGACCAGGTTTCTGTGGGAGATGCGATGACCTTCACCTTGGAAGATATGCCCATGACCCTAATGAAGCTTCGAACAGCGACATTGACCGCAGCTCCCGTTCCCCACGCAGCGGCACCACTGTAAGTAGTAGCCAAAACACGAGCAATAGTGCCCATTCATTCACCACACCAACATCCGACAACTCAGACGACAGCTACGTCAGATGGCCATACCGACCCCAAGGGTGCGCCCTTTCCAATCAGTTGCCTCCGCTTCCAACAGCCTCTAATCTGAGCTATGAGGTCGCTGAGATGTGAAATAGTGCGCCGCCAGCTTTTCATGGGAGTCCGATTGACTATGGGTGCTCACTGCGCAGCATGGAGAATCACAGAACAAGCCGGGGGTACCACGACCGCGTGAGGAGGATCCAGGAGCGACTAGCAGAGGCTTTCGGTCTGACTCGGATGAGAGTGCATATTTTGATGTTGAACGCACAAAACAGGAACGCCCAAGATCGCAGTGAGGCAGCGAGATATGGGCATACATGGATTTGATGTGAGCTTCGGTCATTACTATTGGTAGCTTGTATTTCATTGGTCTAGTAAAATGGGTATAAATCATTACAAACAACTCGCAACTTCGTGCATCGCAGATTCATGTATCTTTTTGCGGAAGCAATCAACCAGACTCAAACTATCCTCATGTACGCAGCTGTTCAGTTGTCACGAAATGATTCCTGAAACATTGATGTCGACTTATGCTCTGACTGTGTTGTTCGTGCCAACATACTCAGGCGTCTCGTGGTAATGGTTCGCTTGGCCGTTGACATTGGTGTTGTAGGCATATTGCTGATTTGCTTGGCCATTCGCGTTGTTGTTGTGTCTATAAGGTTGGTAAGGCGGAGCAGACGGGTTGGTGACGGGGCTGTATTGTGATTGGTACGCCATTGGTTCAGCGCTAGTTGAAGTCTTCCAGGAACCGTGCTTTGAGATGCACAAGATAAAGATGAAGCTGAAAGCTTGGCCAAAGGTGGAGAGATAAGCCAGGGTCAGATAACTCTCCACCGTGTAGATGTTCACATAGAAGGCGTGAAGATTCCACACAGCTACAACGAGAGTGCAGATTGTCCAGAGTGCCATGGCGATGGTAAGGGCGACGACCCAGCCTATGAGGCCCTGAAGCATTAACGTTAGCGACAGCTTAGTGCGTATTTGAGTGTCAAAACTTACTCCTCCAGCTTTGCCTGCCTTGCGCAAAGACATGACCGTCGTGAGTGCTAGTGCTCCAGCCACAAGCAAGCTTACAAGGTACAACGAATAGAATGCAACTCTTATGCCCGATAGAGGTTCAATGACATCGCCCAAGTTTGAGAACCTATACCTATACCGGTAGGCATAACTGCGTCCCATTTCGGCGTTGACGTATGCAGTCATGCCCGCGACAACGCATGCCAGGGCGCCAAGTAGGCCGATGATGGCAAGCGGGACAATCTTGAAGATAGCGTTCGAGTGACCGGTGCCGAGTTGCCGACGGAGCATGGTGTTAAGGGTGAAGACGACTACCACGAGGAGTAGCCAGTAGCCGATCATTTGAAATATGGAAATCGCCACAGTCCAGAAATAGGAGCTATAAGCTGTCGTTGTTTCGCAGGGCCGGAGGACTCTTGCGATGATTGAGCACAAGTAGGTTCTATAGTTGTTAGCCCATATTGCGCATGTTCGCCAGATCTGTACTCACAATAAAAAGAAAGACAGGCATATGATGAGCGGTGCTCCGAGAAGTTGTGTTCCAGGGACACTCTTCCTGCGAAGGATGAAGAGGGCAATGAAGATTCCGAGAAGTGCTACGAAGAAGAGTACTTCATTGGCAAGGCTAGCTTGTACTGCTGTGGAACGAAAAGCATCCAGACAGTTAGACCTACTTGCCATGTTGTTCAAAGATTTTTTGGGGGGATAAGAGTAAGTGATATGAGTTAGGGCTCAAGGTGTGTCGCTCCAGGGCAAGGCTGTATGGGGCACGGTAGCATGACTTTCGAGCCAGTGTTATATATGAAGTCTGGATACAGCGAGCGCACAGCCTGTGACTTCACTGCGCAGCACAATGCACGATGAACGGGAATCTATAATTGCACACAGCCTTGCCTTCCTTCACTATCTCAGTGTTCTGACGAATGAGACATCATTTTACACGAGTTTAAGATGTCGCCAAGATTTTGGGCGTTTTTAGGGAGCCTTGAATGGCCAGACCGGAAGACGAGGGCCGTAGCAAGGTTAGACATGGACGCCTGAAGTCTCAAAAGTCCCATGAAGCGGCAGGCGCAGCAAGTGATAGATTTTAGAGCGAATCCAATGTGGATCTGGCAGTATTGTGATTGGAAAGTTCCTGCAACTTCTACCTGTGTGGGACACGGCCGTGTGATCTGCAAGGCTGAGTGCGATGAAGGCGATGAGGCGGAGCAACCGGTGAGCATGGCGGGCATTGGTAGGATCTTGGTTTCTTGATGCACAGAATCAGGTATTGTCCCATAGCGGAGACTAGGCACCAGAGGTTGAGGAGGTTTATAAATGTGCAGGGAGTTGTCGAGATCGAGCTTTCTGTGTGGGTAGGTATATAGCCGCTGGCATCAGTAAAATCTGGCGCCCAACGGCGTCCGAAAGCAATTCTTCAGAATCGAAATGACAGCTGTATTAAATTGTGGGGAAAGCCGCATATACTTGAAATGCATGATTATAGAGCCTGTCCGAAGACGTGAGGTCAGATGGAAGACGGAAGGACAAGCTTTGCGATCAAGTTCCAGCGCGGGCATGGATGCGCAGCACGGCACGTGACGTGGCTGGGGAGTGGCTGAGTAAATCCTGGATTCCTACCTAGGTACGCTGAAAAGCACTCGGCGCTGGACCTGCATTGACGTGCATTACATCATTTTACGGTTCCGACCTACGCCGGACGCGTTCGACGACAACGTTCACGATCGCGGCCCTTCTTCAACTGCTTATCGGCTTTCTCGGATCTCACTCATCGCGTGAGCTAACTTTCCGTCTGACATCAGAGCGTCTTGTACACTTGTACTTATATCAATGTGCTTGTCCCAAAATCTGGAAAGTAGCTGGACCCACGTCACGTCGGGAACTAACGTCGCATGACCCTGGAACCTCCACTTATACGCAGCTTTCACGCGCAGGATCGGTACGACTCCACTGTAGGACTGAATAAAGATGGCGACCCAGCCGAACCCGAATCGAGGCAAGCCAGATTTGACATCGCTGACCAGCGGTCAATCAAAAATGTCGCCAGCATTCCAAGGGCTTTCGGACAGTCCAACGCTCGACAGCCGGGACACGTGGACGCCAGACCAAGCATCAGACGCGTCAGACATTGACGACAGAAGTCGCTTAAAACCAATAGCAAGGGACAGCGCCACAGATGTTCGCAGTAACAGCACAACGGCGATACCTTCGGATGGAAGCAGCACGGGAGAGTTGGATGACGAAAAAGGGAAGAGGAGGAAGAGCATTCAAGTCGTGGTTGAAGATACAGGGGAAAAGAGCAAGTACACTGTCACGACCGACGACCCGGACTTTCGCGAAGTGCTACGATCGGGTATGCGACGAGAAGCAGAGAGGCGTAGCGAGGGCAAGTCTAAGAGCAAACCTCGAGAGCTCGTCTTTACTCGCCAATTCACAACGTTTGATCGTCAAAATCCCATGTCACAGTCACCATTTCACGGCTTCTTCACCTTGTTTTGGATATCCATGGCTTTGCTGCTTGCACGCATTGCTGCAGGAAACTACAGAGCCACAGGCTCAGTGTTCGGCAATGCAGAGATTTTGCACTTGATGGTCGACAGGGATCTGTTTGTCATGCTCACTACAGACGCATCGATGTGTGTTGCAACGAGCTTTGGATTCTTCCTTCACAAGGCTATCGCGAACGAGTTCCTGACATGGAACGGGTCCGGTTGGATCATACAGTCCCTGTGGCAAACCTTCTATACTGTGACCGTCATTTGGGTCACATTTTGGCGAGACTGGCCATGGACGCATACAGTATTCATTGTGCTGCATGTGTTTGTCTTGCTGATGAAGCAGCATGCATACTCGTTCTACAACGGCTACCGTAGGTTTAACTCCAACAACTCCACCTGCACAGCTAACAAGATACAGTCTCTCGCGTATATCGGCGACGTAACCTCTTACAGCAAAAGCTCGACCAATTAGATGACGTGGGCGCGCAACACCGATCTTCGCCGAAACCTCCAGGTGCAGGAACTTCGATTAGCACGGGTCTCGAAAACCCTGGCTCTCGCGAACTAACAAATCGCCGCAACCTAGGACCGAAGTACTCCACCAATCTGTCTACTGAGGTTTCAGATATCGCGCACATTGGTAAAGCGATTGAGGCTGGCCAGTCCTTGGACGAGGAGCAGGTCAAAACCTTTCGAGAAATCCTGATTACCGAAATCACCATACTAGACGAAGAATTACGCGGCAAATGCACCAGCACTGACAACGTCTATCCCAACAACCTCACTTTGTACAACTTTGTCGAATGGACCTGTCTTCCCACTCTAGTTTACGATCTAGAATACCCGCGTCAAGAGCGCGTCAATTGGTGGTACGTCGCCGAGAAATCAGCCGCCACCCTTGGGGTCATTTGGGTCATGATCATCATTTCGCAGGCATACATATACCCCGTAGTCGTTGAGGCAGTCCGCCTCAGAGAAGCCGGTATGACACTAGAAGAGCGCTGGAAAGAGTTTCCCTGGGTTGTGAGCGACATGCTCTTTCCACTGCTTCTGGAGCAGCTCTTATCCTGGTACGTTATCTGGGAATGTCTTCTCAACGTGCTCGCAGAGCTCACGCGTTTCGCCGACCGCGGCTTCTATGGCGACTGGTGGAACAGCGTGAGCTTTGATCAATACGCTCGGGATTGGAATAGGCCGGTACACAACTTCCTGCTGCGACACGTATACCATTCGTCCATCTCATTCTTCCGTTTGTCGAAGATGCAAGCGACTTTCTTCACATTTTTGTTGAGCGCGATCGTCCACGAGGTTTTGATGTTCTGCTTATTCAAGAAGGTCCGGGGTTACCTGTTTACATTTCAGCTCACACAACTACCGCTTGCGGCGTTCATGAAAACGAAGATGATGCGAGGGCAGGATACTTTGGGCAACATCATCTTTTGGTTTGGCCTGTTTATTGGGCCCAGTCTCATCACCAGCTTATATGTTTTGAACTGAGGGATCCTATTTTGAAGGCGTTCAGCAAAATCTCGGAGGAAGATTTTGAGTAGTTTTGGTCCACACTGTATAAATACTGTACAAAACGCACCATTTTTACCACCAAAGCAAGTCTTCAAGTGCTGCAGCATATGGAGGTAATAGACAACACCCATATCATTTATAGGGAAGCGCAAAAGTAAGAGGTGTCGCCGTCTACTGCGTTGCCCCGCCGATCATCAACTCCGGCCACAACTCCAGGCGTTCACACGCCTTCTCACATTATTGAAAAAGGCAGACACAACCAACAGCGCAAGGCTGCTACACTAGTCTAGAACTTAACAAAACTGTAAGACAGGGATGCGATCAGCGTTGAGACTTCTCAGGCTCCTACCAAAACATATAGAAGTATTAATTGCAGTAGGCTAACGAAGAAGAAGAAGAAGTATGTGCTTGTGAAGGATATCTCGCGGTTGCTGCTTCCAACCTTTTCTACGAACTAAGAGGCCGCTTTCTGTATATGACCGACTGTCTAGCCCATAGATCGCACAGCGTCTCTTTCTGTCTAATGCAGGCCATCAACTACGAGGGAAAGTACGCAGTGCAATAGCATAGCCTGAAGCTATACATGGCATCACTAGATTACGAATTCGACGACAAAGCTCAGTGTGTAGCTTCGGGCTATTGAATGGTCCTGTTCACCATCCCCCGTAATTGAGACCATTAGTTCCTCAGGTCGCATCGCGCGCTCCAACCCCTCGTCCTCCTCTCCGGACTCTTGGTCAAGATCTTGGCCAAGATCTTGGCGTGGGCGCTTCCTGGTGCGTCCTCGATGTGTCGCGACCCCTTATCCCCATAAGATGCCCTCGTCACCTGGCTGATCTGCTTCGTCCCACAGAGTGCCGTCCGCCGCAAGTAGCTTTGTGCAGGCAGTGTTGTAGCCTTCGGAAATCTCGATGGTTGCCCGGATGAGCGCGTTGGACAATAGGATCTTGCACGACTGGATGATCTTTCAGATACCTTGCTGCATCGCCATAAGCCCATGAGCCCATCCATGATTGTGTAAAATGATCCGGCACTCTCGTGTAGAGCTTCGTATCAAGACACCTGATGCGAACATTTTCTCATCTCACATTTCTTTCAAGATCACAAGATGCTCGTCCACGTTCAATTCTGCATAAAAGAGCTCCTCCGGCTCCAGGCCCTCGACTTCCCTCACCTCTTGCAGGTTCGTTGGCTCAATGCCTTCACTGAATTGCTGCAGGAATTGTAGCTGTGTATGCAACATCTGCAACGCCCGCTCCGTCACCCCGCCTGCCATCGGAGCGGCCTCTAAGGCCTGCCCTGCTTCAGCGATTTCTTACTGGGCTCTGAGCTGAATATGGTCTTTATGAATCCCGAGCGCCCTCTTGTACTTGCGCCCACGACCGCGTCGTTGCACGTGTGCAACAGGCTGCTCATCTCACGGGACCATGCTGAGTAGTTTGAAGTTCCGATTCAAGTTGTTGATCATGACCCGGTAGTCTGACCAGCAGATCGTATCTTGGCGTATTGTTGCAACCATGAGTTCACGCCGACCCAGTTGGTTTGTATATTTTCCGCCCATCTTTTGATCTGGGCAATGTAGATGCGCTCGTCCTCGTCGCGATTTCTCTCCCGGCCCCAAGTCGAATGTGTTCACCATGGATGCGAAGGTTCTTCTTCTGTTCAGAGCCACTGTCGCAGCGCGCCTACAGCAGCTGTCTCGTTTAGTGGCACAATGTGGAGCAGCTTGATGTTACGATGCAGATTGTTGATTAGAATCTGATAGTCTGACTGACCAACAAACCTTTCCTGCAACAAAGCGCTGCAGCCAAGAACTCACGCCGACCCAGTTGGTTTGGATGGTTTCCGCCCATTTCCTGACCTGATTGACGCAAATGCGCTCATCCTTTTCGTTGACGCGGCCGCTAATCAGCACATATTAAGAAGGATCGATCTTGCCCCAGCGCGCCATGAGGAGCTTGGTGATGCTGTGTCGAAGGGTCTCGCCCAAGGGCTGATCTCGCGGTGCGGTGGGATAGACTTCAGATGCCAACTACCCGACCTGCTCATCCAGCTCGTTCATAATGATCAACGGTGGCCGGGGTAGGCTCACTGAGAGGAGGAAGTATTTCGGGAGTGGTGGGAGATTAGCCATCCTGACAGTAGATGGGGAAGACGGTTATTGGAGGATTGGAGTGATTAGCGATAACAAAATAGATTGTGAGATGCAGAAGGTGTCGAAGATATTAATAAGATAGAGCTGACACTGCTTTATACCTGCTGTGGCTGACTTTGCTATCCGTTCGCTTTGATCTTTTGCAATGGTGGGAGAATCTGACGCACTTTTAGTGCCGCATATTGGTGGGAGGGCTTCTCAATCTCTCTCACTTCGTAGCCGCAACCAATTACGGTCGTCACCATGACTTTACCGACGACCCCAGGAAACCAAATTACTGGGCGCTATAGATAAGGGTAAAGGTTATGGGGCTAAACATGAGTCTTTGTTCGAGGTCGATGATCTCAGATCAGTGGAGTAATGGAGCCACATGCTCGGCGCACCAAAGACTGCAATCTACGGTTTGGCATCTGCAAGCGACTCCGTTCGTGACATCCCTTAGTACTGTGGACTTCAATGCGTATTGACTTCGACGATTATGGTGGTGGATACGCTCCCCGCGTATTCCCGCACTGGATGCTTGTACACGGTGTCGTCCCTAGAGTAAATTAGTGAGATGAAAGGTACATCCCCAGATCTAGATTTCTCCATCGCCATCTCGTGTATAAAACAAACATCTTAGCGTGTCATTGAGCTGGCGGGAGCTTGGAGTAATGCCCCTAAGGCGACATCGCTCCTGCCAACACAAAATTCTCAAAGCTGCAATAATTGAGAGAGAAAAAAACTCGCCGCACCACCACAACAGGTAGCAGCGAGAGCAAAAAGAGAAGAGGTCTTGCCCGGAATCGAACCGGGGTTACCGGAAAATACTGATGCGAATCAGAATCCGATGTGATGACCGCTACACTACAAAACCTTCTGAATGAGCTGTGATTGGCTAGGAATTAAAAGATTTCTTCAATTAATTTGTATATAAATCAGGTTGTAAAGAGGGTGAAGTTGGTCTCCTTGATGCCAGATACGATGTGGTTGAGGTGCATTGCGCGGGTGGGGTCGGCGTAAAATTTGCTAACGTACATAGCGAGCTCCACCTGCGCAGCGAATCTGACGCAAACAGCGACACATAAATCTACAACTTCGCTTTAGCTTCGTCCTTGATGACCATGCCGAACTTGCCACTCTTTTCCTTGTCGCGTAGAATTCGCCGCAAAATCTTGCCAGACGGACTCTTGGGGATCTCATTGATAAATTCAACTTCCTTGACCCACTTGTACCTTACTTTCTTCTCCTTGACGTATGTAATTATCTCTTTCCCAATTGCCATGCTCTCCTCGATGCCGGGCTTCAAGACAATGTACGCCTTTGGAAGCTCGCCACTGTAATCGTCTTTGACGCTCATCACGGCGACGTCTTCGACCTTGGGGTGTCCAAGAAGCAGGTCCTCCAACTCAGCTGGAGCGACTCCGATGCCCTTGACCTTGATGAGCTCCTTGATGCGGTCGCTGATGTGAATCATGCCCTCTGCATCGATGGCACCGCGGTCGCCAGTATGCAGAAAACCATCCTTGTCAAAAGTATCCGCTGTGGCCTTTGCATTATTCAGGTATCCCATCACGACTTGAGGACCGCGTGCTAGGACTTCGCCATCTTCACCAACGTCTCCCTCTTTGCCATTGTCCTTGATGATTTTGACCTCGGTGGAAGCCACAATAGCTCCACCAGAGTGTGCGTACTTGTAGTCGAATTTCTGTGGAGGGTGGGCAGTGATGCAGCTGCAAGATTCGGTCATCCCGTAACCTTGCTTGAAGCCGGTGTTGGGGAACTTCTTCTGCAACTGCTGGATAATCTCCTCTGAGAGCGGTGCGGCGCCTGATGAAAAGCGAGTGACATGACTAAGATCGTACTTGTCGACAATTGGATCACGCACGAGTCGGATCAGGATTGGTGGTACCAGAAGGAGCTCACTGAGCTTGTACTCTACAACAGTGTCCAACATCTTCTCCATTGTGAACTGCGGTAACATAACTACTTCGGCATTAAGTAGTAGAGGGAGGTGCATACTATGCACCAATCCTGTTATATGAAACAGCGGGAGTACTGCCATAACCTTCTTCATGGTTTCAGGTGTGATCTGTTGGATCTGCAGACATTGTGCGATGACGTTTTGATGCGAAATCATAACAGCTTTTGGAAGACCGGTTGTTCCTGAGGAGAAAGACAAGAATCCGCACACGTCCTTGTTCTTCTGACCTGACTGTAGCTTGAAGGCGGGTGTCTGATTAGCTTCGCCGTACGATTCGCCCATCTTGATGAGGTCCTGAACGGTGGTATACCCAGGAAGTTCGCCTTCGAGGAGGAACACGCTTGATTGTGGCAAGCCAGCGGCCTTTGCACTCACTGCAGCAATTTCCATGCTTGCCGGAGTTGTCATTAGAAACTTGGCGTCTGCCGTCTTGAGTGCGAAAGTCATTTCCTCCTCGTTGTACGCCGGAGAGGCGCCACTGATCTTTGCTCCCACTCTGAGACCAGCAAACACTGCTACTGGATACCACACTGTGTTCTGGCTAAAAAGTGCTACAGTTTGACCACTCTTTAGGCCATACCTCTTGGTCAAGGCTGTGGAAATGTAGGTGGAGTACTTCTTCACATCCGCCCAGTTGACGCGCTCTTTCGTTACGGCATTCTGAAACCCCGCAAGTTCACTAGGTGCATACTTGATGATGGGCGAATGTGAAGAGTCAAAGAAGAAGTCCCAGTCGGTTATTTCGGTCGGTACTGCTGACAATTAGCTGTGCGTGCACGACAAGGCTTTGTGTTCACATACAATCAATTGGCGGCTGTCTCGATTTGAAGATGACCATTTTGCGAATGTGGATACGTACGTCACACTACAGATACCCTTCACTGCAGTGATCTAAGAGCTGAGAACGAGTGCTAGATGTGTGATGTTGAAGAGTATAGGAGCAGAGCTGCCGCTCTGTCGAAATGCAAGTCGACATAGCTCCATCCTCGGGCGCGCCCATCTCCTTCGGATTCGTAGTGGTCGAGTCGATGGTGCAGCGGGGATAAGGCGTGTAGGGCGGGGTTGGGAAACCGCATCCGAGCCGTCCCAAAGCGGCTGTGATCGACGTCATGCATGACAGAGCGGCGGAGAGAGGCTCATCAGAGTACATCGTGCCATCACAAATGATACAACGGCCATCCATCGGTTAATGCATAGAGGAAGCAATGGAAATTATGAAGACTAGAATCGCCTTGATTGGCACCGGGACAATTGGCCTATCATTCGCCGCCTTCCATCTCGCCAAACTTTCTCCTTCCCAGCTCACCATTTACGATACGAGGCCAGATTTGTCTACGTACATCCAAGAATTCTTACCAAAGTTCTTCGAAGGCGGACAGAGCCCTGCCGATCTTTCGGAAATAAACCTTGCTGCAACACTACAAGAAGCCGTGTCTGATGCTCACATCATCCAGGAATCCGGACCAGAAAATCTTGATGTAAAGAGAAGGCTGTGGAAAGAAGTAGAGAAGTATGCTCCAAAAGATGCATTACTGTGGAGTAGTACGAGCGGCATACCAGCATCCCAACAAGTGCAGGACATGCAAGATAAGACAAGACTACTAGTGGTGCATCCGTACAACCCACCTCATATCATGCCATTGCTCGAACTCGTTCCTTCACCAGGGACATCCGACACAGTGATCGCACGGACGCAAAATTTCTGGCGCGAAAGAGGCAGAGTTCCCATTCACATTAAGCGCGAAACCACTGGGTTCGTGGCCAATCGGCTCGCGTTTGCCCTGCTACGTGAATCCATACACCTCGTCAGCGAAGGCGTAGTCTCTGTCTCTGAGCTCGATCAGATTGTGGAGTCGAGTATGGGGCCACGCTGGTCAGTCGCTGGGCCATTCAAGAGCTATCACGCTGGTGGTGGCCCTGCAGGTCTCGAAGGTTTCTTCAAGAATATTGGTGGAACAGTGCAGTCGTGCTGGGATGATGCGGGGACGGTCAATGTGGGTGATGGCTGGGAAGCAGAAATATTCAAGCAGGCGAAAGAGACGTACGGAACTGTAGATGTGAGCGAAAGAGACAGAATTACCCGAAGAGTGCTGGATGTACTCAAGGAAGAGAAGGGGAAGAGTACCCCATAACGTGTACGCTCCTTGAAATGCCGGTGCTTCACGTCCTCGTTCTCATTCACTTGCTGATACTTGGTCTCAGCGCCCTTGAAGTTCCTGCCCCTCACGTTCAATGTTCGTGCTTTCCTCAAACGCATCTACCACCACCCCGCTCCTTCCTCTTTCCAACTTCTCCTCCATCTCTTCAACCCCAACACCCAAAGGAGCACCTACTGACATTTCAATTTAACAATGCTCACTCTCTTCCTCCTGCTAGGCAGCGTCCTCGCCTTACCGCGTGACGAGGGCTCTGACACTGTCGCCGCCGCGAAGCATACGAAGACCATCGTCGTTACGGTAACACAGACCTCGATGGCGCCACTTCCCTCCGACCCTTCACTTGTCTGCCCGACGCCAAGTCTGCCATGTATCATCGACGGCATAGCGATTTGGCCCAACAGCACCACCATTCCGTCTTTCACGCTGTCCCCAAGTGGAGACTCGACTGCACCGTCCTCAAGTGCCACGAGCTTCAGCTCCAGTGAGAGCAACAGCGCAACAACTCCAGGCGGCAGTAACAGTGCCACAACTTCCAGCTCTATCGCGAGCGCAACAAGTTTAAACTGCTCGCACAACATGTCTCACATCCTGCCACCAAAACCAACATCATGGATGACGACCATCACTGGGCCAGTCGATCCTTCATCAACAACCGTAGACACCCCACAAGAAGCAGAACCCACGCCTGGTGAAGAGAACAACAACGATGAAGATAACACATCAAGCGACCCAGACACTGACCCAGATGACGAGCAAGACACCGACGAAGATAGCACGTCAGACACTGAACCAGATGAAGATCAGAACAACGATGCGAATAACACACCTCACAGCCCAGACGACCAGCAACCCGCCGACGAGAACAAGCAAGCCTCAGCAGCCATAGCCGACCAACCCTTCACACATACCAAACGAACATCCACAAACGACGCTCTCCCCACCCTCGATCCCATCGCCTGGGCCGGCATCGACAAACGCTACGAAGTCAGCGGCGCCCAGCGCAGCCACAGGCCGTTCTGGAGTCGCGTCTTCGTCGCGGGGTATCCGCAGTCACCGGTGCAGGTCGACGCAGACAAGGACGACTTTAGCACGAGCAATGAGCCGGAGAATATGTGCGTGACGTGCCCAGAGGGAGGGGATGTTGTGTGTATTGAGGAGACGCATTATGGGTTTTGCGATGAGGGGTGTGCGGAGCCGAGGAGGTTGAGGGAGGGGATGAGGTGTGTGAGTGGGAGGATGACTGGGGCGACGGAGTGGAGTGGATAGGATGGGAAGGAGGAGGAGGGAAGGAAGGCAGGGAATGACTTGGTTGTGGGAACACGAGTTTAGTCCGAGATAGCTTTGCACAACTGTATAGAGCAATACTTGCGCATGAGCATGTTCAAAGGCCTACCAGGATGATGAGCTTGGTCCGAATTATGTGTTAGACTGTACGAGCAAGAGGCCGAACAGAGACTGTTGCCATAGATAGCCTCAGTATCAAGCAATCATCACATGCACTTCACAACAGTCTTGCACATAGTATGTTTTTGTCGGAGACAAATCTTCACTCTCTCATCTATCTCTCCACCAAGCCACCTCCTACCCAAAGCATACAAAATAGAAGTTATACAAAATGTTCAAGGTTGCGCATCGGTGTCCAGATGATTGTTTACAATTCCCACCCAACCCATGTACACGGCAAAAGTGTTCTCTCGCGCCGATTGCAAATGCCACAAAACGCCCTTTGGATCCGATGCCCCATATCGTCACACATCCCCACGACTAAGTCTAGTACGCAGCGTAAACCTGACCAACCTTGCTAAGGCCGTTGCCAGAGTTAAGCTGGTTCTCGCCTGATCCAACCATGAACCACGAGTAACCCTGGACCTTGTCAGACGCATCGAGGTAAGCCATGCACTCCTTGAGGAACGACGCGGCCTGGTCCTCAGACGCAGAGCCAGGGTTAAGGCCGAACTCGGTGACCCAGACGGGCTTTCCGTAAATCTTGGCGGCCTCCTCGACGTGGTCCTTGAAGCGCTGGACGGTGCCCTCGTTGTAGATGTCGTAGAAGTGGATGTTGGAGGCGTGCACGATGGCGTCGGGGCAGACCTCGTGGAACTTGGAGAGCCAGGCGAGGCCCATACCGTCGGTCTTGGGGCCGTTGGTGACTGAAGGACCGATGATGGACATGTCGGGGTGCGACGAAGCGATGGGGTTCATGTAGGTCTTCCAGGCGGCGCAGGCGGCTTCAGGCGACATGTTGCACTGCGAGGCGTGGTCGCACTCGTTGAAGCCCATGACGGCCTTGGAGCCCTTCTTGGCAGCCTTGTCGACGTTGGCGAGCCACTCGTCCGCGGAGCTCTTGGATGGGCCGTGCATCATGGGGATGAAGTCGGTGCCGATGTCGTTGTTCTCGACTTGGCCCCAGTTGTAGCCGAAGCCGAACTTGCTGCCGAAGGTCTTGCAGAGAGCAGCCTCGTTATAGGCGAGACCACGCTTGCTGCCGGAGTAGCCATTACCGGTGCCGGCGCTGGGGGAGGGCGCGGCGGAGGAGGGAGCGACAGAGGAAGCAATCACAACTGAGCTGGCCGCGTACTCGGGGTACGAGGAAGCGGGGGTAAGGGAGGCAGCAGCAGAAGATTGCTTCTCGGGCGCCGGGGTGGTCTTGGCCTCCTCGACCTTGGAAGAGGTCTTGACTTCAGGGACAGCCGGAGTGGGAACGGCAGCAGCAGGGCTGGAAGCACCATATCCGTTACCGTAGGACTCAGCAGCGGCGGGAACCGATGACGATGGGACACCCGCGCCACCGCCGGGAGTCACAGTGACGGTGACCTTCTCGGACGCAGTCACGGTGACGGTAGCGGGACCGCACTGATCATCACCACCAGCGCCAGTAGGGACGTTCTGGGCGGCAGCGACGGGTGTGGAAGAGGCCTTAATGGTTACGGTCTTCTTCAAGGTGGTGGTCGAGGTCGAGGTAACATCAATAGTGCTGTCCGAGCCGCCAGTAGGGTAGCCAGTGGGGTAGGCGACAGCAGTGCTGTTAGTGTTGCCCCAGCCACCGTTGGGGTAGGGCTTCTCAGCTCCGCGCCTGTGGTGGAACTTCTCGTGACCGACGTGGGGGACGGCGACAACGGCCGAGGCCATCGCCAAAAGGGCGATCTTCATGGAAGGCATTTCGATGGAGTTCGAGTTACTGATGCGTCAAAAGTATGAACAGGTAAATTTGCAAGATGCTGCTTCTGGATGAGCGCGAGGTAACGGTGCCGACCAGGGCTATTGCGAGTGATTTCTGTAAAGAGGGTGGCGTCTACAACGACAATGAATGGACCGAGCGAGAGCTCAAAGAGAATGACTGCAACAGCACCGTGGTTTGTGAGTGAGGGTGACGGAGACAACTGGGGGACGGGGCCTGAGGAGTTAATAAAGGGTGGGGAACAAGGCAGAGCGCCGTCGTGGCGTGCCTAAGCTGCCAACCTGCGCCAGCGAGTTCTGGATGTCAGCGCACAAACTTTTCTGGGATCTCACCCTGGTCGCACCAAGAGAGCCGGCGGGTAGACCTTCAAGGGGCAAGCGTCAGGCACAAATGTGGAAATAGAGACGTGCAGCCAGTGAGCATGCAGGGCGCTTCCAAGGATAGCATCACACGCCAGCCCGGACTGTCGTGGCCGCTGGACCAGCGATCGGCACAGAAAGCTTGACTCTGGCGGCCTGCTCAGCGGGAAGCGCTCATTTGCAAGCCCATGGCACCGCGGTTTCATCGACGACGCCACTTCAGGAACACCCGCACAGGGGCTGCGTGTGATGGGCATCGATGTGTGTGTCCGTCTCTTTCGCAGCGCTGCAGCTGCACGTCGTCTATCGATAGCCAGCGACTTCATCCGGTCAGACAGCTGTCTTGGAGACTCGGAGACGACGCGCCGTGTCCAGAAACAAGAAACTCCCCCGCTGCATCTCTCGCCCCACGTCCATTTCACAGCTCCAGCTTTTTCCGGCCATACACGCAGCTGAGCGTTGCGGGCCCCCGACTCTTCACGCGCTTGGCAGCGCACCCACGATCTCATCTCCCATGGCCTTAACCCAGTGCAAATAAGGCGGTGGTGACGTTTGCAAACGCATTCGCGCCGTTCGTCGTTGAATTGTTGTTGAGAGGAGACCAAGGCGCGGACCCGCCCCATTGAGTTTCCCAGCGTCTGTGCCTGAGGAATGCCTGCCCACGAGTCGGACGTCGGGCCTGGTTCTGGAAGGCTCGCCGACGAGGCACAGCAACCAGGTCCGGAGGCTGACGACGACGACGACGTTATTTACCTACACGACTTGGGGGTGATCAGCGTCGCACAGCAGCGTCGTGTGAAACTGCGACTTGCGCTCTTTTCTAGCCATGTTGCAGAGCAGGTCGGCTCCCGCTAATGCAGGGCGCAGGACACAACTTCAGCCTCCAAAACCCCAAGCCGCGAACTGTCATTTCATTTTCTTTGTTCTTTTGTGTCGTTTTGGCCTTGATAGCGGCACGGACATCACCGGCGGTGCCAGGCGCATTTCGTCGTGTTGAACCACCCTCGTGTCCTCAAACACGCGACATCTCGCCTCCACGTGGAATTGTCCCGACCCGACACCATCCCTTTGCAATACCGGGAAACCGCAGCAATTCTTGTCGACGCTCGTGTTTGCTTCGGTCCGGTCTACTTCTATACGTCACCTCCAATTCCCACAATTCACTCGCACGGCTTTGCGCTCGAGAAGAGTCTCCCCAGTCAAATCCTCCAGCTCGCATGGGCATCCTATACGCTAGGTCGAGCCAATCAGAGAAATAGGCTATGTGGGGCGCAGAACCGCCCTATCGATAGACATCTTCCCTGGACCTGCATAAGCGCAATGCACTGCTCGCCCGATGTTTCTGTCTGCATGTGTGTATACACAAATCTCTCGTCAACGTTTGTCTTTACATCTGAATTTCTCTTCGAAGTCGCTGTGAGCAATCGTCTGGATAGTCCTGCCCATCCCGCAGTCTAGATCTCACCCACCAGCCGATCGCAATACCGGTCCCGGATCTCCCGTCAAGTCGATCGTGATGTGCCTCCGCCTCGCACGACCGATCACCAGCAGCCGATCTCAATCTATCCAGAAATCTTAACTCGACATCTTTGAACGCGTAAACTATTGCTTCATCAATCGCTCTTCGACTTGTATTTAGAACCTTTGACCTCGGCGTTGACAAGCAAGTAAACTGCTCGTGAACCATGTACGGATACCAAAATAGCCACGATTTGGCATCTCAAGGTAGATCCGAATCTCAGCCTCGAATGCCATGACGATCGTTCACGCACTGCACTCGCCTGAACAGCGTTCTCGCGAACATCTGAGACCTCCTGCGCGAACCCTTCCGCCACGCACGTTTCGAAACACCCAGGCGTCGCACGCCCATGGCGCGCGCCGACACATTCACATGCATACCCCCATCGGGCATTTTTCTAGATGTGCTGAGAAACATCCGAGAGAAAGTTTATTCCAACGAAAGGTATTGCCCCTTTCTTGATGTCACTGCATACGCCCGTTTGTTTTGTTTTGTTTGAAGACGTCGTAAATGTTTGCATATCGCACAGCTCTAAAGCTGCGCAAGTGGTCAGAAACTACTACAGATTTGATCTTTCTGCGTGCGCCGAGTCTCGAAACGCCCTGCCTGGAGAGTGAAAATCGACGCCAATGCTAAATGCTATGCATACGCTGTGGGACCGTGTCGCCAAATATGCCCACCGTAAAAACGCCAAGATGAGATGCAAATGGAAGGAAAGTGCTTCGTGAGATGCACGTGAAGAGAGACCTTTTATGCCAGGTAACGGTACGAATCGATCTTTGCGCCGTCGATGCGCTCAAGGTATTCGCGCTCGATGAGTGATTCGATGCGCTTCTTGATCATGTTGACTTCAGGCTTGAACTGTCCAGCCAGTTGTCCGAGAGTTTCCGAGACGAGTTGCTGATGTGAGAGCTCCTTGCGTTGCCTGTGTCGCGGTTAGCATGTGGGTCTATAGGTGAGAGCAATATACGTACTTCATGATTCGAACAACAGCAGCCTCAATACAGAACTGTCGCGAATCGTCGTTCTTCTTCTCAGTCTCTCGTCGCTCGCGATCGCTCTCGACCTTATTGCCATTGCTGACAACTCCGACCTTGATCTTGACGAATTTGCCATTGAAGCCCTCGTTGAAAGAAAAGCGATCGGTTGGCTTGACATCCTTGGACATGGGCTCCTTGACTAGGATGCGAGTCTTTGGCGCCACAGCAAGCGACTGTAGGTTGCGGATCAGATCGCTACGTGGGATGTTCGTCTGCGCCTGAATCTCCTCGAAGGTGAGATGCTGGTCTGCTGGTAGGTCGTTGAAGAGTAGGAGGATAATCATGCCATATGTCGACACGTTCAGGTCGTGCCTACGCTCCTTGAATGATCCATCTTTTTGCACCACCTTGGGAAAGACGGCCTTGATGTCCGCTGAGCCCATGTTGGGAAGCCAAGTAAGCTGTCGTCCCGAATGCTTTTGGCTGTAGTACTTCTCAAAGCCACGTTTGACTTTGTCCACAACAATAGGGAAGTTGCACCGCGGCCTGCTCTGATCTTCCTCTGCGACCACACCGCCCATTGTCTCCAATGGCCATGTCATGCTTGTCAGCACATTGATGGCAAGTTCGATGCGCTTGGGCTCCTTGTCGCCGAGACCGTCTACGTGCTTCTTGAAACCAGCAGTGAGCTCTTCCGAGATGGTCATGTCCTTGAACATGGCCTCCAACTTCAACGTGAAGTTGTTTCCGAGCTCAATCTTCATTTTGGAGATCATCTGCTTCTCGACTTCGTTGCTGATCGACTTGTTCATGAGCAGTCGTCGGCAAAGATGCTTCTTGTAATAGCGTTCAAACAAGTCCTTGTCTTGAACGTATCGGAGAAGTATGATGGCCTTCTCTAGGACTGTATCAATCTCCATCTCGGTCTTGCCCTTGATGCCCTTCTTCATGTTCTCGTCAATAAATAGCGATATGTATTCGGACGATCGCGGGAAGGAAGACGAGTTGATGAACTCTTTCAAGCTATTCGTAATGGCCTGCTGCAAAAGTGGGTCAAGTTCGAAGGCGTCTATCCATATCTTGTCGAATTTGTCTTTGAGCGAAAGCACATCTTCAACCCATTTGATCGCTGCCACCGTCTGTTGATTGAGAGATTTCTCTTGAGCTGCGCCCTTGCCCTTGTCAATTGGGTCAGTTGCAGCTACAGACATAGGAGCCTGTGATGCGGCAATAGCGTCGTTGTTGATATCGATACCCATGTCCACAATGCGCTTCTGAATGGCACGCGTAGTCTCCGTCTTCTTCTCATCGACCCGCTTGTCCAGGTCGTAGATCAGGTGAAGCTCCTCGAGCCTGTTGTTCTCGATCATAAATCGAACGCCACTCTCCATCTCCACCAGCTCGCGTATCCGGTTCTTGATGAGCTCGTCCTCGACCACCTTCTGGATCTTGGGACCAGTGACATCCAAAAGGGTCTGCTTGCATCGCTCCTCTTCTTCGTATATCCTGCGCCTCGCATGTTTGCAATATGCTCCCGCATTCGAGTCTCTCAGAAGAATGTCCGACTCTTTTCGGTAGAAGACTCTACTAGTGTCCAAAAACTCCTTCTCGAAAGAGGCGTTGTACAATCGCTGCTCCTCGGCTCCCGTATCGTCTGCATGAAGACCTTCCAACACCCACACGCATGACTTGATAAGCTGCTTGTCGATGACGTCGCCGTCGCGTTCCATCTGGATCTGGTCGAGGACAACGTGGTTCAGCAGGCCTAGGACGGCTCGCGCGTCGGTCGCTGATATCTCGGAGTTTAGAATTTCGTCGCGAAACTGAACCATGGCTGCATTGTAGATAGACATGCGCCTATGGTCAGCGCAGTACACGCGATCCTTAAATCGGGCCGTGTTAGCTGTATTCTCATTCTAGGTTGCGACATGGAGATGATCTTACCATGTACATCAGCACATCGGCCAACATGCTCATGCAGACCTGGTGGTCGCCCCATGCTTGCTTCAGCCCGTTGAGGAACTTCTCGCCCGCTACTCGTCGCTCGTTGGGACTCGTTGAGCCTGCGCCTTGTGCCTCTGCTAGGAGATTGGGCGAAAGCAGTTGCTGGATGTGCGCGCGCACTTCAGTCCTGAGCCAGTCGCGCTCAAACTCGTGGACTTTATTGTAGAGCTGCTCGCCTTTCTTCTTCAGCACGATGCGGTAGGCGTGGCGATACAGCTCCTCGTAGGAGAGCTTTGAGGCATTCTTGGTGTGAATCTCCCGAAAGGCGATCTCGATCTGCGCCCACGTCTCGTCGAAGTCAACCTCGTCGCCATGCAGACCCTGTTTGCGCGCCATTGTCAGCTATTGTTCCAACAATAGTGTTATCGTAGCGATACCAGAGGTGTGTGTAAGTAGCTTCGCGGGCATGATGAAGCAGCATGACGCGAAGGAGGTGAAGGTGAAAGTGAAGGTGGGGAACTTACCCTGCGCGGCGGTCGTATACGCTGCCGGCCCCTTCCCGCAATCATCTCGCCCTGGTCTGTAGTTTGGTGGGAGGCGGTAGAGCTCGTAAGATGTGCAATGCGGGCAAGTGCGGAGCTATGTCGGAGTTGAGCTCGGTGGCGGTACCCGCAGAACTGGAGGCGACCGATGAAGAATAGAGTTGTGAATTGCAGCAAGCAGCGGACAGGCGGAGCTTAGCGCATGGGTAGTGACGGTCGCTGTGCTGTGCTGTGCTGTGCCGTGGCGTGCAATAGGAAAGGTTGTACTCGATAGCTAGGCGATGTGGTTCGGTGGGGGTCCACCGTGCCTGCCCGCAAGCAGCATGACGATGTTCCCGGCCCTTTGGGGAACCTAGCTTTTTGCCCGCCGCTACGCTTCCGCCGCGAACTTCACATTCACACTTCACCAGCTTAGCCTCTTACAGCAATCCCTTCATTCGGCAGGCACGACATAATAACAATGCGTCATTCATACTCTCTGTTGCGTGCATTTGTCCGCGCATCGGCGCCTCAGACACTCCAAGCCCCTTCGTCACAGCACATTCCTGCGCCCGCAAAGCGGCTCCTCCACACGCTGCGAACGTCACCTGTCGCCCGCCCTTCACCCATTCTGTCACGCGCTCGTGCAGTTCCCACGTGTCGCTGCGAGTCTACCTCGGCCGGACCAAAGGCCGCGACATCGACTACCGCCCCAGAATCCAGACTCGATCGCGAACAAGTCCCGTCCTACGAATTGACCTTTACATGCAATGTCTGCAAGACACGCTCGTCGCACCGCTTGTCGAAGCAGGGGTATCACCATGGAACCATCCTGATATCATGCCCGGACTGCAAGAACAGGCATCTGATCAGTGATCATTTGAAGGTATGTCTGGCAAAAGGCGGTCCTGCACCTTCCAAAACTGACTATCGCAGATTTTCTCGGACAAGTCGGTTACAATTGAAGACCTCATGCGGGAAAAGGGCGACTTGGTCAAAAAGGGATCCCTCGGCGCAGAAGGCGACGTTGAGTTCTGGGACGATGGCAGCTCAACACCTCGATCGGCACATTTCCATCCAGAGTCGAAGCCCAAGGGCGACGAGCGCTTCGTCGAGCAACCAGCTTCGAAGAATCCCACGCCTGACCGAAACGATTAGAGCGTCACGCATGCTGCTGGCCAGCCCAACGATACCCTGTACAACACCCATAGACCTGTAAAGCGATGTGCGAAACTGAACAATGTGAACACTTGCTGTGATGCATGAGACGTTGCAACGGTTTCGGCTCGCAATTAAATCAACCACCCATGAGGCTGCATAAAAGCACTGAATCAGACGGGAAACATTGAAAAAGTTGTGACATACTTTCACAGCCGAAGCGAATGTACGTAACCGTCCGTCTTGCCATTTTTGATGGCCAGTAAGTCTTGCGCCATTTATTGGGATATGGGGTTCGCCTAAAGCAACCAGATGCATATCGGTCAGCTGTCAAACGCATCACAACCTTGCGCTAGCCATTTAGAGGCGCTCACAAGTTGTTTGGTGTCCCGGCTGAAAATACGATGCGCCCTCTCAGTGGCCGCCTGTGAACCGTGAGAAACTGTTATTTGAGTAGCGGAGAAGTTTACTTAAAGGTGCCTGTTGTCGTCCGCACAAATCCCATTTTACGTCAGCCTCAACCTCGAGGAGTGATTCCTTTAAAAGTCAGCAATCCGTCAGTCATGAGCTCCTCCTACTCGTCTGATCGTTATCTGGGCTTCAATTCCTACACGTCGCTAGTTTCGAACCCTCCCAATTTCCAATGGAACTTGATTTCGTTTGTCGGCGCCGCCCAGCTACTCGCAGTGGACTTCCTGCCTATCACTTGGCACTCAGCGCTGACGGAGGCTGGGCGAGGTGGCACTGCTACTTTGCGCGAACGCCTCATCAACAGTACTCTCAGCTTGTTATTCAAGCGCGTGCACCCGCAGCATTTCCAACAGTATGGCACGGATGCAACAAGCAAAGTGTATGAAACGCTGGCCGCAGAGATATCAACAGCGAGGCACGCAGATGTGGTCAAGAGTGCCCATTTAGTTCATCTAGAGGGCATCAGCTGGGATGTAGAGTCAGACGGAACGGTCTGGCCAGTGCTTGTTTACGAGAAAGCTGAGTATGGAAGCGTCAGAACAACCATGGAGAAACGACAGAACGAAGCTCCACTGGATATACATGCGAAGTTGCGCATCTGTGAGCATGTTGCCAACGGTCTTGCCACCCTCCACAACGCTGGCACGCATCCCGGACATCTGGTTTTGTTACATTGAGCTAATTTCGGACAGCCATAATTCATGGAGATGTGAAACCCGACAACGTCATCTTGTTCGAGCACGATTCAAAGCAGTTGCTTGCTAAAATCACAGATTTCGGGGTTGCAACCTATTGTTTGAGTCACACAGAGGAAGATGGACCACACTTCAGAGACGGGTATTATATTTGCAATCACATCACTTTAACCGGTCTTTCATTCTGGACCCATCCAGATCGCCATGAGCATGGATACAGTTTCGAAGAAGCCGTTCTGGAGGAGGTGTATTCGTTCGGCATGACTTGTTTCTGGACCCTCTTCCATCACCTGACTGCCTTCCCTACCAGGGAAGACATCCAGGCCGCGAAAACTGCGGGGCAAATGCCAGCATTGTGTGTAAGGCTCGCCGAAGACCCGGAAATGATGCTAGCCAGAGAGCAATCTGGTCTGTTGGTTCGCTTGTTCACAATCACTCTGAATCAGAGCGCTAAGGACAGGGCTACGTTGCCTGCCATAGTCGATTTCTTGCGACGTGGGATCATGGCTCAAAATCAGAGCACTTTGCAAACATTCAAAATCGCGCCATTGCCAGTCGAGTCTGAGCTGAGCATGCCGAGTTTTAGTGTTATGGGGTCTCTAGCTCAACTCCTAGGAGTAGATTTTCGGGTTCGGTCACACATCAGGCAATGCATGGTGCAGATCATCCAAACCGAATCACGCTCAGAAGTCCTCCAGCGCACGCATTTCGAACTAGCTTGTTGTTACCACTTGGGTTTCGGTGGCCCGTACGACACTGAGAAGCGCGACCACCATCTTCGAGACGCTGGTGCTGGCCTCGAGGTTATAGAAGCTCAAGTGAACAAGTTCCGGAAGACCACGGGAGTGACTTACTTCCAGGGTCAGTTCCGGACCGCTTTTGAGTCTGGATTGCTTCCTCCATTCGACGTTGTTCAAGCTATGCGAGATGTTCCCGCTTCATCAGATCTCATCACGCTCATGCGCCGCGAAATCGAGAGTGTCGAAAGGTCACTAGGTCCTACCAGTACCCACGTCGTACATATGAAAGCAAGCCTTGCATATCTGCTCTGGGAGCATGGCCAAGTCGAGTTCGCTCGCCAGATGCTTCTAGATAGCCTCAAGTCACTCGAAGACGAGCCTAAAAAGGTAGAAGGTTGGGATCTTCTCTTTTGCAAAAGTCAGGTGGCCGAGGCTGAATCGCGCGTGGGCCATTGGCAAGAAGCTGAACGACTATGCCGCAATGCACTGAGCGATGCTCTTCAGCTAGGCAAAGCACACGATGCTGAGACTGTGGTAATCAAGAACCAACTTGCTTTGGCGCTTTCAGATCAAGGGAGATGGACAGAAGCAGCTCAGCTGCAGAAGGAGCTCGTAATCCATCAGCACAATAGCCTTGGGGCGCAACATCCGATCACCTTGCAGTTCATGCTGCCGCTCGTCCAAAGTCTTATCGAACTTGAGCAGCTCAGTGATGCAAAATACTACATGCACTACATTTCTGAGTCAAGAGACCATGTTTGGGGTCCAGACAGCCAGGATACGCTCTTGAGTTTCATGGAAGAGGCGCGTTTACTTGAGATGAGTGGGCTTAATGAAGAGGCTGAAGTCATTGAGCGCAAAGCATTGTTTCGATGCCAGAACTCACTGGAGCGAAATCACCCTTATTATCTGGATTGCATGATGAACCTCGCCTTGACTCTGATGCACCGGGCGAAAATCCAGGAGGCTATCCAGCTTGCGGAGCAGAGTGTTGCGATGTACGTTGATGTGAGAGGTAAGGATCATCCGGACACCCTCCGATCAAAGGTGTCGCTCGCCCTGGTGTACAAGGAATCTAGCAGATGGAAAGATGCCGAAGAAATGGACCTCCACGCGTACGAACGCCTCAAAACGCTTCTTGGCCCCGCACATCCGTTCACACTTGAAAGTATGCATGGCCTCGGCCAGGACTACTGGAAGCTTACGAAGTTGGAGGAAGCAGAGGAGATTCTGATCAACACCGTTCAAGGCCGCTCCATTGCGCTGGGCCAGGAACACCAAGAGACTCTTGCGTCCAGGACCATGCTGAGCAACGTTTTTGCGGACCAGGGAAAGCTTGCCGAAGCCATAGAAATGATGGAGGCTGTGTTGGCTGCTTCAAAAGTAAAGCATGGAGAGTCGCATCGCGAAACACTGATAGCGGCAACTAATCTGGCTACAATGTACGACGACGTAGACGATACCCCCAGAGCGATTGCAATGGAGGAAGCTACGCTGGAAACTGCGAAAGCTTCACTTGAGCCGCATGATGCTGTTATCTTGACTTTGACCTTCAATCTTGCAACTTCTTACTTGCATTCGAGCGTCGGTAGGTACGATGAAGGGCTGGCTTTAGCAGAAGAAGCGGTCAAGATGGCATCTGCCACAGAAGATGATCCAGAAGGCCTTGCCAACGCGCAGAACATCCTGGCTCAAGCGTACGATAAGCTGGGAAGGCACGGGGAGGCAAGAGAAATGCACAATTCTGTATTGTCGTACAGGCAGGAAATGCTAGGGGTTGACCATCCTGACACACTGGACACCCTAGAAATGTTGCAAAAGCTCGAATGAGACTTTTAATTAGGAGCAGTATACGAGATGCTATGCTTGTTACTTGGCGGCGCCGGACAGAAGTACAAATTTAGTCAAAGAACGATCCATCATATGAGTATCTCCATGATCGGCTCAACCACACCAATGTAGAAGTCGCGGACCTGGCCTTCCGCCCCTATACCAGGCTGGTCCTCCTCAAAATCAGTCTCAATACACTTTCTGACCGCATTCGCAAACGCGGATCCAACTCGCGGTATCAAGGATGGTACAAGTACCGTCAGAAGTTCGTTCGACTCTGCTTCCGAGCCACCCGTTTTTGGTAACACGCGCTTTAGTGGTCTCCATAGCGCAATCTCTAGAAGCATCAGGCCAAGACTGTAGTAATCATACACTCTACGGAACCGTACTGTGGTTGCCTTTGTGTCTGATTCTGGCTGGAGGCGATAGTTTGGGTGGACGTAGATATCTGTTGGTCCGTGGGATACCGCCCCTGGGGATATCCAGATATCGCCATCTGGTCGACTTTGTTCGAAGCCGACGATGCGAGGCGCCGTGACATCGAATGAGCCGCTGGAGTTTGAGAACAACAAGACATTTGTCGGTCTAAGGGACTTATGTAGCCAACCGCTCAGGTGGAGAGAGTGAACGCTTGATACCAAAACTTGGGCCAGTTTAATTCTCTGCTCAAGCGGTGGAGGTTGTTTATCCTTTTCAATCACCGAAAGTAGATCACGTGGAAACTTCGCTCCTGTGGAATACACAGCAGGGAAGGTGTAGCTCTCTGGAAGTTTGTAGATGAATCGAGCTGTCAAAATGTCGTCTTCAATGAAGCCGAGGCAGTCCATGACGTGGAAATCTGATGGCTTCTCTGGCGTAGCGAGAAGCCTTGCAAGCGCTAATTTTCTGATTCTCGATTCTTCTAGTGTGGTTCGATGGCGGCCTGATTCTCCGTTGGGCAGAGTTACTTGCTCTACAAGGACAGGTATCTGGATTTGCTTGTGCTCGTAAAAGGCGTAAGAACGTGCGTCGGCCACCCGCTGACCGGAAAGCTTCGATGAAACGAGACAGAGCTGTGAGTCTTCAATTTCATGATCGTGAGTTGAGGTTTCGGAGACGGCTAACAGGTTCTTCTTGACTCGGGCCCTGTTAACAAGCTCTCTGTAAGGGTTGTTACTAGATCCACGACTAGCCGCAGCATAGTTTGCTGCTTCACTGTTATCGAGCAGCCGCTGAGTCCACCAAATATCAGCCCGCTTTTGCAGCCCTGCTGGGAGAAGATCAAACAGCTTCTGCACCTGAGTCGACAGCGTTGTTTGAAAGCCCATGTGCAGAGCGACAGCTTGCTGATCATCCCGCGGTGTATCCAGCGAGACTTTCATGCGGGTATGCTGCTGTCGTAACAAGTCTCGTATGTCGCAGATATGTCCTTGTGTACTGCGAAGGTTGGCCGAGGATTCTATCCAACCAGACGCAATGAGATTGCAGTCCGGGCATGAGATTCCAAGTACCTCTCCCCATGATCTCAACCTTTCAATCTCGAAGCACAAGGTGAGTCTCGAGGGAATAACTTCCTGATTTGAATCCAGCAATCTGTCGTACTCCACGAGTATTGAAACCATTTGATCGAAGACTTTGACTAAGCATGCGTATTGTATAGCAATCTGGACCTCAGAAGAAGAAGGCCTATCAGCCGGCACCATGTTCAACATATTCCGTGCCACTATCAGTAGCAAGAAACAACCTGCGTCTTCCTGCACAGTTGCGAGATTTATGATGTGATTGAGTACCACAGGCTTGATGTCATCATCATGAAAGAAGTACCCATTGGTGACAGGAGGACGCCATGGACCAACTCTTGCCTCCCGAAACCGCTTGAGCCCAGCATGCCCTTGTTTCATATATGTTATGATGTCGATGATAATGCACCCGAACGCCCATATGTCAAGCGACCGCCCAACGATCTGGTGGATGAAGGCATCACCGTAGCATTCCGGTGCAATATAATCACCGCGGCCAGCCTTCCAAAGCGTCTTTGAACCATTGTGGTGATCGTGGTCTTTGAAGTCGGACAGGCCAAAATCGGCGATCAACATCGTATCAGAACGAACAAGAATGTTGTTTGGCCGTAAATCCCGGTGCGAACCAGTCTGTTTGAAATCGACTGCATACGCTTCTTTCACTATGTTGAAGTTGTGAATGCTGTGCAGAGCAGATGTGAGCCCTTGTATTGCAAAGTAAAATGTGTTGTCATCTGTGAAGTAACCAGGGGGTTTGGGCTTCTTGAAGAAAGCTTCAAGGTCTATTGGCTCCTCCACGAACAGCAGGAAATGCCTGTCTTTTCCACCATCTTTAATGCTATACGAGCAGAGTAGTTCAACAATATTCTTATGTTTGATGCAATGAAGTAGTTGCAGGTTCTTCTTTTCGACCTCGAAACTGCCCGCGGCGAGTGGATCTTTCTGTGCGCGGAGTTCTTTCCGGATGAAAAAAGTAGAGGAATTCTAGAAGAGCTGCAATTTAGTATGCGTATGAATACCGATATAAGAGCGTTAACTTACCGGGTCTAGGGGCAAATTGTGAAAAGCAGGAGATATCGACACTCTGCAGATGGATCCAAAACTACCATCTAATTCGCCCAATCGCTCCAAGGTTTTGAATGGTAATACAATTTGATCATCGCGTATTCGAGAATGAAGACCCTTCTCGAAGTAATGAGGTATGTACTGGTATTGTGTACGGAAGAATTCTGGAGACAGTTGCCGCCCTGCATTTTCGTCACGTAGCTGCATTGCTTCATGTAGGGGTAGCTTGTCGTCAAAAATGCTGTGCTCGAGAAACGTGACGATGTATCGCGGATTCTGAATGCATATGAGAATGGCAAAGAGTTTGGGAGCCTTTCTTAGTATCAAGCTAGGATATTCCAGTATCTGATATGGTTGCGCCCCCGATTCTTGGAGAATGTCGGCGACTTGGTGTTCGGTGAAGAGCTCTGACAGCCTGGTCGTGTCAATGAAAGCGGACGAAGCTGGCGAAGCTTCAGTCCTGAGCTCGGCAATGCGATCGTAAGCCGCGCTTGTCGCTGTGGTCGTCATTCGAGGAGGCTACAAAGAAAACATGCAAGCATTAATATTTAAGAGAAATTGTATTTAAGTGTCAAATATCTCAGCCTTCGTGCCATGCTTTGTCATGCACTAAGTAGGGTGACGGCTGATCATTGCGCCGTGTCGCTCACTGGAGCATACCTGCAGCTGAAAGAACAGGGGTAATGTCTGCCCGTCAGAAGAGACTCCGCGGCGCTTCGCCTCTCTCGCAAAACTTCGGAGCTAGCAATCGCAAGTACGAGCTATTCCTGCGTCGAGACACTGCTGATCTCTAACTGCACTTGGTGAGTTTGCAGGCTTTGCTTAGAGATGACGCAAAATGGAACCTTTGTCAATATCCTTCCCGCTGTAACCAGTATCTGCTCATTAGTCTCCTACTACGAGTCAGCCTCGTTTCCAATCGAGAACCTCACTGCAACCACAAACCGTGATGCCGTATGTTCCTGCACTAAATATTGATGCCAGTAAAGCCACAAGCTGATCCATTTTGACATATCTGCGTGTTAAGCTTGTAGTGGCCATCCTTCCAAATAGTTTCAAAAATTGCTCGAAAGTCAGAAATGTAGGATCAAGAAGGCAAAAAATCTCATGGTGCAGGTGCTCTTCACTAAAGCTGATGTTGACCCCGCTCATATCTGCCCGGGTGTTCTTCGTATCGGCATACCGATAAAAAGGTTGAGGTTTGTCCCTGCATCACCTGTATCAGGCTGTCGCGTATTACTCAGTTGTGATAGGAGCCCTTCTCCCGAGCCAGTACCCGAACCAAAGCGCTTGCGGAAATTAATTGAGTGCATCTGCCCCGGCCTGTCAAATCGGCAGAGACTCATAGAAGCATGGATAACCAAAGTATCAAAATCGAACAGTATGCCGTTTCACCGGCCCCCATAATGGCTGCGTCAGCTGGAGGGATGTGCGTTTCCTCTAACTTCATTTGGCACAGTCCTTCAGAACGCCTCACTTCAGTTTACAGCCTTGTTCGCTAAACTTTTGGCATGACTATAAGACCTCGATTTGCCTTAAGAACCTACTTATCGTGACCTGACCTTTCTCTGTTGACTTTGTTTTGTAGAACACGACACCTAACAAGCTACGAACAAAGAGACTATCCAATGGTCCAACTTGCCACGACTGACTCGCTCGCGCAAACGTGTCAAGGCTGGGCTGATTATCCTACACCTTCGTTCGCAGGTAACACAGCAGAGGTGGACGATATCGCTCAGCTCAAAGCTTTGCTAGGGGACAAGGCTGATGACGCATTTGTGTCGCAGCCATCTCAGATTCTTTTGGAATATGTGGAGCATACTTCCTATGGTTAGTTTTGAACGCACTCTGCCATACATCATGAACCGGAGCTTAGAATAAGTCAAGCACCGTTAAAAGTCTTCTTGAAATCGTTGACCGAGCTCTGGAGCATTGTTCAAGTTAGTATACGTGTACTAGGAGCTCTGATGATCTTACTAACTATGCAGAAACCGATCGCAGAAGGATGCGATAGGATCTTGTTCGTGAACCCATCGAATGTTCCTTCACTTGAGTTAATCTTTGATTAGTATCGTCACGCAGAAAGGAACATGGAGTCGCCTGAAGCTCTCCTGCGACATGTTCAAACTCATGTGCCACTCGCTGCAAGTCCGACCGTCATTTCTCGAGATTGTGCTCTCTTTTGGTTTCAAGATCGAGGAGCAGGATGAGTATTTCACGCCGTCCTTTTCTAGTTTTTCTTGCGGGCAGAGTTTGACTTATGGTATGCGCTGTATGAAGTAAAGGTGATGGCAAGCTGACAGTCGACGTAGAGATGCACTACAGTGTCCAGTACGTTGAACGTCATGGTCGTAGTGGGACTGCAGATCCGTGGTCCGTGAGGAAGTACGCAGTCAATCAACAATACGACAGTATTTTAGATACCTCAACTTGGATCCTCATACAGCCTCGGCAAGCATTCAAGGGATGGATTCATGACGTCGAACACTGGCATACAATGCGGGGTGCTCTAGAGCCATTGGTACAACATATTCGGTTCCTTAAATCCGCCTCGTACGCATGGCGGTGGTATCTGAACTACCTCAGCGATGAACTACAACTCATTGTAAGGGCATTGCTACTTTGTTATATGGTGCTGACAGTATATGTAGCGCATTAGGGTTGTTTGCCAACCCGATCCCAAAGAGTCTGCAGGCTTTGACGAAGTTGGATTAGCCCAGTCGCAAGCGCTTGAGATCATCCAGGCGAAGGCGCGACGAGCGAGTTCAGCAATCGAGTCCTCAGTGTCTTTGGTCCAAAATATGCAGCATACTCTTGATCAGATACATAAGAGACAAGCAAGGCTTCACTTAGCTTCTGGGGGGAACGATACGAGCCAAGTTCGCGCCAGACTCATGCAGCTTCGACAAAACTTTGCTAGCCATATTAGAAAAGCTCAGGATGTGATTGAGAATGTCGATAGTGTTAACGCGCTGGTCTGTTATCCTGATATAACTATTGCCGAGTGACAGTATATGTACTGATATCCGACAGATTCAACGATTACTTGACCTGCGCAATTATACCACGCTTCATACGAACAACGCCGAGCTACGACAACTCTCAATATCGCAAGCTTCCGAAACTAATACAATGCTTCAGCTCGCTGCTGCACAGCAAGAAGACGCCAGAGTAATGAAAGTTGCAAGTATCATCGCCCTAATCTACCTTCCTGCTAGTCTTGTGGCATCGCTATTTAGCACAGAACTGTTCTCCTTGAGTCCAGTCGTACTTGATATGCGTAGAGGAGTGAGTATATTCTTCACTTTGCTTCTGATTCTTACCGCAAGCACTATTGCTGGAGCATTCCTTTGGTTACGGAAAGACAGAATTGCTTTCAAACAGAGGAGCTCGAATCAGCCATAGATACAGACAATGGATGCGGGACAGACGCAGGAGTTTCTGGTGGGGCTGGGGCTGGTGTAAGTAACGGAAAGTGTGAGAAGTGTAGCTCGGCGTATTAGATGGAAATGGGACGTTCAAATCTACCTCGGAGCTTTTATAAGTGAGCATTTGAGTCTCATGGCTCATCCTGCACAATGCGCAATACTTAAAGGCATTCTACGAGACTCTCTCCTACAAACGACGGTACAACGTCAAAACCAAAGTTTTTCTGCCTCGCTTGCCGTTGCTTGTCACACGTTTCCGGCTTAATTTCGCGACATGATACTGTTTACAGTATCATGGTACTAATCCTGACTTCGTCTCCGCTAGACTAAGTGTAGTCGTGTTCCCCTTTGACATTCCATTTGCAGTAATTAGCCGAGGACTCCTGCAGATGTACGATATCAGCTTCCCTCATACGAGATAACGCGCCTCCCTGCCTACGGTCTTGGGACATCCCACTATCTCTTCACATGCTCATACTCCGCTCAAGGAGAGGTCGGAAATGGCAGGTGAGACCGCTAATGTAATGCTAATATGATACCAGGAGTGGCTGTACTTTTGTTCTAGACCTTAGCTACCCATCCATAGTTGCCACAGGTGAGTGTCGAATTGTTCAAATCAAAAGAGAACAAAGTAGTACTGCTCCCTGATTGACCCGGTGCCTTTCTTAGGGTGCCTAATACCCACGTGAAGGAATTGATAACATTGCGAGACCTTTACGTATCTGCAGGATGCGGATCCATGCCAGTGGGTGGCTCGCTAGCAGCAGTGTTCTATATATAACCACAGGCCTTCCTTTTACGATTGCCCTACAGAGCTATGCGCATAGTGTCAAATTGCGGGGTATATATATGGGGTTCGATCATTTATCCGCTGATCTCGTCCCAAGACGCACGGAAAAGGCGGGCTACGATAGCTGCCTTGATAATACACATCGAGAAAGGTTCGTCCTGTGCGTGATGCATAAATCCCCATCTTTCTTATCTCATTGCTAAATTGTACTAGAGCAAAACTACACCGATCCCGCATCACCAACACAATGCGATTCGCGCTATCCCTCCTTATTACCTTACTCAGCGCAATAGCCGCGCTTGCCGAATCCTGCTATTGCGGCGACCCTTCAACAGGAGGAGAGAAATTTAGGAACGGAAGGACATGGGCCCAGATCTGCTGCGACGAGAACGGTGGCGTCTATAGTGTGAACTACATTCCTGCCATGGTCTTTGAGCGCAATTCTTGCAGAAATACTGAGAACAAAGGCGGGTTTAATGCTTGCTGTGGCCGCTTGGGTGGTGGAAACGCGATTTGCGGGTGAGAAGGAGGTGTGATGTACATTGAAGTGATGGGGAGGAAGAAACGTCGATCTTCGAGAGACTTGACAAAAGAGGGGAGGTTGTCTCCGAGAAATTTGAAAGCGTAGTATGTTCATGTTCTGCTTACTGTTTGGCAGTCGAATGTTCTTCACTTCTTTTCGACCAGATTGGCCGACGTTTCAGTGCGTCCTTCTCCATTCTCATAGATGACTGCTAGGCAGTCCATCATTCTTTACTTCTTCACCACCTCTTAAACTTCCACGACTCACGTAGCCCCACACTCCTTTGACAAGACATCACTCTATGACTTCATGCACCAACCAGGTTGAGACAAACCACGAAGATGATGACACATCATAACTAAGTAGCGTAAACGACCAATCTTTTATTACAAACAAACCCAATACCACTCATTTACCATTCCCGCATCTTTCCCCACCCCCTGTCAGTCACCCCATCATTTCCAAAATACTTCCCACTCACATCCTCCGTTCCTTTTCCCAACCCGCCGTCTCCATCTCCTTTTCCGCTCAATTCCCCAATCGCTAACCTTACAGGAATCCTCGCGCCTTCTTCCAGCGTCTTCGGCGGCCTACCGACCTGATGCCCCATATCCGTATCCACCCAGCCAGGACAGCAGCAATTAACCAACACACCCAGATTCTGCGACGCGAGCACAATAGTCAGCGCATTGACCAGTGATTTGGACACTTGGTAGGATCTCGGCCCCGAGCCCCAGCCCGCAGAGGATTGGTTGGAGGGGAGGGACGCGAGGTATGAATCCGCCAATGCATCGACGTCGGAGAGAGACTTCACGCTGCGGAATTGTGTCTGGATCGCGGGCGACCAGTTACTTAGTTGGCATGCTGTGCTGGATACGTTGACGATTCGCGAGCCCTTGGTACGCGCCATGCCGCCCTGCTCGAGGAAGGTCTCACACATGGATTTCGTGCCGCGGTAGTTAACATCGATGGTCTGAGCAGCGAGGTCGGGCGTTTCTGAATTGTTGTTGTTTATGCCTGCGTTATTGATGAGGATGTCGATGGGTTGGCCGGTCGAGGCGAGGAAGGATTTGATGGAGGCCTTGTCGCTGACGTCCAGCTTGCTGTAGCGTACTTGGTTACTGTGAGAAGCTTTGATGCAGAGATCGGCTCCAGAGCGGGATGTTGCGTAGATTGTTAGGGGAGGGTCGTGCTGGGTTTTGGCGAGGAGGTGGATTATGCCTTGGCCGATGCCTCGGTTTGAGCCGGTGACGACGACGAGCTTTGAAGACATGGTGCGTCAATGCTGTGTGATAAGTATGTCTGTTGTTGTGGTACGCTTTGTTTGTCAGTCTGAGGCAAGGGATGATTTTATATGGTAAACTTCAGTCGTGATGTCATGAACCATGGTGTATCGATCTACGCTATTAACGAACTTCAAATCCTCAAATTGTGACCTTTGGTCTGTAGACACTGCGCATCTTCTTCATCATCTCCCTTCGCTTTTCAGACTTGTAGTGACCGCGATGGAGCATGCCGAAGCGCTCAGGCTAGCCGGTTGGTTGGTTCATGTATTCATTACTCTAATTTTGTACAAATTCGCAGAAATCTGTTTTCCCCGTGTAACTCCAGCATGGAAGGAAAGAGTCGTGGAATAGACAGAAAATCCTCGGATTCCTTAAGTGCAAGTGTAGGCACCGTCAACGCGCAGGTCGGCACCCTGAACTAGTCAGTAATTGTGTGATAGGAGGCGGAGGATGAACGCACCGTAACATATGAGGATGCATCACTTGATAGGAAGGTGACGGCGCCCATCAGGTCCTCCGGTCGTCCCATCTTACCGACAGGAATGAGGGAGGTCCACTGCTTCTGAAGGTCTGGGTTGTCATCAAGAATCTTCTTGGTCCTGCAAAGGATTAGCATCAGCAAGAATTAACCGCATCTTGCACTACTTACAGTGCCGTAAGCATGTAACCGGGCGAAATGCAGTTCACGCGGATGCCTGCACCAGCCCACTCAACCGCCAAGCTCGATGCCAGATGACGGACAGCAGCCTTGGCGGCATTGTAAGGTGCCTGTGGCTGGGGAACGTTGACGATGGCGCCAGACATGCTGCCAATCATGACGATGCTTCCAGGCACCTTCCTCTCCATGAGGTGCTTGGCCACGGCCACAGCGTATAAGTATGTACCGTCAACGTTGACGCCCCACAACTTCTGCATACGGTCGTGAGGGTAGGAGATAGCGTCGTAGTTCTCGGTAAAACCAGCAGATGTGACCAGGTTGTCAACCTTTCCGTGAACTCTGAGGATCTCGGCCAATGACTGGTTCACAGAGGTCGGGCTTGACACGTCGCAGAAGTGAGCCGTGACTTTGGGAATCCTAGCGATGTTAGTATGGCTGACTCAATCGTACAAATTTCAACACCAACTTGTCTGAATCTGGGTTCTCCTGCTGGTAAATGTCGATCAGGCTCTGAGCCGACTTGAGACCCTCTTCCCTGTTCATGTCGACAATGGCAACATCGGCACCAGAAGTGACCAAGGCCTGGGCCATGACAAGACCGAGACCACGAGCGCCACCAGTGACAACGGCGACCTTGCCCTCCATGGAGAAGGCTGCTAGAGTACGCAGAGCGTGCACTCCTCCTCGGCCTACAACAGGCATGGATGGAGGAAGGTCCTTTTCTTCAGGGTACTAAGATTGATGTTAATGTCTGGACGTCGGATAGAGTGTAAGGTATCAACGATTGGGAAGATCTCGTCGTGACATACCTCGACGACAATGTCCTTGCTGGTACGAGCATACTGTCCCTCATGCTCACCACTCTCACCTGGCTCGCCAGAGGTAGTAGCAGAAGTGTACTCATCGTCAGATGACTTGTATGAGCGCGCCGGTGTGGTCGCAAAGAATCTCTGCGGATGTTTCTGGAATGGCACAATTGGCTGCGCAGGGCGGAATGAGGCTCGGGGCGCTCTTGCGGCACGAGCGGCCTGCTTGATGATCTGAGACTTGAACATTTTGTGATGTGATGGAGGACGCGTCTGAAAGTCGAAAAAGGTGAGCGGAGCGCCAAAAGAAGCTCTTATTTAAGCGAAAGTCTATGCACGTCCAGATATCGTGGGACTGAGCTCGCGTCGAGATCGTGGGGGCACTGCGGAGTAATAGCGGTGTGAGCTCGCGACCGTCGCCTCGAGGCCAGAAAAAAGCTTATAAGGGTCACGAGAAGCTGTAGGAGGTTTCAATTGAGGTACTGAAACGTTCAAAAAATGTTTTTTTGCCGTTCCCTCGAGCTCCCTCGCCCTTTCCCCATTATTCTTCGAGGGAGGGCGATGACGTACCACTATGCAGGGAAAGGCTTGGCGACATGTTTCGCGCCCCTCCTTTAAGAATGTTGAACCACTAAGCCCACATTTCCATGCCACGCCGTCGCCCGCTCCACGATTAGGATAAGGGCGGGGAATCATTGCCATATTCCGGACCTCACCTCCACAAATTTCTTCACGATCCCCAGTCTTGGTAGCACCGAGAGACGCGTGCGGCCACCGACACTGCCCTCACCGAGCAGATCCAGTATGTTTGACGAAATCTGTTCCAATCCTTCAAAAACCGATATTCTGGCACTTTGAATCATATGACGCGTCGACGCCGACTGTAGCAGTGTCGCGTCGCCTTGCTGTCTTCCTACACGCGGTTGTGCCAGTGAACATTTGAACATTCCCCACTGACACACGCCGCCTCAGCACCCTGACTCAACATGTTCGACCTATACCTCTTGACATCCAATTGCGCGCGCACGCTAGTTGACCCCCAGTCACTCTCACGATCTCTTTTTGACGCGCTTCCCAAAGGCGCGCCTGTGCCAGACCTTGTCGCTATATCATTACAGGAAATCTCGCCTATCGCCTATTCCTTCTTAGGCGGCTCCTATCTCAAGCCCTACTTCGACCGCATCACCACCACGGTGCAACTGGCTGCTGATCTTCACAGTCATGGCAGCGAGGAGCTCGAGCATGTCGCAACACGAAGCCTGGGCATGACGGGCTTGATGATATTCGCAAAGCCCAAGTTTGCAGAGAAGATTCAATGGATACAGTCAGCGGGTGCCGGCGTTGGCTTCGCAAATATGGGAAATAAGGGTGCCATTGCCATGCGTCTGGGAATATCGCGTCCTGGGTCTGCAGACACGCTTAACCTGGCATTCGCGGCTGCACATCTCGCTCCCATGGAGAGCAACATCAGCGCGAGGAATAAAGACTGGGAAAATCTCGTGCGCAACCTCGTCTTCGTCAACGATGACGAATCCGCGTATAGTGCCAGCGAGGTGACGCCCCTGCTTGCATCAGCGGCATCATCACCGCCAAGTGATCACGACGGACTATTTGCTGACGGCAACTATGTCTTCTTCTACGGAGATCTGAACTATCGAACGCACGACGCACCACCTGGCCCAGACGATCACAAGACCTATCCTCAGCCTGCCGCATCTGAGACATCACCAAAGCACTATTCGAAGTTCCTGAAGCAGGACCAATTGGCAAGAGAGATGGAGGCTAATCGTACACTGCATGGGTTACAGGAACTTCCAATCGACTTTCCGCCAACCTATAAGTATAGCACACCCAAAGATGGCGACCCATCAACTACCGACGATGTCTGGAACTGGTCTAAGCATCGTTACCCGTCATGGTGCGATCGCATTCTCTTCTCTTCGCCTAGACCCAATTCTGAGCTCGAGCCTATCAAGTACACAGCCTTGCCTGTCCAAGCCACGTCAGATCACCGACCCGTGGCTCTTTCTCTGCGCGTGAACGATAGACCTGTTTCTGGTGAAGATGACCATGCTATGTCTCAGCCTCCATTTCCCATCAATGCTCAGTGGAAATCTCGGAGGGACGCGGCGCGAAGATCAGAAGTCATCGTTGGTGTACTTTCATACCTGGCATTGACCAGCACAGGTAGAGCCATATTGGTCGCGTTTATCGGAGCAGTCCTCGGAGGACTATGGCTTACTTCTCGTCTCCGGACTTGAGAACTGTGACGAGCAGACTTGTGTTTCTTGGTCTACTGATAATTGTCATTGCTGTGCTCAGCACTATCTCGTATGGGCCAGCCCCATTCTTTTCTCAACCACTGCCTGGTCGCTTCTGTCGGCCAAAAAGACATCACCTCCACCTCCTCTAAGAAATCTATAACGTTTCTCTGATCTTGTGGGTCTTCCAGAACGACTGCAAATTTGTGCATTGCGTGTGCTGCAAGATACGGGGTTGTGCTGGCATGTGGATTGCATCGAGCAACAGCCATCATTTCTTTGAGCCACATTGTGACTTCTGGCTCTCTCGAGCCAATGACGAGGATGATACTGCTGAATTTGCTGGGATCAGTCATCGAAAGGGCAAGCCGGCAAATACGCAAGTGCTGATGAGCATCCGCTATGAAGTCAGTCAGTGAGGATGCGTATACTGAGCACATGCCGACATACCATGGCAAATCCTGGGAAACCACAACTCCACGGGTCGTCCTTCCTCCATTGCACCGGATTCTCGGTAGAAGAACGCATCAAAGCTACTTGGCCGCTCCCGTTCCCAGTCGTCTACCATGTCGCTCAACATTCGCCATTCGTCCAGCTGACGTGAATCTACCTGAGACCATTGCAAGATGCGCGCGCAGATCCAGACGATCCGGTTACCCCAAGCAACATCATCTCTCGGCGAGGCTAATGCAGGCAAGATGAAGTTGCGGTAGTCAACCCGTAAGCTCTGCTTGTTTAGCAGACCTTGGTAAACCTCGAAATTCACATGGACCATAAAACATGCTTGTACTACAGGGCTTGCCATGTCGAACAACCAGCCATCAGGGCCGTAGAAGAGTTCATATGTGGAAAGATGCGACTGACCACGGGTGCCAGCTACACACGGTCAGCCAGATATAATGTAGAGCAGTAACCAAGCGAGACGCACCGAAGGATTCCTCAAACCCTCGCAACAGCATGGCTGCCACCAACGTTGGCTCGTCCCGTATTCGACCATGGTCAGCTAGGTATGGTATCAGGTCCTGCAGCACGTGCTCATGATATACGAATGGCTTAATCGGAAAGGAGGCGTCTGTACGGCACACGATCTGCGACGCTGTCATGAAAACCGCATTAAGCAGCATAGAGTTAGTCAAAGCCATCTGTGGCACTACCTTCTCAAATACACTGTACGAGCTGGTAGTGTCCCACCGTGGAGCATGCGTATCCACAAAAACGCGGAAAAGATGAGCTTCGATGGGATCTGAAAGAGGCCATTTGGCCCGCGGGGTATTGACGGCTTCAAATGCCGATGAAGTGCACGTTTCGTGCTGCCAATCGATTGAAGAGCTACCATCTGGACTAGACATGGAACTAGTAGCTGGGCTGTTATGACGACGATGCTGGAAGTTTGCATGCATAGGGCTATTAGAAGCTGTTGACGGTGCTTCAGAAGCGGATGATATGCTACTCGCAACGTGCGATGCAGGCCGAATGCGCATCTGCGTCGCCCGAGGTATAATGCGCGATGTAACATGAGGTACCTTCTCCGCTGTTTTTGTTCGTAACAGCCTCGTGGGTGCTCTTCGAATACTCTCGCTAGCTCGACTATGCTCGACCGCATCCAGATCGGCCGCAACCTGTGCAGACTCATCGATGAAGTCCACTGCGCCATGCGTCAGCCGCATAGGTGACACGCGATGAAGGTGAAACATACCGTCGCCAGGTGAACCAACCCAAGGCTGCTCACTTGAGAAGAAATAATCGTACTTCTTAATGTCGGCCCTAGTCGCTTCCCCCTCATGTTTAGGATATACACCATGTCTGAATCTAACGCGGTAGTTGGACGTTGGTCGCCTCGCCACCCTAGTCCTGGCATCATTCGATGTCAAATCCGACCGGGAACTCATCCTGGCTTCGGATAGAATAAAAAGCTTAACAAAGGCTTGCAAGAGCTTGGCGATGAATTAGGCAAGCAAAGGAAAATGGACTCACCTCTTACGAGAGCATCGCCCCGGATAGTTGTACTCGTTCGGAAACAAACCAGATGCCTTTTCGGGCTTGATGATCAACATACTGATTACTGGCTGGAGGCACCCGTATGTATGTGTAAACAGGCAACGATTCGAAGTATTTCAAGCACACAGCTTATTCAGCGCAATGGCGGTATGGACCTGGGGGCGTGCAACTACATTCAAGTGCTTGCCATTGGTTGGATATATGTTGAAGCTGATGAGGTCGTTGCTAGTTGATGTAAGCGATGAGGTCGTTCCGCGTGGACACCAGGCTACGAAGTAGTGTGGCTACTTAGGTGCGTCTCGGGTAGGGCATGATACAGTATCGATTTCTTGCTTACAGCCGAGATGGTGCCAGCCAATGTGGAAGCTGGTATGCATGACTGTTCTACACACGTTCCTGGAAGAGCGAAGCATTTGGCTACTAGCCATTATCTCGACAATCTACAGCCGCCTTACCAAGGCAGCTGAGCGGGTGGCTGGCTGTATGCGCCGAACATCTTGTTCTAAAGAACACCTATCGTGCGATTCGTATCCTCCCTTAAGGCTTGAGTGTGTCCTCCACGCCTCCCTGGAAGAGCACAGAACCGGATCAAAATCTCGATGTAACCGTACGCCCTCGCATTTCCAAATCACCGCTCTCCAACCACACACATTTCTTCACGTACAACTGACCTCTAACTCCGTCCCCACCTATCACAAACCTGTGCGACCAACTCCAATGCTCAGTCACCCTCCTCCCCACACAAATTCCGAAATACATGCGCAGCCACAGCCAGCCACCACACACCCATGCAGATAGGGCTGACTTCTAGAAGGCCTTGTAAGCGTGATTGAGCTTACTTCTGAGTTGCGGCGGACGATCTGCCGACGGCATCGCCGTCTGGGCTTCGGCAGCTTTCATACGGGGTCGGGTATTGGCGGCGTGGTATGCGAGGGATAAATCAGCTACTTTGGAATTGTAATGCGATGGAGGGAATTACTGAGCACGGGAATTGGGAGATTTGGATGGGTTGGTTTTGCGGGAAAAGGCGTTGACGAGGCACTGAGTGCACGTGCGGTTGCATAATCATATCATGTAACGTAGGTGCATAGCGAGTGGCCGGCTTTTGCCAAGACCCTACCAAAACTCCATCTACCTCGCGATGCCTCAACGCAACAACATATCATCAGACCAGAAAGAATCTCAAATACAGCTTGCACTTCAAGCTCTTAAACAAGACGCTACAATTACTGTATATCGCGCTGCTAAAGCCTACAACGTGCCAGAAAGAACGCTTAGACGACGACGCGCTGGAACGCCCTATCGAGGCGATAGCATGCCCAAATCAATGGCTCTTCGAGGATCAGATGAGGTAGCTGAAGCTATCAGAGCAAGGATGCCCGCCCCAGCTCGCTGACGTTGAGGAGATGGCCAATGATTTGCTCTGGGTCCGCAACCAGGACCCAGTTGGCAAGAGGTGGGCTGCAAACTTCGTGAAGCGCCGCCCAGAGCTCAAAGTCAAGTTCAATCGAAAGTATGGCTATAGTCGAGCCCTCTGCGAGGATTCTGAGATTATAGGAGGCTGGTTCCGCCTAGTACAGAATATGAAAGCCAAGTATGGCATCCAGGACGAAGACACCTATAACTTTGATGAGACTGGCTTTATGATGGGCGTGATATCGACTGGAGCGGTAGTCACAGCAGCAGAGCGTCGCGGACGGCCAAAGACAGTGCAGTAGGGCAATCGGGAGTGGGTCACAGCTATTCAGGGCATCAACGCGAGGGGGAGGGCAATTCCACCCTTTATCATCTTTGCCGACAAGCACCACCTCTCAGCCTGGTATAAGGAAGAAGACTTACCCCAGGATTGGGTTATTGGGGTCTCTGAGAATGGCTGGACAACGAATGAGCTTGGTCTTGAATGGCTAGAGCACTTTGACAAGCATACAAAGAGGAGAGTTGTTGGCAGCTATCGCCTGCTAGTTATCGACGGTCACGAGAGCCACTACTCAATCGATTTCCACACGCTCTGCGAGGAGAAGAAGATAATTGCCCTCTGCATGCCTCCGCATTCGTCGCACATACTGCAGCCGCTTGACGTTGGGTGTTTTGCGCCGCTAAAAAAGGCGTATGGGTGCCAAGCCGAGAAGCTGATGCGCGACAAGATCACTCGCATCACCAAAACAGAGTTTTTGCCGTGCTTCAAAGCCGCTTTTGAAGCTGCTATTACAAAAAACAATGTCCTAGGAGGCTTTGAAGGCGCTGGCTTAGTTCCACTTGACCCAGACACTGTAATATCAACGCTTAACGTACGCCTGCGTACTCCACCGTTACCCACCGTCGAGGACGGTACCTGGCAGTCGCAGACCCCAAGCAATACCCTAGAATTAGGGTCTCTGACGAAGCTAGTCCTTGAGAGGTTCCAGAGGCATATAGATAGCTCGCCTACTTCGATGGTTGAGGCGGTGAAAAGCCTCTCCAAAGGCGCTGAGATGATGGCGCATGCTTTGGTGTTGTCCCAAAAGCGTATTACTGAGCTTGAAGCAGCTAATGAGGCCGCCACGCGACGTAAATCGCATAAGAGAAAGCGAATAAAGAAGGAAGGCACTCTTGATGTTTCAGAGGGAGTGCGCTTGACAACTCTAACGGAGTTTGGGGCGCGCAGCGATGGGAAGAAGGCAAAGAAGAGGTCGTGTGTTGAAGTAGGCGAACCGTCGCAAAGACGCTGTGGACGCTGCGGCGAGGCATGACATAACTCGCGCACATGCAAGCAAAATGTAGTAGAAGTTTCTGATTAATTCAGTCTATCACGATTTCTGATTACAGTTCTATACTGTACTATACAGTCGTGTATAATCGTGGTTTTGGTAGGGCCTTGGCAAAAGCCGGCCACTCGCTATGCACCTACGTTACACGAAGTGGGTTTCGAACATAGCTCACCACACGCGGGACTCATTTTCTAAGGGATTCTTCTGACATTGTTGCTGACTCTTCATTCGCGGACCAGACCGCTCAGCTATGACGTAGCTCGCCTCGGGCCAAATCCCGGAATTGAAGAAACCCTGACGGCGATTGGCGCTAATTTTTCAGTGCAGCCGGTGGAGGATTCATAGCAATGCTTGTTAAGAGGAGATGGGATTGTTCGCAGGAGAGTCTGGACTTGAGGCTGTGGAGAAGGTGGAGGTGGGTAACGCGATTCATGGCGGTCTTTCACGAGAAAGTTCGAAGTGGGGACGAGGATGGGTGGGGATGAGGTTCGCTCCGAGACGAGAAGTTTGTGGCTGCTGGAAGAATTTAGGATAATGCAAAGCAATAGTTGTGCTTAGGTACGTAGATGCTCAGGCTCAGCCGCTTATGCAAAGTAATGTAACAAGTAACAGTCGCTCTGGCTCAGCCACGCATCTCCCCTAGACTTTTCGTCTACCAGCACGCATGCAGAATTCGCACAGTCCGACCCAGAAACCTGATTTTGATCTCGCATCACCTACCGCAGAAGCATGAAGATGATCTCGGTGTAGTTTAGATGCAGGAGATGAGCCGAAGCATGGCCGTTTTCGGGTGTCTTCGAAGCGGAGAGGCCCACATTCGCAAACATGCAGAAAATGAACTCTGTCCTTTTGCCCAAGGCAGATGTGCTGCGGTGATTTGCATCGAGTGCCGCACTGGGCTGAACTTCGCTGGCCGCCAGATGAGGATGCAGAATTGTCTTGCTTCACTCTGGCATGTTCTCGAGGCTTTGAAGAGCGCAGGTGAATGCTGCACATACCCTCAATCAACTCTACTTGCACATCAAGTTCCTCACGTCGTCGCAGAATCTGCCAGTCTTCAGATCACACACGCTGACTCGAAACCACCGACCCCCCGTTGGGCCAGAACAATCTCACGATGCCCGCCCATAGCCCAAAAGCTGGTGTTCACTCTCGGCCAGCAAGGATGCCTCGGTGTCCGCTCACCTAACTCCCTCGACGTCACTCCGCAGCGGGCGCCAACGTTGCGCGGCCCCTCGTTAGCGCACGATCACCAGCAAAAATGGCGATCGATAAGGACGACACAGGCCAAGCGCTTGCCAGCGAAGTCCAGACTCTGGTTCATCCTGGCCCTGCATTCCTGGGCAACTGATCATGAGGGTCTGTTTTATGTAAAGTCTGGAAAAGATTCTCGGATGCCACGGGTTTTGGAAATCCGTGCGACGATGTTGCGGTTCGCAGGGGAGGGTGTTGGGGAGGTCTAGAATCTTGGGTGGGTGAGGTTGTGGAAGTGATGTGGGGATGTTGTCAAGGCGTCTTACGCAGCTCTGCACACGAACACTCCATGATTTTCGGGGGACGCCAGCATGGCGCTACAGGTGTCATCATGTCATTATTCCGTTGGACTTACCGGCTGCGTGGTCACAGGACAAAGGTAGTGATAATGTTCTTGGAATATGTGACATTGTTGTACTACAAAGTGATTATTCCGACATCGTCACCCATCCTGTGGAGGGGGGTGCGTGTGCTAAATGCAAAATCCCGGGAACTCCGAATGTCCCAACTCCAGAAGCCGAATGAACCCAGAGTCTTGAGGTATATGATACAATAATCAAAATTTCCAACCCAATACAAATGCTGAGAGCCCGCTCAAATTGTCCTATGCTTCCCTAGGTTGTGCTGGCCGAATGGCGTAGATAATGAAGTATGTCGCTAATGTTCAAATGGTCGTAAGGTTCGTAGTCACTTGTTTGGCTAGTGTGACGTCGGCGGCGGTCACGACGCTTTCTGCGAAGTGTTGGCAGATGAGAGTGATGCGAAGGAGCTGGTCAGCGCCGAGTAGGCGGCTGCTGGTCGTCCGTTTGTTGATGATGCTGATGAAGCGCTGTTGCTGCGTGATTGAATGTTGAGAACAACGCAGCTATCGCAGCGGCCGTTTGTGGCGTTGCATCGGCCTCGACATCCGCGCTCATAGTTGACGCAGGAGAACATTGTGGTGGCTTATGTTGGTTGCTGGTATGAGATCGAAATCAGAGGCGTTAATTTCTTATTTGGAGTAAAGAGTTGGAGAATGGCTTTCTTAAGGAGGCTTTGTACGATCCCTACTGTGATTTCGATCGGGTGGATATAGCGAAGGAGATGCTATGATATATATGCGCTAGTCGGCTGTGATGCCTGATGATGTAGCCACGGATAGGAGGGAACGCAGGGTGCACTCGAGCTTGGCCGGTAGATGGCGGGCCCTCGTCGTAGGCTTGCTTTAGCGGTATGCAACAATGTAGTCGCTGCAAGTCTTTACCAATAGCGTCGGAGTATGCGGGCCAGGGTTTAGTGTCCAAGACAGGGTGATGTTGTAGAGAGTCAGACCAAGTGCTGCCAATACGGTTGGGGAGAAAGTGTATTTATGATGCCACCGGGGCTAAGTGTCGCTGTTCGGAATGTCCTGCTGTTTCAACAGCGGCCACGAAGAATGTCTTATGAACGAAACAAACGTCGGTGTTTGATGAAAGGGTCACTGCAAATTGCGTGTTCAAAGACCCGAGCGAAACTCGTAGCTGGCTCGTGCGCAGTTACTCACCGGGCACTGACTGCCCAAAAAGGGTCCATCAGGTTCGCGCGCATGCACAGCGCCCTGACGGTAGGCTTGTTCTGCAGACCTGCATACTGCGTACAGCCCAGGTGATTAAAATAATCGGCGCCGAGAGTGTGGTAGGCTTCAGGCGATCTTGTCCATTTCCTTCCGCAAGAACCGGCAGTAGATACATTTGGCGGAGGCGGAGCGCCCGCTGCTTCTTGGGTAGGCCGGACAACGCCAGCATCCACAGTCCTGACAGACTGCTTCTGCACCTCAGGGATGCTGTCATTCTGGCAGGGATCCAGAAAGTCCAAATCGAAAATTGATTCGTGACATTAATGCGCCTGCACCGTGCACGGCAAAAACGGCGCAATAGCACCTGGGTAGACGCGAGAAACCCAACCCACGCTACCGTCGAACTCGCATACATCTCACTGTACCCTGACAGAGTTCCCAATGGTTGGCTTTGAAGTCGTCTGCCTAAACGTACGAAGTAACGCCGCAGCTTGCGCTTGTCGAAGAACACCACCCATTCAATGCGTGTGTTCCTGCCCGACAACGCACACACGCCCAACAATGCACATGCTGGTTAACTACAGAGGCTAGTGTTACAAAAAATGTGCGCAGTTAGGGAGATATGAATTGAAGGCGGACTCCGCTGTGCAACGCAGTCATACGATGGTCAAACAGTCACATGTCATCCCGGAACGTCAGGCCCCAACATTACTCAACACCAGAATTAGGTTTCTTTGATGGCGCACAAGGTGCCCTCGGCTATCGCAGGTGTCACTGTTCCAGATCGTGTTTGACTTCGTTCTACGAAAACGTCCGATAGCGCTATCCTAGACGTGTCTCCACTTCAAGCCGGATCATCCGGCAGTACTACTCACTACCGAAAGATGACGGCTGTGACCGCTAGCAAAGCTTTCAGGCATGACGATTCTTCCGCGATGAGAGCAAGTCTGGAACTTGCGCAGGTCGTCGCGTCTTCAAAGTCATATGGCATGAGTATTTGATGATGGATGACGACTGTCGACTGTCTGGATCAGAGCGGCACGATCGGATGTCAACAATGAGCGGATCATGAGTGAAGTCACTTTCTTTGGCCAAATTATCAACACTGTAGGTTGCCAAGCACTACGGAAAGTAAGCAATGACATCTATAAAGCACTAGCCTGAAGCTGTACGCAGTATCGCTAGGATTCGATTGCGACTGCTGGACTCCCTGTGTAGCGCCAGGTCATGGTTTCGGATACTATGTACACTGGTCGCTTTTCGTTGTAGTTGACAACATATGGCTATTCGAGCATTTGGGCTAAACACAAAGCAGGACGGCATACCCGACATCAACTGCGCCGGCAGCATGTCACTTCTGTATCTACAGCTATGCATCACATCTTCACAACATCCAGGTGATCTTCAATATAGGTTGTAGTCTTTAATTGGATTTACATTAGACCTCGAGGAGACTTACGCGTCAGTATTACGCGACTCCCGATGTCCATCCGAGTATGCTTGCATATCCAGCAACTCTTCCACCCCAGAGCCAACGATCGTTCTCCCCGTCATAAGGCTAGCTAGCTAGTGGTCAAAAGCTACATGCTTCGGCTTGAGCGCCGGTGCCACATCGTCTCCTCCTTTTCGACCTCCAAGTTTCTTCGTCATCCGCTGCCGTTTCTCAGGGTCAGACCTCGCGATTGGACACACCGTGACTTTGCCGAAATGTCTCTCCGTGCAATGCCAGCATTTCATTGGACGTCTTTTCATTGCATTTAGCTTTTTGGCTTGGATCACCTGCCCTGGTTTCTTCTTTGATGGTGGTACAGTGGAGCTGGGCGTGAGCAACCGCTCCATACCCTCGGGGACGATCGGGAACCTAGGCGCATCCAGGCGAAGGTGTAGTTCATGGTTGAGATGCTTGTCGAGGTCGCTCTTTCATCGCGCGCAAACGTACTTCACTTCTCGAGCAACGAGTGGCGAGATGAGGCTCAGAGCTCCGATGCGCCGACTGATGACAGCGACAACATCTGCTTCATGGTCGTTCAGGCCGAATTTGATGCGTCAACGCTGCTCCATCTTCATGACGCGTACAGGTTCTGCGGTACTCGCCCACTTGAGTTGGGACTTTCTCTTCTTCGTAAGAATGACGGTGCTCAGGTCGCGTTCTAGTTCCTCCATGGGGTAACTCATGTAGAGTATTTGCTGTCTGAGCTCGGTAGGCAGTCCGAGTAGGCTTGCGCGGGGGTACATTCTCCCGGTGGAGTGTCCCAGATCCTTGAAAGGATAAATCCATAATTTTGGTGCGCGTTCCCGGTCTAGTTCCTTTCTGGCAGCGCGTTTCAGTGTGCGAGGCTCATGATGGTTTTCGATACAAAATTTGAGCTTTTCCAAGTCACGTCGCCTCCGCTGCGCGTTGTGTGTGCGGGCGTTCTTCTTAGATGCCACGATGTAGACTGGTTCGAACGAGTCGCGTTGAAAGTGTGTTGACTGTTTGGTAGTCGGCACCATCTCCGTGGGTGGGTCACTGTTGCCGAGACGCTAACGACTAGCGCCCGCCGAAAGTCGATCTCGGGGATGGATTTGCATCCTTCCCATCAGCATTCATCAACAACGCAGCATCGATCGACAGCATCTTGCTGATATAAGACTGAACCCGTAAGACTTGGGCACAAAGGCTGCGGGAATGTCCTTGAATTGACGCTTCTTGTGATTGTCGCAATGGCAGCAAAGCAATAGCCCCCTTGACCGAAGCAGAAGCGTGCTCATGAAGGAGATGCATGCTCGTGCATGGCTACAAAGATGTTCCTGTATAAGGCGGAGCCGTTGTTGATTATGCGTGGCCTCTCTCGATAGAGGCTTGCGTTATAATGGTGCACGTGAAAGACATGGCTGATGGTGCGTATGTAGCTTCTCTCGATAGAGGTTCGCGGTGCATGTGAGAGTATTGCTAAAGCAGCATTCGTGACTAAATCACACTCTTGTGTTGAAGTGAAAGTGTATGCGCTTGAGAATCACCTCGCAAGGCCGTCGAATAGGGTAAGATGGATGGCCATCGTAAAGGTATGTACGCCTCGTGCGAAAAGCGGTCGTCCGAATTGAGGCTGAACGGCACCATCAGGAAGCCAGACTAACAGATCGTTGTAGTAGGCCGATGATGCTTATCGGATGTGGATATAGAGGCTGCTAATATACCTATGAGCAGGCGTCTGCTGACGATGGTTGAGACAGCAGCAAACTGATAAGACTCATGTGTACATTGCACGGGAAAGTCGATGAGAAAGCTGCGCAAACCCAATCTTGAACATCGTTGAATGTGCCCTCTCGCGATCTATCGGCAGTATGTTGTCAGACAGAGACGCGACGAGCAACAAACCTCATCTGCTATAATAAGAACGCTACGTATACACAGCCTTACCGGCAGTGCACCGCAAGCATGTTCGCGTTTGATGACTTTTCATCACAAGAACCAATCGGAAGCCGCTGCGTAATGTTATTCGGGCCGGTCCCAAATCATGTGCCGACGACCTAGAACACCAGACCTCAAATCTCGGTTCCTTTTTCGGCATCTTGCGTTGCCATAAACGTCGCTCGAGGCTGAGCTTACTGTCGATCGTGAGTTGTCAGCCCTCAGACCTCCTCCAAAGCCTCCGAACAAGTCTTGCCCTCAACTGCCAAGGGTTAGTCTACGCGTTCACAAAGCAGGTTGCGAAAGTGTTTACTTCCAGTCCATCGAAGGTATCCTGACGCTTGGGGCCCCGGTGTCTTCAAAGCAGGGATCCATGGTCGCGCGACGCTGAGTCAAATGCCACGAACGTTATATTTTGACAGCTATTATCACGCTCTGTGCGGTCTTCCATTGGGTCAACAAGATCGCGCGACCGGATTCCAGTTCAGATCAATGTAGGGCTGCGTACTATAGCCACGTACGTTCTGGCAGATCTCGGTCTTGTGTAGTGAACACTAGCATCGTGAAACGTACTTAGGCCTTCTCGGCGCGCATCATAGGGTTCTTGGCACCAATCTGAGCCTCAAGAAAGAAGGTTTGGCACCTGTTGCACAGGCAATCCGTCCACGACGACAGCTGTTAGACAAGGCCTGACTGTTCTTGGCTTCAAGGACCCGTTGTTTGGCGTTCAAGGTACTTCTTCAGATATAAGGATGCGAAATGGCGCCCACTGTTCTCGATATCAACAACTCCAATCTCATAAACATCTTACACATACACACAACCACAAACCACTCCATAGCACTTCAAGTTCAACTTCATAAAAATGCTCTTCCAACAGATAGCACTTCTCAGCGCCATCGCTGCTACCACCGCTGCCGTTGGCGTCAGCGAGAAGGACGTTCCCCTCGAGTGCCGTGCAGTTTGCGCTAGCCTTGTATCTACCACACAACAGTGTGACTTCCAGACCAGTATGTCCTCTTCCACCTGGAACTAGACCATAGACTGATATCATGTAGACGACGATCTCGCCGAACTCTCTTGCATCTGCAGCAGCTCGAACGCTGGCACCATCATTCCTACATGTGATGCCTGTGTCGCCCAGTTCCGAAGGCCAGATGACCGCGATGGCCGCGACGACCGTGATGACCGCCCAGACCGTGACGACGACCGCGACGACCGCGACGACCGTGACGACCGTGATGACCGTGATGACCGTGACGACCGCCCAGACCGCGATGACCGTCCCGATGTTGGAGGTATGTAATCATCTGCCAAAAGCAACACTATTCATACTAACTTACTGCCCAGATGTGCGCGAACTTCTCACTCGCTGCAACATGAGCACCACTGCCTACAACAGCGCCATTCTCTCGAGCTTTCCCACGCCCACGGGAGGTCCTGGAGGACCTGGAGGACCTGGAGGACCTGGAGGACCCATCGTTGTAACTTCCGGTACTGCCGTGCTTACCCTGCCACCTCCACCTCCAACGGGCGGTCCCAATGGTAACGGTCAGAACGGTGGCAATGGTCAGGGCGGCAACGGTCAGGGCGGCAACAACAACCGACCTCTGGCTGTTGCTCAGGGCGGCGCGCCGGCTCAGACTGCGACCGTTGGTGCAGCTCTTGCTCTTGGTGCGTTCGGTATGGTTATGGCACTTTTGTAAATTCGAACTAGCAGGACAGCACGAGAATGGTAGGAATGAACTGGAGGAGAATGTCGGGTGGCTGGAAAGTGATGGATAGTTTGATTTAGTCGCTCCTTTGATACCCCTCACGAATGAAGCATATCTTCTTTCAACTCTGTGTTTTGGTGGTTCGCATGCGAAATCGTGACTGAAAGTTCTGGTTTAGGTACGGGTGCAACGACATGTCAAACTTTACGCACCACGCTAGACAATGTGATATAAGCTTACTTCATTATCTTATCTTTAACCGCTGCGAACAGGCGAACTAAACTATAATCTTGCCTCGACCGCTTCTCCGTGCGCCTGAGTCTTTTGCTCAGCCTTCGGTTGTAACGCACCTTCCAGAATGTGCATGAACTTGTACACGTCCTCGAAAGTGTTGTACATTGGCACCGGCGCGACGCGAATAATGCCCGGCTTCCTCTTGTCGCAAATAACACCATTCTCTTCCAGCCCTACAAAGACTTCTTCCATGACATCCTCCTGCAGCAGCACGCTGAGTTGTGCGCCACGAAATCTGGGATCGAGTGGTGAGATGATCTGGAAGGGGAAGTTCCCGTCCTTAATGTTCCGCGATGCTATTTGAGTGAGGATATGCTCTGCATATGCGGTAAGGAGAAGGGATCGAGATCGCAGGTCCGCAACGGAAGTCTTTTGGAATACACTAAGCGAGCCAGCTAGGCATGTCAGGTCGACGGCGGACGGGTTCGAGCATTGGAAACCCTGCGCGCCAGGCGTGGGGATGAATTTGTTGTCCATGAGGAATCGCGATGACTTGTCGTGACCGTACCAGCCTTTTAGACCTACGTTGGACCCGTTGTCGCCGTGCTTGGAGTGCACAAATGCACCGGCAATGGCGCCAGCGCCAGCGTTCATGTACTTGTAGGTACACCAGCATGCGAAGTCGACATCCCAGTCGTGCAGCTTCAGCTCAACGTTACCAGCAGCGTGTGCCAGATCCCATCCGATCGTGATACCGTGCTTGCGCGCATGTGTGGTAATGGTCGGGATGTCCAGGAGCTGGCCGCTGTAGTACTGGATACCCGGGAGCATGATCAACGCCAACTCGTCCGCTTCCTGGTCAATGAGTTTGAGAATGCTCTCCGTGGTCATGAGGTAGCCATCATCCGGCTTGACCAAGAGCATCGACTTCTTCGGGTCCAGACCGTGCCACTCAATCTGCGACTCGATGGCATACCAGTCGCTAGGGAATGGTCGCCACTCGCACATGATTTTGTGCTTCTTTTCTGTTGGCTTGTAAAATGCCGCCATCATGAGATGCAGGTTGATGGTCAAAGTGTTCATGGCAACGATCTCCGAAGGCGATGCACCGACAATGTCGGACATTCTCCGTGCGCACTCTGCTGCCATGTCTTGGAACGGCGTAAGTGGCGAGTCGGCCATGGGTGTGAAGTGACTGCCAACGGCAATAGATCCCCATGTCTTCAGGTATGCGTTCAGGTACTCGCCGACAGCCTTGGGTTGGAGGCCTAAAGAGTTGCCACAGAAGTAAATACCTTCGTCATCACTACTTGACGCCTTGGCAGCGGTTTGTGCATCGTCGTTGAGTGTTTTCCTCTTCAACTGTGCTTTTGTAGGAACGACGAACTCATGGCGCAACGTCTTTGGGAAATCGCTGCTGCAGTCCAGAGATTTGGCGAACTCTGACGTGTTGGCGTTCTGTGGCCATTCGGGCTTTTGTCCTTGGCGGAGCTGGCTAATGGCAGCGGATGCGTCCATTGTGACGGAGAATCTGATGAGGTATGGCGGTTGAGTAGAGTTGCAGAAGATGAAGTGAAGTTGGTGGTTGCAGCTGAGCAGATGATTGATACTGAAGGGTGTCCGTAGTGGGAAATAAATACACATTTGTATCGTGGGCGGTAAGGGACTACTGCGGCTTCTTAGTGCATCGCCACATCGAGAAATTTGTATCCGTCCGTCGTGTCGGACCGTCCGTCGTGTCGGATCATCCGTCGTCGGAACAGTTCCGACACGCTAGCGTAAGAAATCCTCCTGACCAAGGACTCAAGATGTATCGGTGTGATAATCGAGCACAGTGGGTCTCGCTGATTTTGAACGAGATAAATGCGGTCTTCGCCGTTTTCCTGATGGAAGTATCATTCCGACTCGCCCCTCTAGTACCTCTACCAGCCAGCCTCTTTCACCATGAGCCCTCATAGAGTAGAGACCCTTCCCTCCGTTGGAGCATTGTCTCAGTATGGCATCTCAAAGAACGGCTTCCTACCCGCACAGATACCTCTCAGCCGACTTCCACAATCATACTACCAGCCATGGGAGTGCATCATCGAGCAAATCTCGTCACTGATCGAAACGCAAACAATCAGACATCGTGTCGACGAGCTTGCCGTACTCTCTACATCATTTCTCAGCACTGAAGCCGAATGGCAAAGGGCATACTCAATGTTGGCTCTGATAGCACAAGGCTACATCTGGGCAGGTCCGGAACCATCCGAGGTGAGATAAGGCACAGCGAATGACCTTGCAACATGTAATACTGACCTTAGCGAAGCGACTGCCACCTGCTATCACAATCCCATTCCTCAAAGCCGCCGCACATCTCGAAGTCAATCCTATTGCGACTTATGCATCTTACAACCTCTGGAATTGGCGGCCACTCGAAGAAGGAATAGACATCACCAACCCGGACAACCTTGTGGCGCTGCAAACAGCATCTGGGAGTGATGACGAGTCGTGGTTCTTCATCATATCGAACGCGATGGAAGCAAGAGCTGGCCCGATGATCGAGACAATGCTCGCTGCTATCGACGCTGTAGATATGGATGATCGCGAAACCATCGTCGACTCACTGAAATCGTTCCGAAGCAGTATGAAAGACATCGGCGGTCTAGTAGAGCGTATGGATGAGCGCTGCAATCCACAACGCTTCTATCACGAGATTCGCCCTTTCCTGGCTGGAAGTATGGGCATGGAGGCTGCAGGTTTACCGGACGGCGTCTTCTACGACGAGGGAGATGGCAAGGGCTCTTGGAGAAAGTACAGGGGTGGGAGCAATGGCCAGAGCTCTTTGCTGCAATTTTGCGACGCAGTCCTGTCAGTCAACCACGCCCGATGTAGTGGATTCCATGCAGAGATGCGCCTGTACATGCCAGGACCCCATGCACGATTTCTCAACGATGTCGAGAGCGTCGCGAACATACGGAGTTACGTCGACAGCCACCGCGACGATAGTGAACTCCTGTCGGCCTTCAACGAAGCCGTTGCAGCTTTGAGCGGTTTCCGGGACAAGCACATTGCCTTAGTCACACGATACATTATCATCCCAAGTCGAATGCCGAAACCAGCGAGCTCGATCGATCGCCGAGATATCGCATCGGCATCGACGAAGTTGGCGAAGGAAGAACCACAAACCAAGGAGTTGGTTGGTACTGGAGGCACAAAATTGATTCCATTCTTACGCACTTCAAGAGACGAAACGCTCGAAACAACGGTCACACAGGAGGAGCAGTCAGCATAAATTTATGTTGTTAGGTGCATTTCGGTCATCGACCGCACCATACGACCAAAAGAGCTACGACCGCACCGTGACCTGGCACAACATTAGCAGCCTTGTTACAAAGCCCAGCTATGACCCCAAGGCACCACCCATTTGCTGATCATATATGGGGAATAGCGGTATATCGGCAACAGTTTCACCGCCAAAGTTGTGAGTGCCGGGCTGGAGGAAATCCTGCAGCCCCTGATCATTCTCACTAGACCACGGCAGCGCAAAGAAGTCTGCGTCGTAAATGGTCCAGTCGTAAGGAGCTGGAACTGGGGCAGCGTCTTGCGCTGGGTTCTGCGATATGATCGGGCCGGGCGCATGCTGGCCATGACTAGGAGCGCGTGGGGAGTCTCGGGCAACTGAGTTAGATAGAGAAGGTAGCAAACCAAACAGCTCGGATGAGGCCTGTTTCCGCTGCAAGCGCTGTGCCACTTCTCTTTCTTTCGCGTGCGCAGCAGTCGTCTTAAGCAGAGATTGGACGATGATTGAGTACTGCCGTGCGTGAGGGTCTGTTCTGCCGAAATAATCCAAGCAGCGGATCGATGCAAGGCAGTTGTCTTCGAAGACAAGGCCGGATCGACCAAGAACACCAACAGCGAGGACAAGCGAAGTCGTGAACAGCCAAGGTCTGATACAGTCAGCAAAAGAGTGGAAGTAAGGGCAAATATAACCCACACTATCAGAGGCATGCGACGTGGCATGATTTCAGTGTCAATGACCGCTCGTAGTGTCTCAACGAATGAAGCTGCAGCATCCAGAGCAGCATCGGCGTACTTGCGCTTTTGCCGATGGTCACTCTGCGTACCTCCACCACGCAAGGACGCGCCTAAATGTTCATATATCTCGTAAATCAGAAAGGGCCTCGTCAGTAACATAATACCGTAGTAGTACGAGCATAAGGTTGAGCATGCGCCAATGACCGTACTCCGTGAGACTCCATTGTGCTCGACCGTAAGCTTTGTCAGGTCCAGTAGCCATCTAGAAGCCCAGCCTTTGAACTGTCGTGAGACATAGTCGGCAATCCGTATAGAAATCCGCTTGCGAGAATATACCTCGACCACGACACGTTCAATAATCATAAAAATCTGTACGCTAGGGTCCAAGATGTTCGATTGGACCTGGTCACTCTCAGGAATGCTGTACTTGACGGTACAATCGACGTCGGAGGTTGAAGGTGGTCGGCCGAGTACAGTGCTGATTACCATGTCCACAACTCGAAGGCTCTTCCAGATGCAGTCCCTCATCTTCCGGATAGAGCTACCGAATGAAGCATTCACTTCAGTCCTGTGAAGGCCGATTGCGTAAGCCGTCCGAGCAGCCAAGGCTAACGTTGAGGTTAGTGACCGAGGCACGCGTATGAGTAGCATGCTTGAGTCTAGAGGAGCGGAAAGAGTTACCCACAGAAGTACAAGTATGCGCCATTGGGTTGGAAGGCTCTTAGCATATACACAGCAACAAGCGTAAAGCCTTGCACGGTCGCGACATTCATACTATTGCACATGTGCTTCATGAGTAGATTCCGCGCATAATCAAACCAAATTTCAGCCCTCTCTTCCTCATCTTCTTGCATTCCAATAGCAGCGACCAGGTAGAAAACAGCAGTAGCAGCATCCTCAGGGTTGTTCGCAGAGAGACGTCTAGCCCACATTTTCATCTCCGTGATCAAGTCTTGATATTCGAAAAGATCGACCAGTCCGCTCGTAGCCGCGACGTACTCATGAATCAGTGCTTCGACCTCTTCGGGGCGGATGTGTGTGGGTGGCGATCGACCGGGTGGGACTTCTGCACGAGCGACTTCAATGATGGAGTCGCGTGAGGCCTGGATTGCGAATGTATCGGAACCAACCTCGGACGATATCAGATGCCTCACGGTCTGTAAGAACGACAGTGGAGCACAATCGCCGATGAAGATGAATTTTCCTTGAGCATCACGGAGGATGCGGCCTTCCAAGGGAACTACTGTATCGCTTCCGAGATGGTCGTCTCTACTCATAGTCGGGGACAAAGACATTTGAGATTCGGCTATTGGCGCACGGGTATGAGAAGGTATATCTTCCTGATCTCTTGGGTGTCGCAAGGTACTTTGACTATGGGCGCGACTTCGAGGATTATCGCCATTATTATTCGGCGTAGTGCAAGTCGAGTGACCACGCTCCTTAGCAGGCGTAAATGAACACGTTGCAGCGAGATTCTTCCTCACGCAATACGCGCATGGCTGCTCCTAAATACAGTCAGTCTCTGTGGACAACTGTCCATCCGATTACGGATGCAATATTCTATGCCTGGACTCAAACAACACATACTCCGTCACATTTGACCTTCCGTCTCTTACACAGATCACAAGCCGCAATCACACGATCCACCCTACGCCTCTTCTCGGGACGCACTACGCCATCCGCCGTCATCTCTATGAAAAAGTTGGTGTTTGTCGGATCGGAAGGAGCCCAGTAACATTCCAGAACGACGCATCGGAAGCACCGGCGTCTCAAATGCCGTCATCGGAAAACGCCGGCTTAGGTGCTCGGCCCGTGCTCGATGAGGTGTGCCCGCCAATGAAAACTGCGCCTGAGACATGTCATGCGGCCTTGTACACACCGCGCTTTTGCTCACATTGGACGATGGCGGCGGCCGATGATTCGTGCTGGCGGCAGTGCGCCGCTGTCATTAGGCCGCTGCAATCGACACTTCTCCACTTGTGTTGCCGTTGTAGGAAGTTTGACTGTACTGGTGTGTGAATGGCCGCGGAGGGGAAATGCTGCTGAAATACGCCTGGGAAACTACGTGTCATTGGCTGATTCATAGAAAATTCGACACTGTTTTTAACAAGGATAGGGATACAATCATTTTAAGGTACGGAATACAAAGACAATTTAAGAGCACATGTCTCAACCCAAATTCGTCTTCGTAAAGCAAGTTACACAGTCCCTTTAAATATCTACTAACTTCCAAATCACCTACTCAGCGTCCCTATACATACTCCCTACCGTCGGATCCTCCAACGCATCCTCATGCATATGCACCGACACATTCGTCTTCGTATCCATCTCCTCCAACCTCCTCAAATCCATCGGCTTCTCCAGCAGTGGCAGCACATACGGGTCAAACGTCTTCCAGTACGGGTTGTTCAGGTGGTATTGTTGCGACTGTTTTACACTCATCAGCCCATTTTTCCGACTCACAAAAACCCCATCCTCCTTTTCCCCACCAGAACTTTCTTGATAATAACAGGAAAAATGAGGGATAGTTAAAGGGATAGATGATGCAACTTACAGATTCTTTCAAATATCTCTCCACGATAGTAAACGCCCGCGGGTCGACTGTGTCCTGCATGACGAACCAGCTCAGCGTCTCCTTGTCCTTGGAGTACACTTGACTCGCTTCGACGAGCTTGGCTTTGAGTTTGGCAATGGCTTCGGCCTCGGGCTTGGCGTACAGATGCACGACGATGGTGTAGACCATTTTGAAGATATGCTCACTGCTTCGATGTGTGGTGAAGTTCCGGGTGTGCAGCGTTTTCCTCTTCTCGGTTGGTGTTTAAGTACTTCGACTGTCCCACGCGGGTGGTTTGGGGGGATGTAAGTAAGATGATGTTCAAGAATAAGCAATTGGGAAAAGTAAAGCAAGTTGATCTTGATGTTCGGTGGGGTTCTATGGTGGATACTTTGCAGTTTTTTATCTCATGAGGCAGGTGACGTATACGGCCGAGTTCCCCGCAAAAAGCTAGCCGCGTGGACGATCATCGAGTACCATATCGGCAAGAGCACCACGAAGAACAATTGGTCATGTCCATAATGATCTCCTGTAACTAAACCATCATCCTGGCATACAAATAAAGCTACAATCAGAGTTTCAAGTATTCGATTCGATTGCCTACAAGACGCGAAAGAATAGTTCAGTACCTCCCAATACCTTCCCATCCGCATCTCGCATCGCATCGTCTACTTTCGTATGTATGCGTTGAAGCTTCTTCAATAAAGTAAGAAAGCCAGAACAAAATTACAAAAATGCGCTAAAAGCATAATCATGAATCTTCCCCAACAGTCCCCAGTCCCAACACCGCAAAGAAAAAATGCCATGAAAGGACCACAAACACCCTATTTTACACTGTTCCTCCCTCTCAAACGCTCGCCTATGCCTTGCTGAGCATCTTGAGCACTTGCTCCTTCTCTGCCGTTGGTAGGGTGCTCAGCAAGTTCATCACACCTCGCAGACCACTCTCGCGATCCTCGCTGATCATCTGCGCAACCTTGAGAGACGTTGACTCGGCCTTAAGCTTAAGGACGCGCTCATGGACATTCTGTCGGTTCTCCTCATACCATGTCGCAACGCTCATATCGTCGGTTGCGAAGTTGGGGATATTGCACCATGCCTTGAGCATCTCCAGGCCACGGGCACGGGTGCTTGTAATGTCCTCGGTAGGTGCAACAGCGACAAGCTTCTTGATGATGTACTCTTCGTTGAGACGGCGGCGAAGGCGCCAGTAGAAGAAGCGGCGCGCATTTTGCCATCGCAGGGCTTGTCGGATCACACCCTTGGCCTGCATGCGGCCAGCGCGGTCGTGGAGATCAGCGAACTGGATAGCAATCTGGCCGTAGATGGGGAGAAGAGTCTTCTCGCGCTCGTTCATCTGCGCCTTGATGGTCTGGAGCTGGTCCTTGGGTGTCGCTGGGTCGTTCAACTTGCGCTTGAGCGCACCATAGGTAGGGTCGTTGCGAGCCATGGTCTCCAGTTGCTTCTCCTTGCGGTACTTGATGCCGACAATACCCTCGGGCTCGAGGACACCACCGCGCGAGTCTTCGTCTGCGTACATCTCCATGTATTGCGGGTTGATGGTGGGATCGACGACGACCCAAGATCCACCACGGAGCTCACCGTAAGGTGGGATGTAGACGAAGATGGGCTGCTCGAACTTGACAAGAGCATCGACAATGTACGAACCATACTTGAGAACTTCGTTGTACATGTCGCGCTGACCTCCAGAGAAACCACGCCAGTTGGCGAGAATCATGAGTGGCAGCTGCTCACCGTGGTTGAAGTCGTTGATAGCCTGGGCAGTCTTGTAGGCAGAGTTGGGATACCAGACACCACCAGCCTCTGAGGTGACTTGCTCGATGGAGTCGGGGTTGGCAGGATCGGCGGGTGTGACATTCTCGACAGAGCGAGTCTCAACACCAATGACACCGATTGGGATACCACCAAGACGAGCACGGCCGACAACTACAGTCTTGGCCCAGCCACCAAGAGACTCCTCAAAAGAGTCCTTGTCGAACAGACCAGGCTGGAAGCCGTCCTCATCAGTCTTGCCAGCAATAAGGTGCCTGACGTCGTAGGCAGTTCCCTTGCCAGGCGGGTAGTACGCGACATCGCGATCCCAGTCGTCGGCAGTAGGTGAGATAGGAACTGGGCTTCCCTTCTTGTCTGGCACATATGACAGCCACTTGACAATCTTGGAAACACCCTCAAAGTCATCGTCGGCAGTCATGTGCGACACACCATTTCGGTACATGATTTGAGTACCACCGAGCTGAAGGTTTGAAGTGTAGACCTCACGACCGAGCAGCTTGTTGATGGCCTGTGCACCAGTGAGGATGATGGGCTGGCCTTCGATCTGGATAGCACGTTGACCTAGACGGACAAGGTAGGCACCGATACCTAGTGTTTGTTAGTAAGATGAATATTTGATCCATGGCGGAATACATACCAACTGAGCGACAAGTCACCAAAGTGATCGTGAAGATGTCCTCGTAAGCCCTGGACGTTTCACCAGCAATGAGACCAGAACCGCGGAGCGACTCAACACCAAGACCATCTTCTTGACCAATGACAGTCGTGATCTTGAATCGCGTCTCATCGTCGACCTCGATCTTTTCGCAGATGACATCGTTCCGCTTGCCATCGACGAAATGCGCGTACTTCTCGGGCGTCAGGTAGAGGTAGTCAAAGCCAGCCTCTGGCCTATCAATATCTTTCCAAGCGACGGAGAAGTGAGGAATGAGCTCCTCAGCCAGACCAATACGAGCACCAGAGTTGGCTGAGAGGTAGATACGTGGGATGCCCAGCTTACGTGAGAGCTCTGAGCACTTGTGGAAGAAAGCGTCTTCCTGGGGACCGAATGAACCAATCTTGAAGGTGATGTCGTTGGCAATGATGATGAAGCGGCGTCCACGAGGATACTCAGGTGTCTTGGCCGTGACGATCCAACCAACCATACCAATGGTGTTGAAACCGGGGTCGCGATTCACCTCGGCAAGGTTGTCGTTCTCATCAAGCACCAGCTCGTAGTACTCGAGGCACTCTCCCTTGGCCGGCAGCTTATCCCGCAGGTATGAGTGCTTGCTGATGGCTGCTTGCCAGGCGTTCTCGGTAGCTTGTCGGAACAGCTCGGGGAAGTCGTATACGTACTGAGTACCCATGAGATGAGCCTTGTAACGCTTGGGCTGAAGAGCGCCCTTGGTTGGGTAAGGCGTGGAGACGGGCTGAAGGTGAAGAGAGCCAATCTTGGTGGTGCCACCGATGCTGTGGAACAACCATTTGCCAGCCTTCTCAGACTTGCGCTCAGCGTACATCTCAACCTGAATGACATAGCCCGAAGTGTTCGTGATGATGACACGGAGCGGGTATGGGATGCCAGTCTGAGGATCAGTAACAATAATACGGATCTCTGCACCAGTGACGCGGAGACGCCAAAGTCGTCGACCGAAGCGCTCCAAGAAGCCGCCGATAGCCTCCTCAACCTCAGTAGGGTTCAGTGGGAAGACGTGTGAGAAGTTGATGAAGATGTGGTTCATGTCAGCTTGCGAAGTGCCGACAATCTCCAAGGCATCCAAGATATCAGTCATCAACCTGTCGGTCTCAGAGATCATGTACTCGGCGGTAGGAATCTCTTCCCGAAGACGACCTGATCGAACGACAGCGCGCAAGAAATAGCGCTTGTCGCTCTCAGCACCCTTGCCAACAGCCTCGTAAATGTGGATGTTGCGGTTCTCGGTGAAGACGGGCTTGATGTTGAATTTTGAGAGTCTACCAAGCTCAAGCTGGAAGGCAAGCGCGGGTTCAACGTGACGAATGCTGTCGTCCTCTTCGTATGTGGGTCCACGGAAGGTGTAGTAGCCAGGGTAAGTTCCATCCTTGTGACCGCAGATGAAGGTGATGCGGCGGATACGGTGCGCGGCAAGCTCGCTCTTGTACTCCTCCACGATGGGAAGAATGCGATCCATGATCTCCTTGTCATCGAAGCTCTCGATGTCGCGGACCGCAATGTTCAGCACACCAGTCAATTCATCGCTGCCAGCCTTCGTGTCCAACGCACCCGAGGTAGGGGTACGCTTCAAGCTGAGGTTCTCCCTCAAGCTCAAGCCACCCTTCTTAGCACCAACAGTAGGGAAGAGCTCAAGAGCCTTAGCAATAAGCTCGTCCGCATCGTCAAGATACTCAACGGGGACAACCACACCCTTGCGCGAGGGCTCATTCTCAAAGCGGTTGCTGATTGCAGACATGTCGCTAAGCGAGTGGATACGGGGTGGGCCACGATCGAAACCTGGAGTCATGGGTGTGCCCGGCTCAGATGGCTCAACAGTGAGACCGTACTCGGCCTCACCCACCTTACGGAGAATGAAGTCCCAGGACAAGAGACACTGTTGTTCGCCCTCGTTGTGGTAGTTGATCTCCTGGAGGTGGTACGCACGGTAAGCACGGCGAGTGTACACCTCCAAAGCAGCAAGGGCGACCCAAGGGTCCTGGTGGACGAAGAACTGCGTCAAGACGTCGAAGACGGTGAAGCGCGAGTCCACAACCTCCTTGATGACCTCAAAGTTAGGCTCACGGTGGTCCCAACCGCTCTCGCCGTAGCGTGATTCGACAACAGCCGATCGAAGGATGTGCTCCATCTGAGAGGTACGCTCCTCGAGCGAAGGCATGGCGCACTGAATGAGCACCTCACGGGCCTTCAAGGAGACCTTGGCAGTTTGCCTCGACTCCAGATCGGTGAGCTTCTTGAGAGTGGTCTTAAAGTACTTGGCAATGTTGCCAACACCGGGCTTGTTTGGTCGGTACAAGTCGAGAATGGCAATCACGAGGTTGTTCTTTGCGCTGACACGGGCGTGAGAGAGGACAGTGTGCACAACGTTGGAGATGTTGTCACGGTTCTCGTCACGCAGCTTGAGAACGACCTCTTCGTCTCGCGAGTTGCGCGAGGAGAAGAGCTGCTCAACAGCGTAGTACATCTCTAGGTACCTAGTCATGGTTGCGTACTCGTGAGCCTTGAGTCCCTCAGAGTAGCGAGCAATGACATCGGTCAGCGGGGCAAGTGCGGCCTTGAGGAGGTCTCGGTCACCCTTTGCGACCGTCTCATCTAAGAATTTCTGGAAAGCCTTGCTGAGCGCCTTTCCAGGGAATTCCAAGCTACGGCCGTGTGCCTTGTCCACGATTTGAGAGAACGTAGTGTCAAGCTTCTGAGGCATGCGAGCATGGAGAGCAGAGGCCTGCGCGTTCCACTCGCCGTAAGGGAGCTCGGGGTCGCGCAGAACTTCGACAAGTTCTTTGAGTGTGCTCTGCATGATGACCTGGTTGTCGAAACCCTGAAGGATGTTCTGGAGGATGTTGTTCAGAGCCACGAACCTCTGCGGTGGCTTACTGCCCATGATCTGGGGAGCTCCCATGTCTGGAAGAAGACCAAGGAAGGTTTGTGCAGTCTTTACTCTGGATGGGTCGTCCAGGGCTAGAACACCGAGGATATCACCAGCCTCAAGAGTGGCACCTGGCTGCTTGATGAGATTGACGATACCGTCCTCTTGTGCGATCAAAGGCATGTACATCTTCATAACCTCGACCTCGGCAAAAGGCTGGTTCTTGCCAATGTGGTCGCCGTTCTCAACCAGGAAGCGTACGAGCTTGCCAGGAGATGGTGTGCGGAGCTGAGTTGGGTCGTTCTCCTGCTCAAGAAGGCAGGTCTTGCCATCAACAGAGAGACGAGTAGCGCCAACTTCCTCCTTCCAGTAGACATTGTGGGACTTTCCAGCGAGCAAGATTAGAAGACCACCGTCAGAAAGAGCCCTGACACCAACAGCGCACTTCGAGCCGTTGATGAAAAGTGTGAAGCTGTCGATGGTGGACCTGGTAGCTGTAAACTTGTAACGGAAGCCTTCGTAGATGAAGTCAATGGGGAACACAGTCTTGAGAACGTCCTTGGACGGGACCTGACCCTTCTCCAAGCTAGTCTTGTACTCGTTGATGCAAGCCTCGCTAGCAGCGTGTGCCTTGGTGACGGCACCGCAAATGACTGCGATCATTGGGTCTGGTCGTTCGGCAGTCAGCTTCTTAGTGATGAGCTCGTCGAGCCAGCCAGTGGTGATTGTATTGTCCTCGAAAGCTGGGGTTTCAAGCAACTTGATGAGGTATTCGACGGTGGTTCGGAAGTCACCACGAATGCTCAATTCCTTGAGCGCAACAACCATGTGTTTCCGCGATGCTTGTCGGTTCTCACCATAGGCGAAAATGTGACCAAACTGCGAATCGGAGAAGCTGTGAATGCCACCAGCGGAACTGACCGAGAAGTAACCCCATACGTTGGAGCTACTCCTGAAGTTGAGGTCGTGGATAGTACCACCAGATGGCTTAAAGCCCTCGTCGGGATCTTCAGATGTGATACGGCAGGCAGTGCAGTGGCCCTTGGGAGTTGGTCGTCGCTGGTTCTGTACGCTGCCCTCCTTCGAGAAGTCAAAATCGATGGTCGAGCTAGTGTGAGGGTCTGCGCCATAGAGCAGGCGGATGTCGCGAATGCGGTGAAGAGGGAGACCCATGGCGATCTGCAGCTGGGCGGCTGGGAGGTTGACGCCCGTTACCATCTCGGTAGTGGGATGCTCGACTTGGAGACGGGGGTTCAACTCGAGGAAGTAGAATTTGTCATCCGCATGCGAGTACAGATACTCAACGGTACCGGCTGAGACGTATCCGACGAGTCTGCCAAGGGAGACAGCCGCCTTCTCCATCTCGTGGAAAGTCTTGTTGGGGGCGACTGTTACCGGCGCCTCCTCAATAATCTTCTGGTGTCGTCGCTGCACGGAGCAGTCACGTCCGAAAAGCGAGATGTTGTTGCCATACTGGTCGGCCACCAGCTGGACCTCCAAATGCCGTGCGCTGCCCGCTAGCTTCATGATGAAGATGGGCGAGCCGGGAATCTCAGAGGCAGCGGCTGCGTACAGCTGCTGGAAGTCCTCCTCGCGCTCGACCTTTCGGATTCCCTTGCCTCCACCTCCTTCCGAGGCCTTGACCATGACAGGGAAACCGATCTTCTTGGCCGCGGCAAGACCCTCTTCCCACGACTTGGTGCAGCCCTGCTCGTATATGTGATCCTCGACCGTGACTATGCCGTGGTCATCGACTACGACCTCCTCGACTCCTGTTCCCGACCACGGGATACACGGCACCTTTGCGTGTTGTGCAACGATCGTAGACGAGATCTTGTCTCCGAGCGAGCGCATGGCAGATCCGGGCGGTCCGATGAAGACGATCTTCTTGGGCGAGGCCGCGAGCGATTCGGGCAGCTTGGGGTTCTCTGAGGCGTGTCCCCAGCCCGCCCACACGGCGTGGACGTTCATTCGCTCCGCGACATCGACAATGAGCTCGACATTGGCGTAGTTGTTGTTGTTGGTGCCTCCTGGGACCTGTGTATGCTCTGTCAGCCATGCCGCCGCGCATTGCAGGCTTCGCGTGTAGCACCCACCTCGACATACTGGTCCGCCATGCGGATGTACTCCGCGTTGGCCTGCAGGTCCTCGGGCGTGGCCATGACGGTGAACTGGATGGCCCGCTCATCGCCAAAAGTCTCGTATGCCCACTTCCGCACAGAGCGGATCTCCTTGACTGCTGCAATACCGTTGTTCGCAATGAGCACCTGTAAGCACCAATGTGTCAGCACAAAAAATTCCCCGGCTGCCTCACTTGCATTGCCGCCCAGGCGTTGTCTCTCACATTTGTAATGACCGTGTGTCCGTCGTGCGCTGCGACAAAGTCCTTGACCTTGCCCGGCGCCGCAGCGTGCAGGTGGTTTCCGCCAATAAAATGCGGCGCCAGATTGAACTTGGCCGCGTAGGAGCTCGGCCCGCCATTGGCAGAGCCATTGACTTCCTTCTGTGCAGCTCCAGCCATGTTGTTTGTAGGAATTCCCATACACGGGGTGGCGCGTGTCGAGAGAGGGGAAATTCGGGAGGCGGTGGGGATGTCGGGCAAAATTGGTAGGGAGTTCCCAGAGCTCTAGCTTCTCGTCTGTAGATCGTAGGAACGAGCCCGATGACGACGATGGTCAGCTGCAGCGAGCGATTCACTGCAAATCTCGTATTTTGGGCTGGAGAGCTGCTGCCGTTGGCAGAGCGAAGCAGCAGATTAGTAGTAGATGTAGTGGTATGGTGGTATAAGCTGTCGGGTATGGAGAAACTCCGATCAGCAAGCTCTCCGACTCGGCGGTTTCGATTACTTCTATTTGCCGTGTGCCTGGGAGGAAGCAACAACAACGAACGATAGTAAAGAGCCAAAGGATGGGAAGAAGGTGCGAAGCGGAAGCAAATCAGCACCGGGTATCAGAGGTGAGATGGGAGGAAGCAAGCAAGCAGCGCGGGCAGGGCAGCATGCGTGAGATCGGGGGACATGTAAGTAATAAATTTCTGAGCGCGGATTACCCCAAGCTGTCCCGAGCTGTTGAGCTGAGGCCGGCCTGCATATCGCCAACGATGCCGAAGACGGTAAGGGACTGCCTCACGTCCCCCATGACGCCCTGTCATTCCAACCTCAAGCCACCGTAACCTCTCGGAAACCGTCCGGGAGCCGAAGCTTTTGTTCTTCTCGAAGATACTTATTTGCTGCGAGTCAAGGCTCAGCGTTGGGCGGTGGGGGGATTCGCAACCTTTGCTCGAAGCTGCAGTCCAAGCGACATGGTCAGAACGTTGAGCTCGCAGCACGAACTAGTGCCGACATGCTCCCAACATTCTCTGTTCAGGCACGGCGAGCACGAATAATTGCGGGTTGAGCACCTCGCTATCTCTCAGCAGCAGCTCAGCAGCAGCTCAGCAGCTTTTAAGTTGCCGTTGGCCCGTTACCCTCCGTCATGGTATGCGGGGACATCTTGGTCGGTGCTGGTGGTGCTCAACAACTTCAACAAGCATACGTATCTCTAAATCCCTTCCCACGCATCGTATTGTGCTTACGACACTGTTGACACCAACTCGTGTCTACCGACGGCTCCACGCTCTTTACACATAGTGCATCGCTTAGTATAGCATCTTCGCATCTGCCACACCATGTCTCTCGGGTCTCCGCCTCCGATCAAGACATCTCGCTTTCGGAGTCCGTGTCCGTCAGACTGCGGACATTCTGGCGCTCTGATTCGCCAACCCTCCGGCATAGTCGAGTCGATGATTGTGCGACTTCACACATGGCGCTTAACATCGTGAGGTATACAGCTGTCATACATCGGTTCCGGTCGCCATGCTGTCAAGAAAAAATGAATGCCCAAGGTCAGGGAAGTTGCGTGCACTGATCCGGTGGTGGCCCTCGGGCCAATTGATCGTCGGCCTGTTGCTAATAACCCGGCGGGTCTCGTGGGACAACGACAAAATTTTCTTGACCGCAAGTTAGAGTTTGAGCGTGTCTTCAGGATTCTAAAGAAATAAGAAGAGAATGTGAAGCAATGTAGATAGGAGTATGCGACTGTGTCCTGCATGGGCTAAATTCCGAGCTGCATGCCCGAGATTCAGGGTCGCGGACCGTACCGCTGGGTTTGACATCAGAATCGTACGACTTTTCGCAGCAACACCACGTCTGTGCATACACTACCCCAGATTTTCAAGCGCCCGACGCTTGACACGCTCACCAGCACAACCTCACGTCTTCACACTGAGCAGGCACTGTACAGTACACGACAAAAGAAATGGTATTGAGCGATATGTGAAGTCCACAAACAGCCAAACCTTGGCCCAAACTATCTATGTGCAGTCATGGTCCAGATGATGCGTGAACCACCCTAAAAACTGGTACCTGCATTGCACGCGCTTCGCATGCAGCAATCTGCACCATGGTATCTTGGAGAATATTCATAGCTATCATGCACGTCAATCTGCATGCAGGTCCCGCTGGATCTGCCCTTCGTTCTAGTACGTCTCTTCCTCGGCTTGCGTCGACATTTTCCGTGGCCGTGCTGGGGGGAGCATGTCGCCGCCCTCCAGGCCAGAGCTCGTTCTCCGACCCCCACTTTGCCTTCTTGGTATCCCGCTCGGTGTGGGGATGCCCGACTTCTCCAATGTAAGTCTTCGGGCTATTGGCGTTGCGACAGTGCTTCCGTCGCTGTTGCTACCAGTGTCAACCTCTCGCAATGACATGGACAATGCTTGCGAGTGGCCAGAAATGCCACTCAAGGAGCTTCGCGGACGTTGTATGCGTGAGCTAATGGAAGAGCTTGAGTAATGACCCAGCGGCGTTCTTGTGCTGCCTCTGCTTTCGGGTCGTTGTAAACCACTCCTGCTTTCTGGTCGCTGCATGCCAGTCCTGCTCTCCGGTCGACCAGCTTGGGATGATACCGATGCGCGGCTGCTGGGTCGGCTGCTAGTCGGCTCGCGCGAGCTGGACATGCCGAACGAAAGTCGGCTGACACCCCCAGACTCGGCAGCTCCTTGATTGATTGAAGACGCTGCTGACGCATGCGAGGAACGTTTCCTGCTGCTTCGCAATGTCACATTGTTTGGAACATGGTGTCCCAATGCGCTTCCGTTCCGTGGGCTGGCTCGTGGCGGCGTGTTTGTTGGCGCGGGAAGCTTGGAGCGCGCGGAGTACACCCGTTCCTCGAGTTTCTGCATCTTGCCAATCAGCCCTCGAATCTGGTAAAGAGAACCAGATCTCGGCAAACCAGCTGCTGGCACGTTGCCCCCCACGCTGGGTCGTGGGCCCCGTTGCGCAGGTGCCGTAGTCCTGATCGACGGTGTTACACGCCCACTCGTGCCCATGCTTTGCCTGGGTGCTGCGGGTATGCTTGGGCCACGCGAATGCCTTGGCTGTCTCGATTGATGCAGACCAGCGCGAGGTGTAGCACCCGGATCCAGGGCAATCGATCCCTTGCGCTTGGGCATTGGCGTAGAGGGTACCGTTCGAGTGGAGACGGGCGCGTCTGACAACGGCGGCGACGGCGGTGTAGTATCGGATCGAAGAGCTTCCTTGTTGCGAGGAGGAGTCGAGGCCGCGGTGGGAGAAGAGAGGGTAGTCGCAGTCGTCGATGCTTCCGAGGCTGGCGAGCGTGGCCGCAACGAGTCCCCTGCCAGATGGTTCGAGACTTTGCGTTGGTGATGCCTTTCGATGGTCGCTTCTGCTAGGCGAAGCTTCTCCTGTATAATCTCTGACTCAATCCGCAAGTCCGATAGTTCGTCCCGCAACCGTTGGGTTTCTATCCTCAGGCCCTCACGCTCCTGCTCGCCAATCTTGAGCTCCTCCTCCAACATGACAGCGCGCTCGATTGAGACGTTGTATTTCGATTCGACATCTTCCAGAGAGGACATCTGGTGCCGCGCCTGCCGTTCGAAGTCGTCGCTTTGCACCTCAATGTCGCGTAGCTTGAGCTGTAGCGTGCGTTGTCCGTCGCGAAGTGCCGTGATCTCTTTTTGCAACGTGTTTTGTGCGTTGTTGGCCTCGGTCTTGCTCTGCTTGTACTTTGACTGCCATGTGTGTTAGTAGAAATACCTTGGACTATGCGACACGCCCATGAGGCGAATCCGGGACCACGCATACCTTCCACTCCTCAACCTCGAATCCCAGGCGCTCCGCCTTCTCCTGCAGCTTGCGCTCCCGCTTCTCGCTCTCCTCCACATCGCGCTCCAGCTCCGCCTCGAGCTCCTTACTCGAATTCTGGAATTCCTGCAACTCCGTCTCCAACGTCTCGTACTGTGACTTGTAGTAGGTGAGCTCCTCCTGTATGCTCGCCCATCCGCCGCTTGGGGGAGAGGACGGGGTCTCGTCCGCCATGGTGGCCGCGCGACAGGTGCGACTTCGGCCGCCTGCAGATCAGGAGAAGGTGCCGAGGTGTTGTTGGCCGACTGCGGTCGTCAACGACCAAATAATATTCTCCGAGTGCAGTTGACTGCGATTGTGCGTCGCGTGGCTTGGTCCTGAGGGTTTAATGGCGGGGTCGTGCGCTGGTCGTTCCTGACTCCTTCTATTCCACGTCGCCGCCCGTTTCGCTGCTAGGGTCTATTGTGTTGTCGACAGCGATGCGCTACTGTCTGCCCATGTGCTACCCGCCTCTTTTTCTGTCGGCTTGCGTCGCCGTGCTATTAATGCTCCTGTTCCTGTGCCAGTTAGTAGTTAGTAGCCCGCACAAGTGCGGTCGGCCGTGTTGTGCTGTCAGTCAGTGGGGGAAGATGTTGCGGGCTGATTGACGCATCTGGCACCACTAGCGCGCAAGCAGGGATGCTGTAGCAACGCATCCATGCAGCAGTCAGCGCATGCGCCACCTCAGATCATTCACGAAGTCACAGGATCAACCATGTCGCTCTCAAGAGTCTTTCTAGAACAAATGGCCAAACACCTCACAAGGTTTTGATCATTTAAAAGAAATAGCTATTACAATCATGTCCCAGAAACTCAAACCGGGGGGTATATGTACAGTCTGAAGGCCTCGTTAACACCGTTCCTCAGCAACCATTTATTCCTTGATGCCTGTGTCAGGACCGTCTATGTCTCTGACGTCGGCATCCTTCACAGCATCGCCGACGCGCTGACCAACGTTCGCTACAGCAGCTCTCCCTGTTTCAGCGGCACCAGCAGCCCGCTCAGATGCGTCACTGGCAGCGCTTTTGGTCTGCTCAAGCACTCCCTCGGCCTGTTCAGAGCCAGCCTTCGCGACTTCCTGCACCTTGGACGAAGCCAAATGCGAGAGCTCAGCGCCCTTCGCATAGGCATCGCCGGCGTGCTGCTTGCCGCTCTCGTACAGGTGCGAAGCCTGCTCCGATCCTTCTGCGACGACTTCTTTGACCTTCTCCGTGGCCTGCTCCGCCATCTCGACGCCCTTCATGTACGCTTCGCCTGCTTTTTCTTTACCGTGATCGTACAGGTCCTTGGCTTCATCGGAAGCTTTCTTGGCCAGCTCTTCTGGGCTGGGGAACTTTTGCAGATACTTCAAGACGGTGTAATACAGGCTGATGATGACCGTGTGAATGCGGTCCTTCATCAGCATGGTAATGCCATGCGAGAAGAAACCTTTCAGAACTTCTGCACTGAGCCCCTGATAGAGGCCCGAAATGCCTTCCGTTTCGGCAATGCGCAGAATCGTGCTGAAGACTGTTCGTTGCCTTGCGTGAGCTGCTTTTGAATCGCGGTCTACACCCGGCTTCTCCGTCTCTGTTGTTTCGCCCGAAGTAGACGTCGGCTTCTGTGAAGACACCTGGGCTCGGGTCTTCGCTAGAGAGAAGGGGTATGTGACGGTGGATGCCATGGCCTTGCTCACAGCCGCAACGAGGAAAGTGATGCGTGCACCCGGGTCATCGCGCTTCGTTCTTGGAACGAGTAGGCGTAGGAGAACCTTGTGAAGCAACATGGTGATGGACGGATTCAGGGTCAAAACAAGACTAGCTGAGTAGCCTGACCAGAAGCCTTGCAGGCCTTTCTCGCGCAAGATGCCACGCGCGATGTCAACCGTGTTTGCACTCGGCGCAGTCCGCGAATCGTTATGGACCATGGCTGCTGTTTGCTTCCTGGTGACAATCTGTTGAAGCGGTGTTGTCCAGAACTTGGAAAAGGCACCGGCCACAGCTCCAACTCCAATCTCTTCCAGGACTGGCAAGTGCTTCCCAGTGTCTCGCGCATTCAGCCTTGATTGCCTCACATACGAATATGCGAGGAAGAACAGAAAGCTGTCCGCGACTCCCTTGACCACCTCAGGGGTCACACCGCTATAGAATGCTTTCAGCCCTCCTTCTCGCTCGTATATGGTTTCGATCGCATCCAGGATTCCAGTGTAGTGCGCATGCTTCCCATCGCGTTTCAATTGCCTCTGGACTTGGAGGCGAGTGATGACGAGATCGAGAGGGTAAGTTATAAGCTTCGCGATCGCGGTCCCTGCTGCGCCAGAGGTCGCATGGCCGAGGGCTGGCAGCGCAGGGCCGACTGCGCTGTGATGATGCTCATTGGAGATGTGGTACAACGTAAATGCATCCTGATCATGTTAGTACATCATTGCCGAGGCACATGTGATGAAGCTTACAAGCTGCGAATTGTAGATGTAGTTCGCCTTGTCGGGACTGTCAGACGCCATGATAGATAGTGAGAGCGGGAGATGTGCTTCCAGGATATCTTCCGGGATTGTGATGAAGATCAAGGGGAGTTCAGGAGATATGGGACCCTACCGAATGCGGGGAAAGCTGTCATAATGTTTTGCGGAGTGCTCACCGCGGAGCCGCTTTGTGTTGCGCTCGTGCAAGCTCGTGAAGACGTCATGGCGCACGCGTCGGAAGCTGCAAATGCGTCCAAGCTCATAGCCGAGCTCTTGTTTTCGCCTGTGAAAACACTTTCCAGCCACAACACTCCCAAGCGCTACAACTACTAGCAGTGTTAATTGGTACGATCGGGCAGGGATCTCAATGTTGCAGTGCGAACATGCGTACCGAGTAACTATACGAAGTTCTCCAACCCCGAACGAGCCGCGCAACCGATGAATGACCTGGCTATGACGGCCTGCATCTAAGGAGTACTCAAAGCAACTGCGTGAGCTCTCACGAGTTATGAGCACGGTTGAAAGTATCCTCCAACATGAAAGAAGACGGCGAAGAGATACTTCGGAATGGACTCATTCGTGGGAATGAAAGTTTCGATCTCTATGCTGGCTACATCACGCAAATGGAATTCCTTGCTGAACGAACGAGGGTCGCAGGCAAAACGCCGATTACGACTAAGGTCGTATTCATTCTCACACCTCGTCCTGACTATGGAAGGCTCTCGATACTGCCAGACTCACTACAGGATATGACATGATTCGGTCATGCAAGCCATGCTTTACAATCTGTTCTCGTACAATGCCGCCCTTTCCTTCCCATTCCATCTCCCATCCACCAGCTCCGAGCGGCGTTCTCTGCTCAGCTTTGACTTTCTCCAAGCTTTCAAAAGTCATGGGCGAAGATGGCTCCGTTGTGGCATTGACCGCGTGCCAAAAAAGGACGTCGGAGTGTATCCATGGAATGTCATAGTCGTCTTCAGCGTGGATGAGTGTAATGTCGTACTTGCTTTGGCGGCCATCTATCTTTACGCTGTCTAGGTGGCGAATGGTATCAGCGAGCTTCTCCTTGGATGGGAATTTGGTTAGGATAAATCGATTGAGAAGTGCTAGGAGCTTTGGGAAGAAGGCTACGGGCGATAAGAGAGGAACAGTCCCCGCAACCTTGTACGTGCGAGTAAGACTTGCTACGTCTGCAAAGGGCGCTACCAGTACTGTGCCGGCGAATAGCACTGGTGGCGATTGTAGCGCATAATGATGCGTGAGCGATATGGCAACTGCAGTACCGATGGACTGGGCAAAAATGACTATCCTCTCAGGAGGGACGCCAGCTTTCTCCAATGCGAAGGGTTGACTCCAACATGGAAAACGTCATGGGCCATAACATGCTTGATCGTTTCCGGAGACTTTGCAATGACTTGGCACTCATACTCTTTGTAGAGCACCTCCACAAACTCTTGAACCATCGGCAATCCCACGTATGCAGGCAATAAGAAGTGTTCCAAATCTCACTCGAGCGGAAATCCGTATCCACAGTCGCAGGGTGTTTGACCAGGTAGTGTGTCATTTGGCCGATACATACCCACGAGGTCCGTAAAAAAGGCGTCAAGAAAGCCTCCACCAGCACACATTCATCGGTATATCATATCGCGCAACTCTCGTGGCAGACGAGCTTGGAGCTTATCAGCAAAGCTCAGATTCCACGCTTTTGCATAGGGAATGATGGTGCTTGAAGAAACTCTGCTCATCTCAGCATGCATCGTGTCGTCGAACAGGTTAATGCCCATCCAGCCACTCTTCATACTGGTCCTCATGTTCAAGACCGCTCTTTCGGAGTTCAGAACGATTTTGTTGAAGTCGAATGATCTCTTTGGACACGGCCTCTGATTCTTCTTTGATCTGATTCTGTCTACAGCCAAATATCAGGTTCGTGCCAATAGATTTTATTTAACAAGATCTTAATTGTGTGTGAAGTCGGACTTTCCTTTCATCACCCTGAACAACATTAGTATACTATGGTTTGATGGAGGTACGCGTATTGCCTTTGGAGTTTGGCAAATGCTTCGTCCAAATCATGCTCAGGCGCACATCGCTCAGGCGCCCTCGCACTAGTATCGTTCGATTGTGAACGCAGTACAAGTCCGGACGAAGGTATAGTATTCTGGGAGTATGATGCCATGTCGCGCATTTTGATTGAATGTCGCTACGTTGTCATTTCGCTGACTCTCCAGGAAAGGTTTCAGGCTCTCGGTCTTACTCTGAGCTACGGTAGGCCAAATTTGAGGTTCCCCAGACAACTTGATCACTGATCGAACGCGTATCGAACACGCTTTGGCAATTCAATCTCATTGCGATAACACGTTGGTGCTTTGATGCGCATACGTGAAGACAGTGATAGTTGTCTTCATGTTCATACTACCAGGGTAGCTACTCTAGAGTGCGCAGACAGGATATGAATTGTCGCCACATCGATAGGTGATGGTGAAAAGTGAAGTACTAATTCGACTCCTGGATCACACGATTTGGGCAGCGGCTAGTCACGCGGAGTATCCTAAATCGGGGCCCGATAGATTGTGGTGGAAGCATCAGACGACGGTGTTGAAGGGGAGGTTCGTGACATCTGGATGATTCCACGCTAGACGTCACGTTCTCAGCCCGCGTCATCAGTTGCAGCATAGCCCGCCGCTTACTTATGCCCGTTGACTTTGACCACCACAACTCCACCTCCACACGCGCCCGCACAGTACGCTCGTATCGGCAGATTATCAGAAAGCGACGCGCGACATCACCATGGCCGGTCCAAAGTACCAGAACGTTCCCCAGCGGGACTCTCTCGACGAGGCAGCGCCCTCATATTCGCAAGCGCCACCAAGCTACCAGGCACAAGCAAACGACCCTCAGGCAGCGCTGCTCTCAGGCGTACCACGAGGCGAAGACGACAACATACCAGATGACTTCAAGTTTGGGGGCGTCGTAGCGGAGGCGACGCTGGACATCCGCATGGCCTTCATCAGGAAGGTGTATGCTATTCTGTAAGTGCAGACATGATCAGAGCCACGCGCATGATTACTAACTCCATGTAGAACTGTCCAACTCCTCGCCACTGCTGCAGTAAGCTACGTCTCGATGGTCTCGGTCTCATACAAGCACTGGATCCAGACGAATCCGTGGATGATGTGGGTGTCGCTCTTCGGTGCATTCGCATTCCTGGGCTTGACGTTCTGGAAGCGCAAGTCATACCCAACAAACCTACTGTTCCTCGCGGGCTTCACCGCCATGGAAGCATACTCTGTCTCTGTCATCGTGTCGTTCACAGACTCCAAGATTGTGGTTGAAGCCGCCCTCTTCACCTTGGGCATCTTCATCGCACTTACCCTATTTGCCTGCCAGTCCAAGTATGACTTCACGAGCTGGATGCCGTATCTGTTTGGTGCGCTATGGGTTGCGATCTTGTTCGGGTTCATGTCTGCGTTCTTCCCGTACAACAGCAAGGTTGAGCTTGGCTACGGCATCATCACGGCACTCATCTTCTCGGGATATATCTTGGTCGACACGCAGCTGATTATGCGTCACTACCACGTCGAGGAGGAGATTGCGGCTGCGATTTCTCTCTACCTTGATGTCATCAACCTGTTCCTCTCTATCTTGAGGATCTTGAACTCGCAGAATAACAACTAGAAGCGGATGGGGGGGTCTGGATATTGAATTTGGCTGTAAATTAGAACACGTTGTTACCTTGTAGTTAGAGTATGAATACGCGGTATGCTTTCAGACTGACGGTTTCGTCTTATTCCCAACTTATGTGTAGTTTAGTGTAGTCTCCATGCAACCATTCCATGCATCTTGAACCTCCCTAGACGAAAGCATACCCTCAGTGCAAACAACCGAGACTAACACGAGGCTGGCAGCGAATAGCGGGGTAAACAATATGGAGCCGCACATGCGTGCTAGCATGATTGGCTCAAAAGGGGAAACGCCGTGAACCCTTGAACTTCGGGAGCAGAAGCTTGCATCGGACACCTTGGCTTTCTTTCATGGGTGGAGCAGCCTGGTGATAACGCCGCCAGGTCGCTTGAAGCGCACAGCATGGGCGGCAGACAAGATCTCTGAGGTGCACGAGAAAACTCGCCACCTCCTTTCCGCCCTTGATATAGCGACGCCCTGCAGTAATGATCGCTGCCAGCTGCTAGAGTCGTAGAAGTGCTCCACCAAGCTAAGCAAAGTTACGCGAGACCCAGTCAGAGACGCCCAAAAAGTAGTGCGCTCCACGAACACAAGCAACTGTTAGCTTCCGCGACACCTGTCCAGAATCTCGCCGTCGAGCAAGGCGATTGTGTTTTGCCGTACCATTCTCCAATTGTCCATAGTGAATACAAGCCAAATAGAACACATCGGATTGCGTTCCTTTTCGGGAGTCGAGATCCGCGCTTGCCCATCACATCAAACCCTGACCATCTTTGCTGGGACCACCACACCGCTTCCTCTTCGACGCATCGGCGCATCGATCCCCGCCGGGCATTTCCACTGCGTCCTCGGGCCCTACAATACCTCATTCTTCCTACACTCCTCCCAATGGCTGCCCGCTGCTGAGTAGGACCATCTCCCACGACTGCTACTGGTCACTCGCTTGCGACTCGGATTGACGAACCAAGACTCGGCTACACGAACCCATTGAGCAGCAAAACCAGGAGTGCCGCGTCTGTCACTGCTCCAAGAGCAGCTTCTACCACTAGCGAACCTCAAAACCCCATTCCCTCGAAGCAGCGCCCACGATATCATCGCACCATCGTAGACCGCCCCTCCACCTACACACTTCAATTCACATTACCACCCACCATGGCAACAAAGACAGCGCCGCCCAATGGCGCCGCCATCATGGACAGAGCACACACAGCCGACGGGCAAGAAAAGAAAGTCACAGTCGCCGCGACCAGGCGGAAGACAAGCCCTAAGAAGGCCAAAGACGAGGGGCTTCTCGCGTCTTTGTGCGCATTAGTGTGCGATCACCAGCTTGGTACGTCCAGAACCACCTGACACTTTCTTCTTATTCTGGTGGCTGATAATGCAACTTTCTAGGCATATCCCTAAACCTCGTTGCCCTCTTATCCCTCACACATATTTTCTTCCCCCGCGCGCGGAGTCGGACCACCAAGTTCCTGCAAATGTCATACTACAACCCCGAAACCAAAATGTACGGGTGCGGCACCGACGACTTGCCCTTCGTTCTGTTGTGGACCGTCCTGTTCACAGCCATCCGAGTTGTGGTGATGGAGTACCTGCTAGACCCGCTGGCGAAACTCGGAGGCATCAGGTCGAGGAAGGGACTGAACAGATTCAAGGAGCAAGCTTGGCTGATAGTGTACTACACTGCATCATGGTCGCTCGGCATGGTACGCGAAAAAATCGCCTCGAGCTTAGAACTTCGGAAAAGCTAATACTGCACAGTACATCATGTATAATTCGGAATTCTGGCTCAATTTGCACGGCGTTTGGGAAGGCTGGCCATTTCGAGAGGTCGAGGGCGTGTTCAAGTGGTACTATCTAGTTCAATGGGGATTCTGGATCCAACAAATCCTCGTGGTTAACATCGAAGAGAAGCGCAAGGACTACGCGCAGATGTTCACACACCACATTTTCACGACTGCTCTGCTGTTCCTGTCGTACGGCTACTACCACATGCGAGTTGGAATCGTCATCTTGAGCGTTATGGACTTCGTAGACATCATCCTTCCAGTAAGTGCTTCGGCTCCAATTTGAGGTTAGGGGTACTAACATTTGCAGACTGCGAAACTCCTCAAATACATGGGTTACACTACCGCCTGCGACATCGCCTTCGGGGTCTTCGTTATCGCCTGGCTCGTTACCCGCCATATCATCTACATGACAATCTGCTGGTCCATCTACTATGACGCCCCCCGCGACATGGCACCCGGCTGCTACTTCACGCCCAACCATCCTTCCACACCCAACTCCTCCTACACTCTGAACGCAAATCAACTCTACATTCCCATGTCCGACACCGCAGCCTTTGAAGCCCACGGCGGCAACAAGCCCTGGAGCAATCTGCTCAGAGCATATACCGACCAGAACGGACCAATCTGCTGGAACCCGAACCTCCGATACTATTTCCTCGGTCTCCTACTTTTCCTGCAAGCACTGTGCTGCGTCTGGTTCTCCATGGTGCTTAGGATTGTATACAAGGTACTCTCAGGCGCGGGCGCAGAGGATGTACGCTCAGATGATGAAGATGGCGAAGACGAAGAGGAGGAGATCGAGCAGGACCGTACATCCACTATCCTCAACTCCGTAACGACGTGCACCGAATCTGGCATGAGCGCTATGCCTAAGGAAGAGGAAGTCGGCGTCGACGCACTCACTTTTGCGCGATTGAACGGCGCCAGTCAGCGACGCCAGCAAGCACGACGCGAGAGCGCTAGGACAAGCGGAATCAGCATCCCAGGCCATGGCGATCGTAAGGAGTTGTTAGGACGCATTGGGTGCGATAAGCCGTCCTAGTTCTTTGAGGGATCTGTTTTCAGCGCATACTTTCCCCAGCAAAAGCACATTGTTCAGATGTATGCTTCTGCGGTCGAAACGTTTCGCAGGCGTTTTAGTGTGGCGAAAGCTCCGGATGCGGCTCGGTCCGTGATATGAGGTTTATTCAAGGATATTTGCATACCCCCTAGAAGTACAGAGCGAATCCACTGTCAGATGTTTTCAATTCATACATGTGCACGAGCCAGTTTGAAAGATTCCAAGCCCATTTACTAAAGAAGTGTAGATGTGGAGAACAGTACATAAACAACCCATACGCCATTGTGCCCAAGGGTATGTGTGCGAAACTCCTCAGAAATGCAGATGCCAAATGCCAAATTCCACAACAAAACTATCACCATGACCTGACGCCTTCGGTCCCAATCCCTCTCTGTATGAACCCACCCAGACATGGTCTTATATTCCACAGCCGAACTCTTCATCGCCCTGTGTATCTAATCGTCAAGATAGCGCTTCCATCCATACGGAGCAAGAACCTTCTTGCCCGTATCCTCTTCGATGACGATGCTGAAGCGCTCCCACCGCGCGTCCTGGCCGGCACCAAGAATAAGAACCGTATTATCGTCCAGCCAACCCAACAGCCCCTTCGTTGGTCGACCACCCGGCACACCGGGGATGCCAGCGCCCAGAGTCGCCGACTTCATGTGTGGACCCCAGTTCGTAGGCTCATCCCCCATCTCGAACTTGACCGAAGCGGTGGGATACGTGTCTGAGAACTGTCGCGGGAGGAGCGGGACCTTAGATAGGATGCCGTATTTATGCTTCTTCGGGTCTGCGGTTTGTGTATTGTTCAAATCGTAGATGTGCAGGGTCGACTTGTCCGATGTGACTGCAAGTGTAGACCCCGAAGGCGAGAAAGCGAGGGAGAATATTGCAGCAGGGTCAACGCCGCGGCGGAACTCTCCGAGCTTGGTGCACGAGGGGAAGGACCAGAGGCGGATGATGGTGCCTTGCTCGCTGGCTGTTGCTGCCATTTCGCCATTGCTACTGAGCGCCAGAGCGCGGAGGGGACCATCGTGGGCGGGGATGATGCTGACATTGCCGGTGTTCACGTCGTATAGCTTGACTTGTCCAATAGCCCGGCCAGGAAATGCCACGGTGCCCTTTCCCAGTGCGCATAGTCCATACGGGTTGTTTGCTGTCTCATATTCCGCCAGCTTCTCTGGTGGGACCTTCATCTTGTAGATGCCGACCTTGTTCAACTGTACCACGACCAGGTGTGTCTGCGATATGCGAACGCGCTGCACCGGCGTTTTGAACTCGAGGGCTGTTGTGACTACTTTGGTGTTGTCGTTCCATATTTGGACCTCGTAGACAATGTCAGTCTTGTTGATCAGTTGCCAGCCGGAGTCCTCGGGGGGACAGACCTTATTTTGCGGGAACTTGGGCTGCTTCCCTCCTCCGACGAGTGCAATGTAGCTGGTGGTGCCGAGCATTTCTGCGCAGCCTATGCCACCCCCGACTTCTTTACTGATGTCAGTACTGATTTTGCATGCTCGCTGGTTATATGTACCTCTTGCGACCATTTGCTCACATGTTTTGGAGGAGAAGACGCGAAATCCAGTTTCCAGAGCTGCTGAGAAGCATGAGTTATCTGCGTTCAGTGAGACAGAGAGCACAAATGGCCCTTTATCTGAGTCCAGTATGGGTCGCGTGTTCATCTTGGAATTTCCAGCGTCTATATTCCGGTGGAGAAATGTGGTTGAGCGGTTGCTCTATAAAGCTGGTGAGCTACCTGAAGGCAGGGTGGCGTGCTGAAGTAGAGCTCAGCGTTATGTGAGGTGGCCAGGCAAACGGCGCTGTGAACAATAGCAGAATATGTGGCGGCATGCTAGTACTATAAGCAGTGCGGGCAACGTGGGTGAATATGGGAAGCCGAAGTGAAGGTTCCATGGTAGAGCACGATGTCATCCGCCGGGCGGCGTGGTCCATGCGTGACGCTAGCGGGAGCTAGTAGGCCGAAGAAGGCGCACCCCACGTGATGTACACTTTGTATCTGGACATTCTTAAGACGACGTGCAGTGTCTATACCGCATTGATCATGCTGGAGTTGACATCTAGGTTAAAAGCTTCGATAGTCCGGCATACATGCGCGGTGTTCTGATGCATGTAACAAATCGCTACAAACAGGAACTGTCCTCCGCGATGCTTTCCGCAGGGCTTCTGGGGTAAGTTTCGAAACGTGAACTCTGATCAAGCGGGGCGGAGTGCAAGAGGTTTCACTCTCTCACTTGCGGATTATCATCAACATACTGCCGTCACTTCCAGAGGTCATTGGTAATGGTGCATGCTTCCCAAAGCGGAGTCGCGCCAGGTGGTCGCGCCAAGCAGGAGAGGACGACCGGGGCCGCTCGCGCTAGTGAGCCCCTTTGCATTGCGCAGGGAGCAGCTGTCAACGTCCCCAAATTTCCTCGACCACGTCCACCTCCATCACACACACCCCGATCCGCCTCAACTACACGCCCGCCGCCTTCTGAAAACGTCGGCCGCCCCAATTGCCGACACTCTTGCTTGCAGAATTGTACCACGTGCAACGCTCAAACTCCATCATGTCTTCTGTACGAGATTCCCCGAGACCGCCTACAACCCTGGCACACGAGGCCGCTCCCTCATCCACCACGCCCACACCATGCCATTGACACGTTGCTAACAGCCCTACAGACGCTTAAGACGCGCAGAAAGAAGAATGTCAAGAAAGGTATCCAGTTCTGCCTGATGGTATGCGGTGCCTCGGGTACAGGCCGGACCACATTCGTGAACACGCTCTGCGGCCAAAAGGTTCTCGAGCACAAGGAGTCGGACGACCCTTCAGTAGCACACGTCGAGGAGGGCGTCAAGATCCAGCCCATCACTGTCGGTAGGTCATCGCAATGGATTGTATTGAGCCGCGCAGCTTGGCTGACCCAATATCAGAGCTCGACGAGGAAGGCACCCGCATCTCGCTCACCATCGTCGATACGCCCGGATTCGGTGACCAAATTGACAACGAGGCCAGGTATGTTGCTCCAATCGATGATGGCGATGATCGCTCACTATGATGCAGCTTCCAAGAAATCGTCGGATACCTCGAGCGCCAATACGATGGCATTCTGGCTGAGGAGTCGCGTATCAAGCGTAACCCCAGATTCCGCGACGATCGTGTACACGTCATGCTCTACTTCATCACACCAACGGGCCACGGGTCAGTAACTCCACACCGCTCTCTGCATCCCCCTGCTCACAATACCTAGTCTCCGCGAGCTCGACATTGAACTGATGAAGCGCCTCTCCCCTCGCTGCAACGTCATCCCGGTCATCGGCAAGGCTGATTCCCTTACACCAGCTGAGCTTGCCGAGTCAAAGAAGCTTGTCATGGAGGACATCGAGCACTACCGTATCCCCGTGTACAACTTCCCTTACGACATCGAGGAGGATGATGAGGACACAGTCGAGGAGAACGCCGAGCTCCGTGGCCTGATGCCCTTCGCCATCGTTGGTTCTGAAGATATCGTCGAGGTTAACGGCCGACGAGTCCGCGCGAGGCAATACCCCTGGGGAATCGTTGAGGTCGACAACCCACGCCATTCAGATTTCCTGGCAGTCCGAAGTGCGCTCCTCCACAGCCATCTGGCTGACCTCAAGGAAATCACTCACGATTTCCTCTACGAGAACTACCGTACCGAGAAACTTAGCAAGTCTGTCGAAGGTGGTGCTGCTGCGTAAGTTGTCTAATCATATTCGAGATGTGCAAACTACTAACATACCGATAGTGACTCGTCGATGAACCCTGAAGACCTCGCTAGCCAGTCTGTCCGCTTGAAGGAGGAGCAACTGCGACGCGAAGAGGAGAAGCTCCGCGAGATCGAGGTCAAGGTCCAACGGGAGATCAACGAGAAGCGACAGGAGCTTCTGGCTCGTGAGAGTCAGTTGAAGGAGATCGAGGCCCGCATGCATAGGGAACAGAGTGGCCAGGTCGACACGGACACGGAGGCCGCATGAGCACTTCAAGCACCATTCTGCATCAGCGCCCAGTCTGCACACTAACGTACCTTGGGCTGCCGTGAGTTGGGCACTTGCCTCTCTTTCAGTTCCGGCGTTACAAAAACTATATACTGCAACAACAGGCACTTGTAATGTACGGCCTGCATGCTGCAGAAGACTGGAGAGCAAGGGCAGTTGGGATATCTCTTCTTACATGGGGCTAGCCGTTCTCTTTCTAGACAGTGACGACGTCTTGACGGTGTCTACGGCATCCCTGTCTTGCCATGACACTACTTCTCGTATGTTTTCTTATCACTTCGATACTTATTCCCCGCCTTTTGGTCTTCACACCCAGGAAGTAGTAATCTAGTTCTAATATTACCCCGGTGGTCCACTCTGCTTCCTGACAAGCTCGCTGCATATGCACAGTCGGCCATGAGTCACTGCGTGTTGATCTTGAGTGTGATGCCGAGTGGCTATACTGTTCGACTCACACAGGACACCTTGTGTCGTCCTGTCCTGACATCATAGCAATGGCATGTCGACATTTCATACTGCTTCCATGAAAATTGTGCCGATATGCCGGCGATGCTTGCACCGTCCAAGTCAGGAATGACATGCAGGAGATCGCCAGTTCTGTTAGAGACATGAGCTGTTTAGACACCCAAAAGCTGGCACTCTCCGTTGTCTTAGGATCACGCTCTACCGCAATGTTTCCTCTTTTCACCGTCATGTGTCCACACGTTGGGCAGCAACGCAAAAGAGCATACACACCCACAGATCACCTACATGAGGCCAGTACATGCAACTAGAGGCATGTAGCGTGACTCTTACAGACTAACATCAGACACAAGGATAATTCAATACATGGCATATAGCGTGCACACCTTTGAAGCAATCGCTTGCGAAGCGATCCATTGGCCTAAGTGTATTGATCAGTGTAGTGCACCAGTAGACGTCACCAAGCAACCTTGGAATCGAAGGGAATGAGCACACAGCATTTCCTACCGCACGATGCCTTTCCGATCCAATCACTATATCACCTCATGCCCTTCCGTGTTTACATCTAGCTCATTATATCATCGCCGAGCATAGGACACACATGAGCATTGACAAGATATTAGCAATCCAATCTTGTCACCACTAAATTGTACTTGATCAAAAGAATATGGAAAGCGCCAATTACACGATGTTTCTACTTTCCGCGATTAGCGGGCGTCTTTCCTCGGAGCACCGCGCAAAGAAAAGCCACCACTGCAGTCAGCTTGCCGGTATCTTGCACAGCGAGGCCTGGCGTGCATCGGCATATCCGCATCGGTGTACTCTTGCATTGCCTTGAGAAAGTAAAGACGCAAGGAACAACGATCCGGTCCAATCGGCTAAGTGCTTTTACGCTCAGTCCTGTCTTTTTTACAGCCAGTCTTGTAGCTTCAACAATCACTACGATATACTGCGTTACTCCGAAAAGATAATCACGTAATCCATACGTTGTAGATGGCACTGCTTCAGTCCCTCTCCAGATGATGAATGAGACGAATCATGAACAGTCACCTGGACTGAAGCCTTCTGAAGTCTATCACAACAAACATGGTTGTAAAAACACTTCACTATCGGGATATTCAAATACCGGACACTTGACAGCTGATCCGTGTATCGTGGCATCCGCTATCAAGCAGTTCCACCAAGGATTGTAAGCCTGTTCAAACACCGCGCATGCTGGTGCGCGGGCTATGTATACGTGAAGGCATCCCTGAAGCTAGCCGCCACAGTGGTCATCTCTACGGCACATGGCCATAAGCGGACCTAGGAAAGTAACGGCCACCGCACCCCTTGAATTCGGCGAGCTGTTTATATTGTGATTGGGTCTCAATCCGCTATATCACGGCACGAGTGCGAACTGCCGATCCGTTGTGTGCTTATCCGCAGTTGTCGGCATCCCGAAGATTGCCAACTTCGGCATTGGATGTAGACCAAGTCGACTCCCATGCCAAAAGCAACGGAGTTGAAGGTGTGAATCGCTTGTGCTCCCATGTATCACGGACGCTTTTTGGGCAACGACCAAAGGGTGCACTAAATAATGTAAGTTGCACCAACAGCACAAAAATCCTTCATTTTCCGACGCCGTCCGATCGGTACTCGAGGACATGCTTTTATGCCTAACTTTCCATCGCAACGCGCGGTAGACCTGAATTTTGCGAAACGATGGTCGGCACTATGAGCGCATGTTGTCCTTTGGTAATGCGTCCGGCCGGCATGCATGATGCATGCAGGCGAATCCTACGATTTTCTAGCAAATCCGTGGCATACACGGAGAGAATTCAGAGACGAGTGACGTTGTGTAACGCTCAACAAGTGGTGTTGACAGATGACCAAGGTGGGAAGATGTACCGACGGCGGTAGTAGCGGCCAGAAGCGCATCGTGTAGCGCCAAGAACACGCCACGTGAGTCTCGAAAGACGGACAACAGCGCAAACAAGCAGATTGCTAGCCTGTATGCTCATCATGTTGATAGACGAACCCAGGTTCGTCGATCTGGCCAGGTGTGAGTTCTTTAGCTGCGCTGTCACATGTTGCATAGCATGGTGGATAAGCGACCCCGCCCTCTCTGCCTGCTGAGGGTTCCACAGTTCCTATCCTCATCCAGCTTCAAAGGAACGACAAGTCAACCGCGCCATGCGCGGCTACCTTGAAGGGGGCGCTATGGCGAGTATGGTTGGTTCGACCAAACCTTTTACGATCATGTATGGGGTCAGCGTTCGGCAAAGTCCGGCTAAGCACTACGTGTACCTGCGGTGCTGTGGAGGAACAGTGGAACTCGATAATAATCAACAAATATTCGGTACAGGTTTACAGGATTCATTGAGCCTGGAACTGACGACATACCCACCCTATTTTCCGGTGGACTGTTTTGGATCCTCGTAGGGAAGTAGAGACGGGGATCCCTGGCCGAACTGAAGACCACCTGAACATCATAGGGCATCTTGTTACTGCGAACTTCTGCACCCTTTCAGGAACAACTAGACTAGCTATGCGATCGGATGGAGACGGCAGAGCCTCCTGCTAATCCGCTTCTGGGCACTGGGCAACGGATCAAATCAACGAGGCGTTGCAACACTCACGTTGACGCCATTGCATGCAGGCTTGGGCCCACCACCATGGTTCGGGATGCAGGTTGTGCATCCGTCTCACAGGGCCTCCACACAGTCCCGCCCATCAGCATGTACCATCAGGGTTTTTCGCCGTGGTCGATGACTTCAGGGTCGATGGATGCTCCCCGGAGAGCTGAACTCAGCTTTCGTTGAACCGGGGAAGCTGCATAACCGCTGCGCCACCTGTCATTCGCGCGGGGACCGCGTGCAGCGCAAAAGCATGACTGAAAAGGTAGTCGATGGGGCCAGGGTAGTCACGCGAACGACATTGAAGTCACGTTACTCGATCAACACCTCATGACACTTTCTTGGGCGAGACTTTTGCAGACTATCGCCCACGATCGACAAGTAGTGCAACCACTTGATCTTCGTAGCATCGTGCACTGGATAAGAGGATTACCATTGTCCACCCGTGATATCGAAAAGTAAGGCACGCATATTGCATGGCGAACCACAGGTACGCACAGATAAGTCCAGACTCGCCAATCGGAGCGCTGATCGACCTGTGGAGTGAATACATCCCTGCACACTAAAAAAGCCAGTCACCACTTACCGAGATCCAACGCTTCCTGAGTTGAGTCCACTACCCACACCGGATGCAGGGGCACAAGTTCCCCGGCGCCGAAATACTCTAGTCTATGGCTCAAGTCGGTCGATGGAGGACCGCTTTTAGCTTTGCCTTCAGCCATCTGCACGCGACTGCGGCGGCAGAGCTAGTAAAAGAAAATAGACCCCTTCTGACAGTTCGTCATCGTAGCTTTGTACAGCCATGTTTGGTGGCACCTTGCCTTCACTGGGGCCGCTGTTATGTCCGGCTTTGTGCCATTCGCAGCAACTTTTGTTGCACAGCTTCTCATTTTCTTTCAGGTTATTGGTTTTTGCTTCATCTCGAGTCACTTTGAATCCACACACACATACTGCAGGGCGTACGATAAATCGTATACACTGCATTGAATTTACCGTTTACCTCTTTGTTGGATTCAACGGTTGCGTAATCCTCTCTCTCACTTGACGAGCTTGCGTTGCACCCTTCTGTAGCACAAAAGGCTTCAGACTCGCAACATATTTCTCATCACACTCTTGACGACACTCTCATACATCTCATTGAACAATGGACAGACCACAGGAGAACATACCGCCAGTCAGTGAACTCGAAACAAATCAAACTGTGCATATGCTAACGTGCAACTCCAGGCTGCGAACATCCTAGGTGTAAGCTGACTGCATCCCCAATCTTTGTATCACTATGCTGACTACTCGTTAACAACAGACCATTGGAACTGGTAAGTTTTTCGGGTCAACCATCGTTCGCTTTTGCTAACAATGAGGCAGTGTAAGCGACTCAATCGTAGTGGATTGGCAAAGATACTAACTTGGCTTTCACACAGCTGCTGGTGTGTTCAGGTGAGTGAGAACAGAACTCCATATCATGAGGAAGTACTGACAGCCCGTAGATAATACCACAGTAAGATGAACGGATGATACCCGCGAACCATAACTGACACTTCCCAGAATCTGGCATAACTGGAGACGGAAGAACACCGATGGCCTGCCAGGGTCGATGTTGATACTATGGTCAATCTGCAAGTCTTCCGAAGCGCGAATATGATCAAATCTAACGACCTCAGGTGGTGTTCCGTTCGGTGTATACGCCATTGTACAGGTATGAGTCCTTCTCAGCGCTACCAAAAGCAATCCTCACAACCCAAACAGAACTTCAACTTCGCCCTCAAGTTCCAACCCCAAGCCTTCGCCGGCCTCACGCTCATCGCATGGGGTCAGACACTCTACTACCACAAGTCCGTTCCTGCCCACTTCTCCCTTCCTCGACAAATGACTAACTATCCGCACAGTAAATGGCGAGCCTGGACCGCCACCCTAGCCACCATCGCCCTAACAGCCTCTTTCGCCATCATGGAGCTAATTCTAATCCTCACCCTCCGCGGCCCCTATGCCCGCGGCGTCCAATGGCCCATGATGCTGATGGCCATCTCCGCCTCCGTAATCCAAGTCCTCGGCCTAATCCCACCGTACTTCGAGCTCGCCAAACGCAGCGGCCGTGTCATCGGCATCGACTTCTGGTTTCTAACCATCGACTACGCCGGCGCGTTTTTCTCCTTGATGGCGGTCGTCGCACAGCAGTGGTTTGATGCGCTGGGCGCGAGTTTGTATATCGCATGCATGGTGCTCGAGACGGGGATTTTTGCGTCGCAGGCGTGGTGGTTGTGGCGCGTTAGGCGGGAGAGGAGGGAGGCGAAGATGCTGGGCTTAACGTATGATGAGTATGTGGCTAAGCATCCGGAGAAGGGGTTGAAGAAGTCGGACTCAATCGAGACGTTCGTAGATGTTGAGGCGGGGCTGGAGGTGGAGAAGGAGAAGGTCGATGAGAAGAATGATAGGGCTACGAGGGAGGAGATGCACGACGGCGAACAACCTGCGGATTCGACTTCGAACCGCACCGATATGGGGACTGAGGCACTGCAGCCACCACCGGTGGTAGTCATCAAGTCTTGAACTCGACTTCTCTTCGACGGTATCGACCTTTCGAAAACTTATTTTTTCTTCTCTTGGAACCAGCGGTCTTTCTCACAAAACAAAACAAAACGGTTAGCGAGAGGTCCTTGTCTTTTTTTTATATTACGGACACAAAAGCAGTGCGCTCTGTCCTTACGGAAATTCTAGGGGTATTCTCTTCTTCAAAATGTAATTAGGCGACGGTGGGGATTGGAAAAGTCGATTCTTCCAAGTCAAAGCTAGGGCTCGGAGGTGCTCATATATGAGTACAATGCAACCCATCTCAATCTTTGAGCCGTCTATATTCCTGCTCTATGTGTCCATGGTCATGGTTTGGGAAAGCATAACCCTGTTTGACATGATCGCCTCCTGCACTCTTACAAAACCGCCCTACCAACCACAGCTAGTCACGCCCCATCACGCACCACAAGATTCTTCTTCAGCTTCTCCAAATCCACATCTCCAAGGCCACACTTCTCGCGCAAATACTTCTCCGCGCCCCCAAAATCCCTCTCCAGCATCTCCAACGCCTTAATCATCGTCTCCTTCTTCGCCCCCACCATCCTTAACGCCGCCTCCCTGCCCTGCTTCCTCGCCTCCGGATCCAGCGTCTCCTCCACACCGCTCTGCTTCCCCGCCTTGTCATCTGCAATCAATTTGCCAATCTCCTCCGCGCTAAGCTGCTTTCCGGTCGCCTTGGTCGCGATGTAATTCTTGAACGCCGGGGACTGCAACAGTCTCGCAACCACTTCTTCGCGCACATGCGTCAGCCCAAGTTCAGTCAGATTGTACTCCTGCGCAATGACTTCGCTCTCAACGCCCAGGTACGCGAATAGCAAGCCGAAGAAAATCCCCGTGCGGTCTTTTCCCGCCGTGCAGTGGATCAACACGCCCTCGCCTGGACGATCGATCAGGTGGCGGAGAATAGTGGTGTATGCTGCGCCGCCGTTGAGCAGGATGTCGTGGTATGCTGAGACGAAGCCCGCTACGTCTTCGTCCATGTACTTGACGTAGCGCTTGGCGAGGCCCTCGGGGGAGTAATCTGCTTCAGTGAAGACGGGGCACCAGGTGCGCTTGATGCCGGTGGAGAGCATGGCGCTGACCCATTCTGGCTTGGGGGTGTCAGAGTCGCGGAAGCCGACTTCGGGGGCGCTGCGTAGGTCAAAGATGTGGGTGATGCCCAGGGAGTGGAGGGCTTGCCAGCCGCTGAGGGGCAGTTTCGAGACGTCGGCGGAGCGGAAGAGGATTTTGGGGCGGATGGGGCCGGAAGGGGTGGTTAGGGGGAAGAGGGCGGCGTCTCGGAGGTTGTTGATGTTGGGGACGATGTGGAAGGGGGGAGTGGGGAGTGGTTGATCGTCTTTGGTGGTTGACATGGTTGGAATCTGGGGATTGGCTTTGAAGTTCAGAATCTTGACCTTTTACTAGGTCTTGAGTATCCGTTGATTTACTTGAAAGATGGATAGAGTATGATCGTAGTTGAAGCGTGATGTCGGGAGAATAGTTCCTCAAGTACTGTGTGTAAGAATAGTGGGTCTAGTAGTACGGACCCGTTTGTACGTGCGGGAGCTCTGGGCAAAAGTACTGAGCGGTTTCACGCGATTGACAGAAGAAATTGCAGTAAAACTCTCAGTTGTAAACTCACCTCGAGAATTACTAGACCGGTGTAAGAGTCGGGCTCGGTCCATCGATTCGCGTCGGCTGTAATTGCCCCGCTATTCTTTCACCACGCCGAGGTACCGAACAGACAATAGCAGGTCTGTGTCAAACATACTATTTTGAAATAAGTCTTTCTCCATTACCGATCTAATTTTTCTGACCTTCTGTGTATTCAAACTTTCTGCCAATCCTGTATCGATGATGTCTTCCCTTCTCTGTATGCACACTATCCTCCTACCTATAACTTATGGTCGACTCTTAAAAAGGTGACATACACATCCTCACATGAATCTGTTCAATTCTCGATATGCAATCCAACATCCATCAACCTAACAAACGCGAAGCGCGCAGCTAGTCTTCACATATCATGTACATCAAGTGCCCACAAACATCACATCATCTCTTCACGTCTAGAATTTCACGCCCAAAATTTCACATTCTTCCAACAGGCCCATCCATATATAAATTGCCTATGATACAGCATATATATGCCTTAAACACCACGACTGAACAGGAAGGGCACCGATTGCTCAATAGATCTTCTCACCATGTTCACCTCCCTCCTTGCCCTCTCCTTCATCCACCTCCTAGCCCTGGCGGCCCCCATCGACCCCATACCCGCAAACGCCCCCGTGCGCGCGCCAACTGGCATAGACACACAGATAATCACCACCGCACGCCCTTCCCCATCTTCTTCCCCCCTCTCCCAATACTCCCTACTCACCTTCCCAGGCCCACATCTACGGCCTCGACAATGAATTCCGCTCCATGACATCCCTCCCACGCGTATGCAACGTTACGAAAGATTTGTGCGTTCGCATCAGCAGTCATGTGACTGGGGCACTGCTAAAATATCTGTCAAGTGAGATGAATACCGTGTACGCGCGAATGCCGTGCGTGTTTGTTCTGTATCCGTAAGTGTTTGTCGCGGCACATTCATTGTTGTAATTAACGAAGTGCAAGGACGGAGAATTGTGAATTTCCCAGCAAAACCGCTCCGCTGATTGTCATGAATGCGACGGGGCCATTGAGCGATATGAAGAAGTGGGCGACGCCGTTGCCGGTGGCGATTATGTGTTATGCGGATGTTGTGCTGAAGCTGTGATCATTGAGAGGGAGATGGAGTAGTGGGGAATTTGAGAATGGATATTGATATATAACGCTCGGTTCAAATGCAAACGCCCGCCGCTGATGCTAATGGAAACATACTCGTTTCATGCTTCGTACTCGATCATCTGTCGTAATTTCAATGCGCCGCTGCAACGAGGAACGTGTTGGTGATTAGACATGTCACCATCACCACGCCTCCATAAATACTCAGTCCGAGCGCTGCGTTCCTGAGTAACGCTCGTCTCCAGTCTCTGTTATTGTATCCTTCGCGAGTGACGCTGCCCTCCACTTCTCCATTCGTGAATTCTTCTTCGTCGTCTTCGTCCTTGACGAGTCGCTGGTGGATATGCGAATCTGGGTCTGAAATCTTGTAATAAAAGAGACCAGGGAGGATGAAGGAGATTGTGGTTGAGCCCGTGGAACCAACATACGCAAGGACTTTCTCGAGCGAAGATACAGTCATGGCGGTGATGAATGTCAGGATGATGAGGATCGTGGTCACAATGGCGAAACGGTAGTCGGACATTTCGCCGCTTTTGGGGATCATGGATTTGGGCGTATTGTTCATCAACGTGTTGCGGGCCGGACTGCCTTCTGGAGAGTTGCGGCGGCGCGGTCTCCACTTCAGGCAGGCGTCAATGCTGGCACGGCACGGGTGGATCTGGAGTGGGTACGAGAACATGACAAGGATGACGATGGCCAGACGCCCGATGGTGCTGGCAGCTGCGGTGGGGTACATGGAGACGATGTTGCCATGAATGTTGTCGCCGTAGGATAAGTAGCCAGTGATACCTGTAAGGATGTAGAGGCTGCAGGCACCGCCGATGGAGGCCAAGATGACGGTATTTGTGCGGAAGTGGGAGTTGTCCGCGATCTCGTTGAGGATGGAGAACATCTGAGCCAGATCAGTCTCTCTTCGGTATCAAATCTTCATATTTACTTACGTTCTGGTGACATGTGTATGCAAAGACGATGACTGGAAAGGCCGCGAGCGCAGAGACAGGACCTGCCCATTGGAAAACACGGACAGTTCCTCTGTCTGCAATAGTGTCCCCCTTGAGGTAATGTGCAACAACAAGTATGACAAGATATGCGATCGAGAACAATGCAATGACGCTGGTGTACTTCAAAGAGTCAAGACGGCGCAAAAACGACAAGGGTATAACGATAAGCCTGAGAATGTTAGATGTAGCTCCAAACTTTAGACATGTGCACTCACATGAAAGCAGTGATCCAAAACTGCCTATCGACCAGGAAGTTCGTGTCCCCAGCACCAGACGCAAATCCTCTGACCACTCCAGGCATAAGGTCTCCAATAATGATAAGGTAGCTGACCGCCACACCGAAGCACTTGATGGCGATGGCGGCATCGAATATGATGGAGAGGTTGGGGTATGTGAGCTGCGATAGGGTCGCAAAGGATACATGGCCGCGATCAATGTATCGCGCGCATCGTGTCTGTAGGTATAATCCGAAGCCTGCGGTTGCGCCGGCCCATATGATAACAAAGATACCGAGGAAGATGCCCATTTTCGAGAGCGCGGAGGGCATGGCGAGCAGACCGGCGCCGAGGACTGAGGGCTGTTAGTACCATATCATAAGACGAAACTCTGCAGCAGCGTACTGGTGTTGGCGAGGTTGATCACACTGGATATCCACGATGCCTGGCCATGGAACCCAGCATCTTTCTTGCCCCTTCCACGCCTAATGTTGTCAGCCCAAAGCCTTCTTCAGACGTGCAGTCGTCTCACCGTCTCCCCCGCAGTGAGCCTGTACTCGAGGACATGGCGTCTGCCTCGGCTGGCTCTTGTCCAATGGTGGAGTATGTGGCCATCTCTCCCCTTTCGTTGGCGGTGGTTGTGTTATTGCGCGATCATGCGAGTCGTCCGGTAATCTTCGCAACGTGTTTCACTTGGTGCGGCGACCAGCCTGGCGTCTAGCGAAGGTTCAGCAGCAAAGGCTATGTGGTGAGTGAAAGATGGTTCGGCGCAGCACTGACGTGCGGTGATCATGGGTCAACGGCGCTACCCGTTATCTAAGAATATCTCCGCCAGGAACGCGCCCGCGTCGGCATTCCGTAAACACAACACACCCACCGCCATGGACGAGTACGAGGAGGCCATTCTCTTCACTTTTGGGGAATTGGAGTCAAGATTGGACCGTCTCGAGTACGTTCTCGGCGGCCCAAAGGCGGTGTCAGAGGAGAAGCCCAAGACAATTCCCGACCGCATACACCAGATCGAGAAGTCGCTGCAGACGCTTGGGGCGCAAACATCACTCCTGGCAGATGCAAATGAACTGTGTATGCTGAACGTGCTGGAAGTATTGTAGCTTGGGCTTACAAGTACAGTGAGCAAGCACAAAGATGTCCTCAAGCCGCAAGATGACTACGGCAAGGACGTTCCCCTCGACACTTCACAGAAGGCCACTCTAGTCGTTGAGCGTGCCACCGGCTTTGCGACTGTAGCATCGCAGCTCAAGGCACTCGACGACCAACAGATTCCTGCGACCGACGGCTTCACCAAGCTCGCCATGCTGCGGCCTCGGATCGCCGAGTTTGAAGAACGGCAATTGCAGCAGGCGCTGAAGATCTCGGAGCTGCGGCGACGGAACGGCATGATCAATATGAGCTACAAGCACATCCATATCCTTGGGGCGGCCAGAGTCTGGGTCGACTACCACCAGAGACTCACCAAGGCCATGAAGGCCGTGGAGAGGGAGGAGTTTAAGAGGAAGCCAGACGATGAAGCTTCAGGACTTGTCGAGGAACAAGAGTCAGAGTCAGAGTCAGAGTCAGAGTCAGAGTCAGAAAAGGAAGAGTCGGAGGACGAAGAGCTGTAAAGTCAGTCTCAGTCAGGACGACCACGACCCAATATGAAGAGCCTGGAGCCCGCTGGAGATGACGGGGTCTAAAGTCTGGAGTGCACAGGGTATCATAAGCAACTCCACGTGTTCGAGCAGGAACAGGCGGTATCGGCATATCAACGGGAACACTGAGGTATGTTCACCTTCAGCCCAAGTCCATGAAACAAGCCACCCGTGCCTGACACAATTGACAGCGCCGAGTTGGATCGAGGGTGATTAGCAAATGCCCTCGGGTGCGAGATACGAATGTACATGGTCAACTGCATCGCTACGATGGCAAGATCTTGTGCCACACTCTTTACTACTCCGCACATAAATCGGTCAGGTGGACGAGGTCAAGTTCGCGTATCTAGGCACAGGCGTGGATCTCGGATGAAAGCTGTACATGCAGCTCCGTCACACAGCTTGCATATTGCCGGCAACTTTTCTGCGCTGAGATCCGAAGAAAATGCACCTGTTATGACGCGAGTGGTTAGGCAGATAGCGAGAATTGTCATAGAGGCAGGCCTCGATTGGAGGTGACGGGCGTTGCAGAAACGGTTCGCATCAGGAACGCACATGGCAGGTCTCAGGACAGCTAATGACATAGCATTCCAGACGAATACGCTGCTGTGATTCGCGCTTGTTGTTTCAACAGCCACAGTGATGTCAATGTAGAGTGCTCGTTGAGGCGCGGGCTCGAGGTAGCCGTTGCACCGTGTTTCAGCTGTGTCTCAGAAAATATTTGCAAGCTGCAGAAAGCGCAGCAGCAGTGTCTTTTGCTCATGTGCACGGGGAGGCTGCAGCTACCTAGTCAGGTCCCAGATGGGCCATGGCACACGTGCGGATGCAGCGGTGCTGGCATTCTGCCATGGTCTTGCCTGGGAAACGTGGGAGAACCGGGTAGCGGCCAATATGTGCAATATGAAAAGTGGAGGAACCACTCGGGGCTGGCCGGAAAGCAGAATTACGAGAATAATCTAGCAGGGCGATGGAGGTAATAGACCGAGACTGACGGTGACGGGGGTATTACTGATGATGGTTCGGAGAGTGGATGAGTGCATGATGAAGGCAAGGCCAAATTAGCCAAAAGACGCCACATGCCAATGCCGTGGGAGGGGAGGTGAAGGCACGACAGGCGGGATTGCAAACACGCTGGATTCGTTGTCAACAGCTGTCTGCAAACGTTAGGCGGGCGTGGTGCAAAGCGGCAGGGCGGCTCTTCGTTGAGTATTGGTCTTTCAGCTGGCTGCTAACGTTAGTGGTAGACGCGCGTGTTGGTGTACGAGTGGAGCTCGGCGCGCCACAGGCTGACGTGCTGCCAAAATAAAGTGTCCCCCACAGTCGGGCCAATCGAGAACAAGCCCCTGGGCGGCCCTGAAACCGTCGCATGTTGGACCAACCTGCGCAGCTCATTTCCCTCCCAAAAGGCCCTCGACACCCCAACACACCGGAAACCCGCCTGGTCCCCGCGCTCTGTCTGCCGTCTGCTGTCTGCCGCCGCCAACGCCTGTCGCACTCTCTTCTATCCACGCGAGAACTGCTGGCTGCTGGCTGTTGCACTGCCGCTGCTACTCTCCGCCCAGACAGACGTGCCCGACCGCATACAGCCGCCCCCAAGCCCCATCATCGTCGCTGGCCCAGACCTTGACACGGCGCATCCTTCACGTCCACGCTCTTTTGCTCTTCTCTTCCACGTCCGCTTCCATTCCTAGCATTCACGACACCGACACCGACACCGCCAACGGCCCTCCGACCCTCACCACTTCGCTCCAGGACGCCCTCCCTCTCGCGCCCACCAACTTATGCCCTCGTACGGCTCGCAGAGTACCCCGTCGCTGCGCAAAATGGAAAACGGCCACACCTACGGCCAGCGGTCGACCTTCAGCGTCGGCCGCATCATCGGGGATCCCTTTGCGCTCGCCACCATCTCCATTGCCATAGTTAGTGCCCCGTCCGTCGTGGTCGCCGAGTGAGTGCTAACAACCCGCAGCTTGCCTGGATAATCGCCTTCGTCAGCTCCATAATATCGGCTACCCAGGGCAGCGACGCCCGCTTCCCCAACTATGCCTGGTGGACCATCGTCTTCATGTTCTTCTGCATCATTGGCGTGACGGTGACGGTCGCCTCCGAGGCTGAGAGGACCTACCATGTCGCGGTACGTCGAGCTGGAGCTGCATTGATACCAAAACGCACTTGCTGATTTATACAGATTGTCGGCTTCCTTGGCGCTGGTCTCGTCTTCACTACCTCATCCGTCAATTCACTTGTTTACTCGCCCATTGCATCGTTCGAGGCTGCCGCCGCCGGCTTCATTCTCCTGTCCATGATTGCCGTAAGTGCTGCAGGCTCCTTCTCTCACACAAGCCACTAACATTCCCCAGATCGTATGGATCTTCTACTACGGCTCGCAGCCCCAGGCCAGCCACCGCGCCTTCGTCGACTCGTATGCCCTCCACAAGGAGCACCCGGGCTCGCGCGCGTCACGCCCCATCTCCAACGGCTACATGAACCGCCCCGAGACCCAGGTCAACCAGCAAGCGCCTCAGATGTACACATCCGCCCAGCTCAACGGCTTCGAGACGTCCTCGCCCGTGTCCGGCTACCCCGGCGGCCCTGCAGGCGCCCAAGGCCGCAACTCGTCCGCGCCCCAGTTTGGCGGCATGGGTATGAGCAACACCGCAGCCCCCACCAACGACGAGCCGCAGCAACAAGAAGCCTCAATCGAGTACCCCTACCGTGCCAAGGCCATCTACAGCTACGAGGCCAACCCCGACGACGCCAACGAAATCAGCTTCCAGAAGCACGACATCCTCGAAGTCTCCGACGTCAGCGGCCGATGGTGGCAGGCGAAGAAGCCGAATGGCGAGACTGGTATCGCGCCCAGCAATTACCTCATCTTGCTGTAAAAGAGACTGGCTCTCTGCGCGCTTTAACGACCTTGCCACGACTCTCCTTTTGACTGTGTCTTGTCAGTTGTATTCATGGTCTCTTGAGACTTGATTTTGAGGGCGAAGAACGTCCGTCCGTCTGCTTCCCACCGTTGGAGTTGCTCATCGGCCGAGTTGATGTTGGGTCGATTGTATCAACACTTCTCGGCATTCACATAAACTTCCGCACGATACCCGGACAATTGCGGTCGATTTATTTTCTCTTTCCTTTACTTAATTTTAACTGTCTACCCTATTCACCTCTCTCACCTTTCGCCCACCACCTTCTTTTCTTTTCCTCTCTTGTACTTTTCCACCCTTTGTTATACTTGCTGCGCAAAACAGACAGCGCTGGTGTCCTGGATTTTCCTTCTATCATCGGGCCATCACACGGCTGAAGTCCATTGCGAACGATGCTTTAGTATTGGGTAGATGCGCGAGAAGCGCCTACGTAGGGGTGTATATGGGCGATGCCGTGAAGAGCTCAAAACGCCACGGCGGAGCATGTAGGATCAGGTGCAAAAAATGTGTAGTCTGGAATAGAAAACCATCAAAGATACTTTCTGAGCTGACCATGGTGATGTTCCTTCTCATGCGTGTTTGTCGGTACTTCGATCTTGCAACAACAGACTTCTATGGGCGGAGATGAAGTTCGTGAGAGGAGTATGAGAGCGCTCGACTTCATCAACAGCAACAATAACAAATTTGACGACCACCACCGATATCGACAACCAATCTCATGATACTTCCAACATCCGCCTTGCTTGCGGGCTAACATACTCTTATCATGGTACGTGTATTCATAAACACTTTCATTATGATTCCGTGCACGTCTCTGCCATAGCGCAAAGGTCCGTTGGCCACTACATCATCGACATATGATCTCGTGCTGGGTCCACAAATACAAGAGTGCGGAAGAGCTCTGGCAGGTGAATTTTCGCATTCCATCTATCTCGGACTGTGGACTGGCTATGACGAGCGACACCGCTACCCTCGTGTGTCCATTGATTGCACAGAGCTCATTTCATTCGTGTTTGCATTTGTACGTGCCAACATACCGCTTCGCGGGTTTATATGCCACGCATGTCTTCATATCTTACAGCGTCCCTGCTCGATCCATCCACCGAAGAACTCTCCTGGGGAGAATTGTTTGAATATAGCGATGCGCTCTTGACGAGCTCGCCATTCTTGCAATCCCCAATCTTCTTTCAACTGCCCTCCAGCATATACAGCCATCCCCCAATCTATCATCCCTCCTTCTTCACCCCTTCCCCTCCCTCGGGAATCAAACTCTTCGCCGCCGAATCCGCCCTAACCACCTGTCCCTGCACCTGCCCGACCCTAAACTGCGGCTCCAGAATCCCCACCATGCTGAGTAGCCGCCACGCCGTATCGCTCGGCTGCGCACCCACGCCCACCCAGTATCGCGCGCGCGATATGTCGAGTCGTATGTCTTTCCATGGCCGCCCGTGTGTGTCGCCGGGCCGCGGTGGTTGCGGCTTGGGGTCGTAGGTGCCGAGGACTTCGAGCGGGCGCGAGTTGCGGGCGGTGCTGAGGGAGTGTTAGTGGGGTGATTGCTATGTGGCTGCTGGCAGTATAGATTGGAAGTGGAGGATTGGGCAGACTTCCGCAGCGTGAGTGGGGATTGGGCAAGGGACGTACCGGGCGTGCGCGACGACGATGTTGTAGAATGGAGCGTGCTTCTTGCCGAAGCGGGCGAGGCGTATCCGTAATACCATTGTGTTGTGTGGGTGTGGGCTTTGTGTGCTGGCTGAGGTGAGGTTGAAGGTTGGGATGGAACTTTTGGGATGGGCCGAGGATTTGCCGACGCAGTGGTGAGCACGTGCGGAGGTGGACTTTGTAGTGGATTAGGTATATAAGTTTAGGAACACGCTGGTCTGGAATATATGAGTCCATGATCAGGATTGATATGAGTTTGAATCTGCGTAAGGTGCGTTGTGGTGAGAAGAGCTGTTACCTGTTTGAGCATTCGTGATGCGGTGATGTAATCGCGTCACCTTGGGGACAGCTTCAACATACACCCAGGCAGGTTACATCCAGCACTCATACACATACGGTACAGCTGAATCATGGCGCTGCGAGTAAGATCAATTTCCAGCTTAGTTCCATGGACAGCATGCTCACAAGACTTCTAGACACTTTCAGCCAAGAGCGCTGCAGCGCTCGATCAAGAGCTCATGTCATCAGGTGCATTTTCGATCGATCAGCTTATGGAGCTTGCTGGTCTGTCTGTATCACAAGCAGGTAAGATTCATTTCTCTTGACACATGCATCATCATATTTCTACAAAATACAATACCCGAAGCTGCGTCAAGCTGTTACAATGGCTAACCAAAGTCAGTCTTTAAACTCCAGCCATTGAACAAGGGCAAGAGAATACTGGTCGCTTGCGGTCCAGGTAACAACGGCGGTGATGGGCTCGTTGCTGCGCGACACCTCTTTCATTACGGATACCAGCCAACCATTTACTACCCAAAGCAGAGCAAGAATGAGCTGTACCAGGTGAGTCGCCGTGGAGCCAAAGACAGACCATGAAGCTGTTCATGATCCTGACTTGTGCAGCGTCTAAGGAAACAGCTCGAGGATCTGAAAGTTCCCTTCACCGAAGACTTCCCCGGTGCTTTAAAGCAGACTGATCACATTGTGGATGCCATCTTCGGTTTCTCATTCTCCGGCGAAGTTCGTGAACCTTTCCCCAAGGTCATTGAGGCATTGGAGGCTACGTCAATCCCTGTGCTGGCAATCGATGTACCCTCATCGTGGAGCATTGAAGACGGTCCGCCAGAATCTGGGCCAGGCAAGGGCTTCATGCCGCCAGCGCTCATCAGTCTGACTGCACCAAAGCCGCTGGTCAAGCAATTCAAGGGCAGGCACTTCCTCGGCGGTCGCTTCTTGAGTCCGGAAATGGCAGAGAAGTACAATCTGGACATTCCGAAATATGAAGGATTGGACCAGGTCGTGGAGGTACCGGTTGAGAGCGGGAAGCTGTAAAGGGGCTGACGATTGAACATGCGACTGAGTGTCAATGACCTTGATGGATGAAGCCATGACACGGGCGAAGTCACATGTACCATCCCCAGCAAAATTATTCAATGACCAAGCACAGAATCTCTGTTGATGGTGTCGCTGAGGCTGATCGTGAAGGTAACTCCTTAGTTGCGACTAGCGTGTTTTCCCCGCAGAGCCGCGGTACGGCTACCAGCGGTCTTATCGTGTCATTCCAAGCTGTATGCTTCAACCCCAGACTTCGGCACAACAGTGCTGCTGCCGAACCGTAAAGTCTCGAATATCGTGTGTTGTAAGTCCTCTGTAACTTGTACTTGTCCTACGCAAACGACTGGTCTTGCTTGCTGAGGTGGTCGACCTTTCAATCTATCGTACACAAAGGTAACAAGAACATAAACGTGCAAACAAACACAGTCTGATGTCTGTATTATAGTAGAGACCTTGGGTCCCGAGTCACGATGGTTCCTAAAGCACCTTCACGCGAAGCGCTTACCCTCCTCAAGAACACTGTCCGACCTTCGAGAGCTATTGGAACGCAAGCACAATGCCGATTGCTATCCTCTTCATCCCATCTGGTGGTCCCGCGCACCCCACGCACTTCCTCGACCTACCAAAGCTCAAGAAATGCAGCCACCTTCACGCACTCGCACCATGCTGAAGCCGTCTCAATCATTCCTACTGCAGTCGACACCAGCTCAGCTGACTTCAAAGAGAACAAGCGCCAGATGGAGGAGGCAACGAACAACTTGGTTGATTTGCACGCAAAGATTGCACAAGGCGGTCCGCAGAAAGCAAGAGATAAGCATATACAACGAGGCAAGATGTTGGTCCGGGACCGAGTAACGGCTCTGATCGATCCGGGCACACCGTTCCTCGAACTGAGCCAGATGGCTGGGTACGACATGTACCAGGGAGAGGATGTACCTGCAGGTGGCATAGTCACTGGTATTGGTACCGTAAACGGAGTGCAGTGTATGGTAGTGGCCAACGATGCCACCGTGAAGGGCGGCACATACTACCCAGTAACTGTCAAGAAGCATTTGCGCGCCCAAACAATTGCGCAGGAGAACCGACTGCCATGCATCTACCTAGTCGATTCAGGCGGCGCTAATCTGCCAAACCAGGCAGACGTTTTCCCAGATGTCAACCACTTTGGACGCATTTTCTACAACCAGGCGCGCATGTCAAGCATGGGGATACCACAGATCAGTGTGGTAATGGGCCCGTGTACGGCCGGTGGTGCTTACGTACCTAGCATGAGTGACGAGAATATCATCGTCGAAAACCAGGGACACATTTTCCTCGCTGGTCCACCATTGGTAAAGGCTGCGACGGGCGAGGTTGTGTCTGCCGAAGATCTTGGTGGTGGCAAGCTCCACAGTGAGATCTCAGGTGTCACAGACTATCTTGCTGTAGACGATGCACACGCTCTCGTACTTGCGCGGAGAAGTGTCGGCAACCTCAATTGGCATCGCAACCAGACCGTCGCTGCAACACCGGCCTTCAAAGAACCTCTATACGACACCACGGAGCTCTCTGGCATCGCTGGCACCAACCTGCGTAGACAAATACCTGTTCACGAGGTTATTGCGCGTATCGTTGATGGGTCATCATTCTCAGAGTTCAAGCCGCTCTACGGATCAACATTGGTCACTGGTTTCGCAAAGATCTATGGCCAGCCTGTGGGTATTGTGGCGAACAACGGTATCCTCTTCAGCGAGAGCTCGCTAAAGGGTGCCCACTTCGTTCAGCTCTGCGGTAAACGTCACATTCCCTTGATCTTCCTCCAGAACATCTCTGGCTTCATGGTTGGACAAGATGCGGAGAAGGGTGGTATCGCAAAGAACGGAGCAAAACTGGTGACAGCGGTCAGCTGTGTAGATGTCCCTAAGTTCACAGTTGTTATCGGATCAAGCGCTGGAGCTGGTAATTACGGCATGTGGTAAGTCAACATCTCCTCCCAAAGTGTTTCCAGCTCGTGCTGATGACTTCACAGTGGTCGCGCATACTCTCCCCGTCTTCTCTTCACCTGGCCAAATGCAAAGACCTCTGTCATGGGTGCCGAACAGCTCTCCTCAGTCATGGAGGCTGTAGGCAAGCAAGCTGATCCTGCACTCAAGGCACGGATCGAGCACGAGAGTGAAGCCACATTCGGCTCCGCAAGGCTGTGGGATGACGGTATCATCCCCCCTGAGCACACCCGGCGAGTGCTCGGCATGGGTCTGCAGATGGCATGTGGCGCCCAGAACACGGGCGTAGAGAAGGAGAGCACCTGGGGCGTATTCAGGATGTAGTCATCGACCTATTAAAAGCACATGCCATTTGTTTCGTACTTTACTACCTTCGTGTACGCGAACCATCAGGCGCGCGCGAATGCGTTATGCCGTGAACGTCCTAGTGGCTAGGCAAGGCTGATCAAGTTCCTCTTGGGAGCACTTCTGCATTCAAGCACTCCACAAGCTCCTTAGCAAATGTCTTGTATACAGGTCCCGTGTGACTTCGAACGACTGTTGCCGGTTCTACGGCATCTGTTTGCATTATGACGGCCCCCCTCAGTGCGCCCCATCGATGCGCCCCAGGCCTCGCTCGTTGGACTTCGGGACCTAATCAACGTCTCTGCAGGATGCGCTGAGCCACCCTCACCCCTCCCTCTCGGGAATCATTCGTATTACCCTCTATTAGTAGGCCGATTTGAACGACTAGGATCTTTCGCTGTGCCGTGTTCCGACGCGAGACGGCAAGCAGTCAATCAGCATTCGCCGCTGGTCGTGAAATTGGGAGCCCCTCCCGATGTGATTCGCGCTCCTTCGTACTACACTCGCGTGCTTACGCCCTGCAAGGCAGCCCACCTGCATGAGCAGAATGCGAGTTATAGTATTACGCATTGGGATGCCTGAAAGCGATAAACGGGCGGCGCATTACGTCGTGATAACCACCGCGCCGTCTGCACCACATTCCTCGTGGGACAGCAATTAGTCCAAGTTGGACCGTACCTGCCTTTCCTCTGTCACTCTTTCACTCTCATTCGCGTTTCAGTCTAGTCTGTTTGCTCGCACCTTCCCCACCTTCTCGCACGTCTGCGGGGTCGCGTCTTTCCATCTCTTCCACCGATTGAGGCGCATCCACATGTTGGCCTCGCCATGAAGCTCTTCAGCCCTACGCAAGCGCTAGCGGCGCTCACTTTACTGTCGCTTTCTTTTGTGCGACAGCATGTAGGAGCTTTGCAGCTGGATCCGAAATCTCCTGGTACATAGGCTCTGTTCGTCCATCCGATTCGAGTGTCGCTAACAAGGCTTGCTAGAATCGATCAAGAATGTTTCTTCACTGGTCGCGAAACAGCTCGTTGCGCAGTATGCGACCCGTAACGAAAAGGGCATCAATGTCCTCGGAGGCTATCCTGGCATATTGTATCCGCCGTATTACTGGTGGCAGGCAGGCGCCATGTTCGGCACTCTTCTGGACTACTGGCATTACACGGGCGACGATCAGTACAATGACATGATTCGCGAGGGGCTGATTCACAACTTTGGAGAGAACCTTGATCTGGTATGTGTTGCGCCGGCAAGCAATTGTGGAAGTTCCGTTGTTGACATTCGCTAGATGCCATCGAATCAGTCGAAGAACGAAGGCAACGATGACCAAGTCTTCTGGGCCTTCTCAATGATAGCTGCAGCCGAATACAAGCTCCCCGACCCTCCAGAGGGCCAGCCCGGATGGTTAGCCATGACACAATCCGTCTTCAACCAGTTCCTTAACAGGTATCAGAAGGAGGTCGCGGATGGCAATTGTGGGGGCGGCATGCGATGGCAGGTTAGTGTGCCACGAAAAGTCTGGGTAACAATGCTGATCACACTGTACATGCATGCAGATTTATCCATGGCTCAAGGGTTGGAAGTACAAGAACACGGCTTCCAACGGAGGCCTGTTCCATCTCGGCGCTAGACTGGCAATGTACACGAAGAACGACACCTATGCGGCTTGGGCGGAGAAAGCCTACGACTGGATGGCCGCTAGCCCATTGCTCAATCCTGAGGACGGCACTGTGAACGACGGTACATCGATCGAGACGACACCAATGTGCAAAGATGCGGATCATACCCAGTGGACATATAACTACGGTATCATGATTGCAGGAACGGCATATGTGAGCAGAGCAGATCAAGGGTAGAGATCACAGCACTAACGCCTGCAGATGTACAACTATACTAATGGCGCCGAAAAGTGGAAGAAGGCACTGACTAACTACATCAACAAGAGTCACGACATGTTCTATCCCCCGGACAAAGGCGGCATCATGGTGGAACCTTGTGAGCAACTTGCGATTTGTAACGCGGATCAAGAAAGTTTCAAGGCATACCTCGGTCGTTGGCTCGGAACATCCATACAGATGGCGCCGTTCACGTACGACATCATCATGCCCGAACTCGAGAAGACGGCCGTGAGAGCAGCGCAGACCTGCAACGGATTATCACAGCATAACGGTGGCAACTACCAATGCGGCATGCGATGGTACATGGACGGCTACGATGGCAAATACGGTGTCGGGCCCCAGATGAGTGCGCTCAACATTATCAGTGTGTTGAATGCCGCCCGCGCACCAGCGCCGTACACAGGAAAGACGGGCGGAACAAGTCAAGGCAATCCGGGCTTAAATACTCAGGATGATTCGAAGAGATTGCCGATTTTCCACGACGATATCACCACGGCTGACCAGGCTGGAGCTGCGATCATTACGATCATTGTGGCAATAGTCTGGATTGGTTGCGCCTGGTGGATGATCGCGACGTAATTGGAACGCCTTTGATACCCTTTCGTTCAACGGAGTCCGCATTTGCGGCTCTAATATGGCATTCTGGCTGAATTGAGTTGGATACACCTCACTTGGAATTGATGGGCAGCTTATGTATAGCACATAGTAATGCTATGTATTCAATCAGCTCCATGGATTGAAGATTGCTCATTACAGGCAGATCATGAAGCCGCAGCGAGCAATACTCACTCACTTACTTGCAGTCCCTTTACTGTGAGTTCAAGGTGAAGGTGACCAGGTCCGGTGAGCTTTTGCTAGTAGATATATATTCATTTATTACGGCTTCTGTCTATCGCATAACTTCCGCGACAAGATTTATCACAGCTGCAACACCATCGACTAAGCAACGAACAACATCATCATGACTCAGAAACGAAAGCATGATGAGTTCCTCGCAGATCTCAAGTCGTGAGTTACCGGCTCGTCATGCCAGACACAATGGCAATGCTAACACAGATAGATTGCTCGACACCGGCAAGTTCTCGGACTTCACGATCACTTGTCAAGGTCGAGAGTGGAAGGTTCACAAAGCGATCGTATGCTCTCAGTCAGATGCTATGGAAGCCGTGAGCAGGTTTGGCAAAGTATGCACAGTATCTGCGCTTGATGGGTCTGGATTGCTGACAAGTGTTCAGGAAGCGGAAGAAGCTAAGATCGACTTGCCCGAGGAGGATCCTGAGATCGTCGAGTACATACGTCGGTTCATGTACGAACGCGATTACCGACTGCCATCTGATGATGTGCCTGGTCCGCACTGGGTAGACTTCAATTGTGACAAACTCGCAAAAGGCTATAACATCACGGACCAAGAGACCATCCGAAATGCAGAGGTTGGGTTCTACGACTATAGTGCCGCAGCTTTGCAAATTCTGCGTGCACGGTACCCAGGTTTGTCAGAGAACCCGCCCGATCAACCCGGAGACACCGGCTCTCTCATCCTTGTGCGCAAAGATGGCAAGTCTCTCCACCCTATGCACGTTCAGGCTCTGATCTCATACACCGCTACGAAATTGAAGGATCCCAATCATCCCACCAACGCTTGCCTCCCTACCGAGGTTCTGCTAGCCGACCGCATCACCCAGGTCTCCAAGGAAGACTTCCAAATGTGGTATGCAATTACCTGGAAAGCGCTCTCAATCCAGACCGCTCTGATTCCCTCACCCTTTGACGTCGAAGCCGGCTCTGAGACTGATGAAGGCGATTCTGATATGGATCAAGAGCTGGGCGATCGCGAGTGAAGGCTCAGGGTTCACTAACACCAGGTCATTCACACCTAGGCCAAGGATGTCAAGTAATTGGCACATGCTTTTCGTCAGAAGAATGTAATGATCAATTCGTGCTTGCTATGAAAAAGGAGTAGCAAGCATGTGGCAAGCACGCTGCCTCTTGTAAGCACAGCAGATCGTCTCGTTACATATGTATCTTAGTTGATCTCGCATCTGTTCACTTGATCAGATCTAACTTAGAACGATGATGTCGTATGAAATATATGCTGTGTTTTGATGTATACTGTGTTTTACGTGCAGCGTGCTGATTATCTGAGGTGAAGGTCGATTAGTGAGTGTGGCGCCGTCATCGCTTGCTACACGATTCCACGCACTGAGTGAAGGTGGACCGCGTGCTTTTGTCGACTACCACGTGCGTTTTTTTCTCCGGCTGATAAAAGTCCCACCTACGACTATGCAACTCCAAATTGTGTCGACTATTCCGAGAGCTTGCCGACTTGAGCTAACCGCAACCATGACCGACGATACCGAGACGAAGCACTGCGCGATTTGCACGAATCGAGCACGAACAACTGCACAGGTTGCGGCGCCATTCGTTACTGTTTTTATGGCATCGAATATGTCGACAATAAGCCCAGCAAGCCCGCCGATCTCGATCTCGAAGACCTGCGTCGTCTCGTGGATAAGTTTCGCGTTCAGCATGACAATGCTTTCCGAGAGCATTAAGAAGAGACCAGCAGTCAGGGTAGCAATTGTGTGAGAATGAATTACGTCGGTGATCAGATCGTCTTCGGCGACCCAGAGTTCGAGGCCATCACCACACACGCAGGCTTATTCACTCCTACCAATGCCGCAGTGGTTTACCCTGTTGCGAAGGCAATCGGCCTCAAACTCATACTCACAAAGAGCCCGCCTTCGCTCAGCTGGCTAGCGCAGCGCCGCACTTCAACTTGCTCGCTTCCTACATGTTCCAGCAATTCAGCGACCCCGTGGGGGAGACAAAAAACTCCTTTGAGATACTCCTAGCACATGGATCGTTCATTGTGGCAAGGTTGGACAAGAAGGAATTGAGGCTGGAGCATGTGCAGGTTCTGTCTGAGTATTTGATGGGTACAGCATGCAGCCTCGGTGAACAGACTGGACTGGGATTTCTAGCAGCACTTTCGAAGGAAGCATTCATCAAGTACTGGGAGCCGTGGAAGGAGACCCATCTGGAGGATAAGGCTGTGCTGTCGCCTTACGATGTCTAGGTTCGCGGCTAGACAAGAAGGGTTGGAAATCTTGACGGAACTCTACCTTGGTTTGGCGGGCTCTCAGCATCTGCATGTTTCAAGATGTCCAACAGAACGGAGACAGCGAGGAAAGAAGTTCAAAAGACATTACAGTATGTAGACCAATTGGAAGTCAACATGCTCAAGATTGGATATATCCAGACTATGAAACTTGAAACGCGCAGAGAATACTAAGCTTGATTAAACCCAATTAAAACAAAATGAAACCTTGAAACTTGATGGCTGAGGATGACACGAAGTTGACAGCACGGAATCGCGGCACTGCAGCATAAACTAGTCTGCTTATGGACTAGCGCTATGACGCAAGCAAGTACGACCTCGACCTCGTTCCTGCTGTGGAGAGGGCTAGGCCATATTTACATCGAAGCGGCGTGGACCAGATTCATACACTTCAAGCTTACTAACTGACCTGAAATTTCTGTTCCTACAATCCTTTCTTTCGAAATGTCATCCTCATCACTCTCGGAAGCTCTGTTCAATCAAATCGATGGCTATGTCGACGGGCTCGCCCCACAGATCCAACCCCGCATCGCGTCCGAGCTGGAGTTGTTCCAGCAGAAGACTATCGACAGTCTAGAGACACAAGTCATAGACGCCTTCCGGTCGCTGTTCGACAAGAACAAGAGCGACACCTCTGCCAGGGATCTCAACAATTCAGCACCAGATGCCTACGGCGGCCAATCCTTGCCGTTCGCCGATGAGATCTCGAAGCTGGCTCAGAGCTTCGGTAAGCTGTCTGATGGAGCAAGCGATGATTTGCGCGACATCTTCGACCTTACAGAGAATCGTGGCTCCTCAGACCAGACCCGGTCACAGGATTCCGGTTTCTCTGGCGGAGCGCGGGGCTTCCTGTCTTCTGCCATTGATGCTGTGCAAGATCACTTAGAGAAGAACACCGGAGGTTCTGGCCAGCCCGGCTTCGAAATTGGAGGAATGCTGGGCGTGATCAGCAATACCCTCAAAGATGCATCTCGCAATCCCGAAGAGAAAGCCCGTCTCATCAGCCCAGAAATTAAGGATAGGGTAGGCGAGAAGCTTCGTTCACAGCATGGAGACATCGCAGAGCAGTTTACTCGGATCGCTCTAGACCATCTCAAGCGCTGGCTACGAGGCAACACGAGTACACGCGACATTGGCGACGGCGCAAAAGGTGAAATCGAAGACCGCGTGAAGGATCTGGTCAAAGGATTTGGCGGATTATTTGGCAAGAAGTCGTCCAACGAGGAAAGTTCGCGGGGTTTTGATAGTCCAGACCGTGATGGACAATCCGATGGAGACAGCGGCGGCTTCTCCAAGATGATTAGCGACAAGCTCAGTACAGGTCTTGCCAAGGTGCACAGAGAAGTACGCATCGAGTTCCGAAAGGTGTTGGGTGAGATCGAGAAGCAGCTGTTTGAGCTGCTGCCAGACCAGTTTCAGGCTCCGCTCGAGAAAATCTTGGGTGGCAATCCTTTCGACTCACAGCTTGACCGGGACGCTGGCGGCCAGGCCGACCGGAGTTTCGGAGACGACATCAAAGCCAAGCTCGTTGGCAAGATTCGCGATCTTGTGAGGAAAGTACAAGAGACACTCCGCGAGAGTATTCTCGGTGTCGTAAACGGTGGGCATCGAAAGCTTGAGCATGAAAGCTGGTCTTTCGTACAGAATATTGTCGAGCAGAAGGTTCAGAGGTACCTGCCCGATGTGAAGATCACTGTACCAGACGATATCGGAAACGAAGGTGTTAGTGTAGGAGCACCAGTCGCGAACACATCCATCGGTGGCGGCACGCAATCTATGCATCCTCTATCGGGCGCTCATCACGGTTCGGAACCGCCAAGTGGACAGTTTGGCGGACAACACCAATCACAGCAAGGATACAATGCGCCTCCGCAGTACCAAGACAGCCAGAATTACCAATCTGGATCATACTCACAGCAAGGGAATCAGTCGTACCAGCAACAATCCCAGTATGATCGACCGAGCCAATACGCACCACCTCCTCAGGACTATCAACAGAACTACAACCCCCCTCAAGGTCACTACCAGCAACGAGGAGACACGTACCAGCAGCAAGGCGATTACCAGAACAATCAGTCGGGCGACGGATATCAGCAACAGGATTACAGACCGCGGTACTGAGTAGCTCATGCTACCTGCGTGGCATTGTATCAACAAAATGTCATGGTTCGCACTTCGACATAGGACTATAGCATAGCATAACTATAGCATGTTACGACCAGTTGCTTGGACTACGTTACAAATGTGGAAACATCTGTGACCATGATGGTGTTCGATACACATCTGTCAGCACCTCTCTGATACTCGTAAATGCCTCAAGAACCAGAGAAACTCGAGCAACAATGTAACTCACTCCACACATCGCACACAAAACTGTGATAAAGGAAGCCCGAACCATCCTAGCCTGCGCTGGTTGTAAGTGACCCAAGCTCTATCGATGATTGGAAATGCATGTGCAAGCAGATTTGTAACGAGCCAGAAGGCTGCGCAGAATGTGACCCACACGAAGCTCAAGCGCCAAAAGAGTTGCTCGAGCGGGGTAGGAAAGAAGTAGTCTCATGCTGCGACGTGTATAGCACCATAAGCCATGGAAGCACCCCAAAGAACCATGCCCATTATGAGAGACTGGGTGCGTCGAAGGAGACCAGCATTTGGCCAGTCGAGAGAGTGTGGTTGCACTAACTCGGTCGCATAGGGAATGAAGTAAGATATCTGGGTGCTAGCCTCGTCTGTAGACTTGATGAAGCGCGAGCGTAACGCAGGATAAAGATTGACGCATTCGACCGCGAGTTGTAGGAGAGCGGCTCTAGTCTCACTCTCTGGTCCGGGCGAAGAAGGCATGCGAGTGAGGTTTGCTGACGATAATTGAGGGTGAGGGCGGAAGTGACCTCCAGTAAGAGTGTCCACAGTATCCTGGCGGTGTATAATCTGTTGAACTTCCTCCTCATCGCTAGATTCCTCACAATAAGCGAGCTTCTTCAGTTCCGGAGTCGCATTTCGGAACATGTACATCATGCCAGTTGGTGCCTCACCACTCATCCGACTAGCAAGGAACATGTATGCTGCCAATGGCCACAACCACTCTCCTTTCAGAATCGTCGGCGACGCCACTTGGCGAGGTTTGTGCCACCATATAACATACATGATCAAAGCACAAACCACATGAGCTACGGTGTGCACTTCTAGGAGAGAAGTTGGCAGTCCTTGGGCAGATCTGACTATGACTTGTGCAATCATCCACCCGGCTTGAATATATACAAGGAGCTTCGCAAGACCATCGGCTTTGTTCTTGTCTTTGATGTCGTCAATCGAGATTTCTGGAGTGTGTCCACAATGCGACAGCAGGGCAACGCCTTTAGCAGTCAATGTCAGTCGTTTGATGTCGCCGAAAAGATGCTTGTACTGATCATCGCCGTCGTCAAGATCGATAGCAAAGCTACCCATGGCACCATAATGGCCATGGGCGATTGACCAAGGACCAAATTTCGATGTTACAACAGCACTCTGTGTAGGCCCTCGAACAACCTGGGGAACAAGTCTTTGTTGGTTTCCGCCTGTGCGACTTCAAAATGCAGTTGTCTTGCTGCAGCTAGCTGCCTCCAAGCAGTGTAGAGTATCAACTCTGGCGCGAATAAGCCAATTACGCACCATTTGAATTCCTAGAGTAGCGTCTGATATAGCCGTTCGCCTTTCGGTGGAACGTTGAGATGAATGGCCGAATAAACACAAAGTCCAAGGGTAGCCAGACAGCTAACAAGTAGCGATATGGTATCGCGTTGATTGTCTTCTTGAATGAATCCCACAGTGCGTGCATCATCTGCCATGCCATGTCCATAGGCATTGACATTGGAGTGAGATGCAATGACTATCAGGCTGAGCATGTGGAGGAACATTTGAGCCATATTCAAACAAAGTCGAGCCGGGCCGAAAGGTTCTGGAGAAGGTCAAGCTGGATGGGAATGCCCCGCCTATACTTGTGTCCTGCCATTTTGGATATGATAAGGAGGAATCAAAAGACTGTCAAAAGTAACAACTTGGGGCCGGAAGGCTACATGATTAGCACTTCAAACAAGTGACATGACTGCAAATCGACTAGGCCAGGTTTCATGCGCTGAGATACTGCAGGGTGGCGCGTGTGTCTACCAATAAGCAAAAGGTGGTTTGCGCCCAACTGCATCGATCTCAAACTTCCAAGGACGCCATGCAGCAGTAAGCGCAATAGTTATCGAAAAGGACTCCAAACTTTCAAGTATTTCATGAGGCGCCTTGCGTGTTGATGGCAGGAACGAAAATTAGACGCCCATTTTTTCGCCTGCCCCAGATCCTTGTGCGAGCCTTCCCGATCCCGTACTAGTCTACGTTGAGGACTGTTCTCCCACGCTCTTAAGACGGGCAGTCCAGAGCTCACTTAACATAGCAAGGCTGCTGAAGATGAGCCAACGATTGCGAAAACAAAACTCCACAAGGAGAGCTGAGCTTATGGTATGCTTGCCCTTCATGGCACCAATGCATAGCTGACACCAGCAAGGCTGAGCCCACGAAGCGCATGGAAAAAAAGGAATCTGCATCTCTCTTGACCTGGAATGAGATACGTCAGTGCGAAACTCTTGGGCCTCGGGACATGCTAATGTGTCTTGCAGCTGCGTGGTATCAGTGAGTTTATGTAGCATTTTGGTGTGCTCATACTAAATGCCTAAGGGATAACGAGTTCATTCTCTCAAGCTACAGGTATTGTGTTTCAATTTTATCGTAGAGATTTCTACTGACGGAAGATGTATTGAAGAACAGTGTCGCAATCCTCTCGGCGATCTATTGGCAGCATTCTGGGCATTCACAATGAAACAGGTAAGGCCAATGTTGTTCGTATATGAGACGCCGTACTCAGTAAGCCTCAGTCAATATATTTTCTCACCTGATTGGATCCATGCTGTTCTTTACGCTCCCCATACTTGTTTACAGGAGTTTACAACCACGGCTCGGAACCGCAACGACGGCAGACGTTATCGTATTTTCGACCTTTTTCTTTGGAGTTGCTACACGTTTCGCTCTATCAGCAATGTAAGAATTGACTTCGCGAGGACTATGCTCTGCCTATTGACAACAAATACAGCTTTCACATCTTCATCAATCATAGTGAGAGATTTCACGTGTTTGAGAACCAATTAGACTGCGGAAGCGACACACATACATGCTGTCAATCTATCCGCTATCAACTAACTCTGAAAGCTTGGTATAGTCATTCTGATGTGGGTCTCCATGGTGCCATGTGTATGTTATGGCTTCTACTGTACACCTGCGCTACAGAAAACGTATTACAGCCTCGTTTCAATTCTAGCAACTGGTTGCGTCTACGCTACCTTACATCCAGCGTTCTGGCGTCCAAGAGTAAGTCCCAACACGTATAAGATGTGCGTTTATCGGTACTAATTTCGTCTTCTTCTCCTTCGCAGTACCGACCCTACCGAGCCACCATGTATGCTGGGCTAGGACTATCCTTCATCATTCCTATAGTCCATGGAACATCGATATTCGGTTGGGAGATACAGATGTGGAGGATGAGTCTTGACTGGATGGCGTTGATGACGACGTTTAATCTAACTGGCGGCGCACTGTATGCCATGCGGGTACGTAGTACGGAGCGATGAGGGATGGAAGGACTTGTGCTGATTATTGCAGATTCCAGAGAAGTGGTACCCGTACCGATTCGACGTCTGGGCCGCAAGCCACCAGATCATGCATTGTTTGGTCATAAGCGCTAGTATTGCGCACATGCTCGGGCTATTGAGAGCATTCGACCATGTCCATGGCCATGTAAATATATGCATTCGATGATGAACGTAGAAACTGCTTAGATCTTAAAGCTGAGGGGTAACATAATACTACATGATCGTCTTTATAGAGTCTGGAGTCCGACTTGCTTAGACTTTACGCGAACGCTTCGGATCGCATGTTACGATACAAGGCAAAATACAAACAACGAAGGTTGCTGAGTCGCTGTCCTTATTCCCCTTCGCTCAGAAGCCATTCATGTGTAGACCACCTCTTGGACATGGTACGTACACTACTTCGTGTGGCAAAATTCTCGCTTGGCGAAGTAGGCATTCATGAGCTGACAGATTTGTGTGTTATTAGGTTGTATGTGGAAAGTAATGTCTTGTCGTGTGCGTTCACGGCACCAACAGACGAGTAGCAGCACAATCAACACTGCAATTTGGCGTCGAAGTCTGGATTGATCTCCGCTAAAACTATCTTACTGTTTCTTCTCGAAATCGCCTTCAGGGTTCCCTGGCGAATGTGTCTGCACGTGATTATCGAACTCCTTGCCGGAGAACTTGCCCTCGCGTACTTTATTCTGGTTCTTGTGCGCTGCGATGCTGTGTTTAGCGACACTATCGCCATGGCGGTCTTCAACGGGCTTGGGGACGTCTGAGGAGGCTTGGGCGGATTCGTGGCTGTGGACTGGTTTGGTGGTAGAGGCTGGGGAGCCCGGAGAGGCCGGGGAGGAGGAAGAGGTCGTGGTGTAGTAGAGAGCTGCGGCGCCGACAGCGGCAGCTGTAGTAAGCCTGGGAAGTTAGCATATTTTGCTTTTTTCTCTAGATAGATATACCCACCACGTCAATCGTGATGAAGTCTTTAGCGTTTCCTGGGTGCGCTGATCATAGTTCGTCGCATACCGTCTCGCTGCTTGACAGCTGACCCGGCACGGCGCGCGGAATACAGCTCGTAGTGTAATTGCCTTTGTGGAAAACATTATCTCGTGCTATGGACTGTCAATGGCCAGACTCAGTCGTAGATGTGTATACAACATCTTGTTCGGATAGCCAAGTCGCCTGTTTCCTGTTGTTCGCTCGCTGCTACGTCATAGGCTTGTTTACGCGCCTGTTCGCACGACCTCGGGACGCGTCTGCACACGCTAAGCCACTACCACACCACAAGTAACGAGCTACGATAATTCTTCCTTTCCTGTGTTCCAGCACATATTTTTCTGCAAAAGTCTTGAGAGTCTGGCGAGTAGAGAATTGTGTAGGAAATTTTGCCCCTAAACACGCCAAAGAAGTCACCAAGCGTCAGTACACTCCCAACACACATAAGTATTGCAAGATCAATCCTCCGCCAATTGCCCCTGTAGTGTACGAAAACCCATAGCTAAACCACCACCCAATACTAGTTGGCTTTTCCAAATCCACGTTCGCTATCATGAATGCCAAGGACATAAAAGATCCTCCAACAGCCAGCGAGAAGAAACCAAACCCCAAAGCGCCAGCTGTTGTCAATCAGTCACCCTTCAAGACGAGTGCCATCCAAAGGAAGGGTTTTGTGTATTCTTGGAAAAAGACAGCTGTGCTTCCCACACCGAGCCGCAGATTGTTCTACAGATTCAAGTGGCGTACATTTGATATCTCGAAATAAACATGCGACAGCCCCTAGCTCATATGGGAGCTTTGTAAGTTCTTCGTATAGCAAGTCGGTCACCCCATCAATCGCGTGCGAAGCGACTTGTAAAGATCGACGTGCTCATATGTTGCTTCGCAGTCTCCCAATCAGTAGTCCACTTCTTGTAGTATGGTTGATAACCGAGGATGCCTCCTAGCCAGCGGCCAATTACTACAGCCGTCGCCTTAGAAAGAGTCAGATTGAATGGTATGGACTTTGGGAACGCCAGGCAGGAGCCGCCACGGTCGAACATCTGGAGTTTGTGAGACGCTGAGCCCTGATCATCCAAGGCCAGTGAAAGGAAGAGACTGACGCAAAGTACTTGTATGATGCTGATGCTGATGCCCTCGCCACCAGGAGCTAACGCGTGATCCATGTATCTGTAGTAGTTCTTGTAGAAGATTGCAACCAGCATGTAATCTCCGACAGCCCCAGGACCACTGGGTAAGAACCTGGTGTACTTCCGATCTTCGGAGGGAGGTAGTGGGATCACTCGGTTCCTGGCCCAAGCGGGGATTCCCAGCTCGCCATCGGAGGGTGTGAGTAAAGTGGGCTTGTCGCCAATGTCGAGCTCGCCTTCAAGCATCTGTATGTATTCGACCTGAAGATAATGGAAATGCCGAGGTGGCTCTTGAGCTCGAAGGTTTTCCATGTGTGAATGATTATCATCAAATGTGACCTCAAGATTGAAGAGACGTGTCTCGTGAGGCACATGCCGAACGCTGATTGCTCCATAGAATCTATATTCGTCAGTACAAGTAGGAAACAGGCGCCTTACAACTTACACAAAATTGGCTCTTGACCAGCTGTGGTTATTTTTGGACGAATTGGACCCATTCTGAACGGTCCTAGCTATCTGAAGCTTCCAAGTTCGCACATGCGTGTTACACGTCCTTTTGTAGCCGAAGGGAGGAAGAGCGTCTTCATTCGACTTTCCGAATGGTGTCAAAGGCTCAGTCTGTGTCGTTCCTAAATTGATATTAAATGCCGTGAGTTTGCATTGTGGAAGACAACCTGGCTGTATGGGGAAGCTATTGCCAAGGGGCAGTGAGCTGACGGCGCCGCATATGCCAAGTGCCGTGCAACGAAACACGTGAATTGACCCAGGAAAAGATGCGCACTGTGTGACCATTCCTGTGAATCCGACATTAAATGGTGAGTCGAGTCTGTGCACAAGCAGGTGTGGTCCAACTTGTCACCGGGCACCGAAACTGCCCAGGTGCACCTGCTATAGGCAGAATTTAACAATTTGCAGAAGTGGCGAATCTGTAGGCAGACGATACGGCAGATGCCTTGAAATTAGATCTCATGTTATTCACGAATTAGCATAGCATACAGGATTAAGTCGTGCTACGCGGGATGAAGATTAATCTTCTTCAAGTTATGTCAACGTTGGATGTTGGAGGATCGTATCTTTCATTTCCGGATTGGGTGCCGTGCGGTCAATACATCTCCACAGGCTTGGGTGTGATTCTTGATAGATGGCTCGGCGCCGTGCTATTAATAAAGCTTTACTATCGGAAAAGGACGTCCGATTAGGAGGGAGCACGTAGGGAGATGGAGAAGTCGTGGTCCCAGAGACGCTTTGCTAGATCGTTGATGTCGAGTCAATAAATCGTCGAGAATCAATAACTCAGGATCTTCTACTATTTGGTTCTCTGTTGTTAAGTATGTGGTCGCTCAGGCGACAATCTGCACTCCGTGAAGGTATCGATAAATGTACGAGGAGCCATCAATATGTTTATTGGATCGGAAGAGGACATTGCAACGCGGCTGGTGTGAGCTCGGATGTTTGCGTTTGCACAAGGTGAAAGGGAAGACTTGCTAACGGTTCTAGCTCATTCCGCGAGATTGTTTATCTGTTTGTGTCGACACTCACAACACAAGATCCCGACCTACCACCTCAACCCTCGTCTACTCGTATTTACCGCGCGTACCTCAACCACACGATACCCGCCAAAATGGCCGAACCGAGATCGACTGAAGAGCTCTGCGCCATGTGAAACAATCCGGGTGTTCATGCTTGCAGCGGCTGTCGCTCAATCCGCTACTGCTCGAAGCTGTGCCAAAAGACCGACTGGCCATTGCACAAGTTGCTCTGCAAATCCTTCAAAGACTTCTCCAACGATCAGCGCCCCCAGTCGCACGACAATTGCATATACAAGCGCGCCATCCACTTTCAAGAGCATGGCGATACTCCGCAGTTCGTCTAGGTGCGCCACTTTGGGCCCAACGAACCCAACCGCGCGGTATTAGACTGTACTTCCGTCCTTGAACAAGGACGGCGATGTGAAAGTCGGGCACCGCAACAAGAGCATCCTGAAGGTGGATGAGGAGTTGTCTGACTGGGCCGGAGGCGCTCTTATTGCATTTGGAAATGATGGCGCGAGTTGGCCTACGGGTGCAGCGGCTGGAGCTTGGCAAGACCAGGTTTACGATCTGGGACTGGTTCATCTTCACCATATCGTCGATCATATAAGAGCCGAATATAACAGGACTGGCCGCGAGTTCGAACTATACACCAAGGGTGAAGAGAAGGTCAAGGGCGTGCGCATAAATTGCATCGGAGACGAGAAAGTCTGTTGCCGAAGTGAAATGGAGCCTGTGGATGTGGTGAGATCACTGTGCACCGAAGATACCGACATCAACAGCGATATGGCAGACAAGATTGGCGTCCCGATCGTTATCCGCAAGATCCCCCATGCTTTGTGCTGACGCGGTCGAAACGTTGCCATGCAGGACAGTGGCGCAGTTGTCCCAGGCGGCCTGAACACGATTATGATGGTTCTTGATCTCAAGAGCCAAGCCCAGCTATTCCCAGGGAATTTAGAGCAGCTCAGAGGACTACCATGGCTGGTTCAGAAACTCGAAGCAACTACAGGCCAGCCAGGCTCGTGCGTCGTGATCCGGAAGGATGGGAAGCCACTCGACCCATCTTCATAGACGCTCTCTGGGTCTGCACGAGGCTGAAACTAAAGAATGCAAATAAGGCCAGCAAATACAAGGATTGGGAAAAGGTGCTCTTCGCTGATGCATCGGAGGAGGACGAGCAGGGGTTCTTTGAGGACTTCGATCCTGACAAGGACTACAAACTGGGCAGAGATTCCTAGGTGGCTGCGTCAGCTCTCGTTCTGAAGGAAGGGATTCACGGGTATAATCCAACCACAATACGACGACACGAATGACGACTTCGTAGCTACACATAGCCGAAGTTCGACTACCTCAGAGAACCACGGTACCACCGGACCTCTGGACGAACGGCAGCTTGACATCTTCGCAAAGTGGAAGTTCAACAATTTCAGAGAACTATGTACCTAACAGACCTCTGGCGAACAACGTCACTGTAGAGTTAAATGAAATACAAAAAGAAATACAAACGCTTAAACGAATGACAAATTGACCTCACACATATCTAAAGTGCAAAGATCTGAGAGAACTACGGTACGACTGGACCTCTTGACGAACCACACACATGTAGATGTAACAGAAATACAACTAAAACTAAAACTAGAAGTGCTCAGACGAACGACAGCTTGACATCTTGAAGTTCTACCAGTTCAGAGAACTACGTTGCTACCGGACCTCTAGTGAACAACGCAACTGTAGGGTTAATTAAAAAAAACAATAGCAATGCTTAACCGAATGACAACTCAAAATCTACACATATATGAAGTGTAACGATCTTGAAGGAATACCGTACCGCCAAACCTCCGGACGATCATGACAACGTAGAATTAACAGAACTACAAAACAATCATACCAAAATTCCTCAAAGAATACTCCCATGCAAAACCTCCCTAATGACCCCCTCCTCCCCCCTCCCCTCCCTCCCCACCAACCGAACCGCAACCTTCGGCTTATTAACCAGCGTCTGCAGCACCACACAATACCTCTCCGTCAACTTCCCCAGCCTCTCCACCTCCTCCTCACTCACCGCCCTCCCCTCTTCAAACTCCACCTCAAACTCCAGCCGAATATCCGTCATCCCAACCGGCGCATCCCTATCCACGCCCATCGTGCCCTTGAAATCCAAATCCCCCTCCGCCCGCACCGTCCCCGACGCAATGGGTATGCCGAGTGCCGTCGCGACGGCTTTGAGCGTGACGCCCGAGCACGCGACGAGTGCGTCGAGGAGCATGTCGCCCGAGCATAGCTCGCCGGATAGCGAGGGGTCGTCGCCGCCGGCTTTGGGGTGCAGGCCTGCGACGCGCGAGGCTTCTTTGGCGGCGGCGCCGGTGGAGAGTTTGCAGGTGATTGAGGAGGCGTCGAGGGAGCCTGAGGATTTGAGGGTGACGATGGCGGAGGAGGGATCTTTGCGGTAGCTTTCTTTGATGGGGGCTTGTTTTTCGCGTAGGGCGAGGGAGGGGGTGGACATTGTGAGTTGGGGTGGTGGAGGAGGGATCCGGTGTTTAGTGGAGAAGTAGAGCTGACTGCAAGTGTATGGTATAGAGTATGATGAATTACTTTGTATACGCCCTGTATACTGTTTCTCACACACGTCTTAGCTCATATGTGTGGTCCCTGTCTACCCCGCAAGCGATCATGGAGGCTCCGCATCCCCGGTCTGGCCTTCCATATGATCGGAACACAGAACAGGAAGGTGCCGAGACATCTGTAGATGCTTTCGAACTCCCCTCTATGAATGCAGTGATATGGAAGCAATACTGGAATGATTCCGATGCGGATGCGAATTGTTGAAGACAATGTGTTGACGAGATGACGTTGTCTATCCCGAGATAAACCCTGCTCGGCTATTCTTGCCCAGGCTAGCACGTGACGCGGGTGTTCACTTCCCTCTTTCTCATCTCATGTAACCATCGATGATGGTGCTCAATTTTTTACTGTCGCTCCTGTTCTGAGGAGCTTTGAAGAAATAGCGTTGTAATTACTCGATTCAGTGGTCATGTTTGTCCTGATACGATCGGTGGAACGAAAATCATGCAGAAGCTTCCCACGCATTTGAGCTCACTTGCGCTTTGTAGTCAGTATCTCCCCTAATTTGAAACCAGACGTACGATCAGTTCACTTTCGAGTCAAAGGAATTGTGATGTGATCTCCTCATACTGTGTGTACATGCGCAGCAGCTGACGAAGGGGTATCTATTGCTGAACGTCGATTGGAACGCAGGTACGCAAATCTGCTGACCATCCCTCCCCACCAGATTGCATAAATAATTTGATTACTTGTAACCTTCGCGGTCATGTAGTGGGTTAGTGGCATCGAGTCAGATCATGTCACAAGGACGAGGAGCACTCGTTTAGGCTATTTCAAACACGCCTCCACAGAGACCTAACTCAGCTCCTGAGCAAGTCCGATTCTCATGCAGGATGAAAAAAATGCACCAACTCAAACCCAGATGCCATCACATAGGTATGCCCTTCTCCGCCTCGCTCCAACTGTAAATCGGTAACTGAACAGCCACTCGTCTAGCAAGCGCAAACTTCAAACCTTAAGCCCTGTGATCGCTTCAGCCGGCTTGTCTGCTATATCGAATACAAATCCGATCGTGACAGCGGGAACGTAAGTGTAAAGTGTCGGTGGGTTCGGCGAGTGAACCGAATGCGAGTGCGCGGACAGCGTCTGCCCCTTCGCGGCGGAGATATCTGCGCGCCGTTCGCGGGCCTGGAGCTAGTGACGTCAATTGGCTGACGGTGGAAATTCAGCCACTGGTGATTCCGTTGCGGGATGTGGTCAGCGATATAATCCTCCGCAAATCTTTGGAAAAAGGTGTGTCAGACAGGCAAGCTCACTGGTCCGTCAATGTGATGCAACTTCAACACCTGTCCCTTGCATGCTGTAGCTCACTGATAGCGAATCGGCGGGATGCTGATCGACCAATGGCGGGGAATGTGCAAGAAGGGCTAAAGTTTAATTTAAACGTTAGGAGAATTTAGTGGCCACCATGTCCTGCGCGTCCGAGGTACGATTTAATTCGCAAGGGGAAGGATAAACTTCGCATCATATTTACTCGGCTTGCTGCAACTCGTACTGTTTTTCTGCAGTTTTGCGGCGGGTACGTAGTATTAAGTTTGTGCCGCAAGTGATGTTCGACCCTTGAGTGCAACACTTCGGACGGAAGCCATGGAGCTAACTGTCCAAACCGCCGGGACCATGCATAATAAATTCCCGAAAGTTTCCCATCTCCGAGTGGTGGTTTCAACGATCGTCGAAACTTCAGTGAGACCTCCGTAGAACACAAAACCCTGGACTGTGTCTGACTGTCACACCGATGACGGCGCATGTCAGACATGGCATAGCATACGAAGATAGCGGCACGTAGCTCGCTGCTTAAAAGCGCGTAGCGAAGACCATCTACGTGGGTGCCTCCGGTTGGTCACGCTCGAGCAAGCGTCGATGGCGTTCTTGCGCGGTAAGGGGTAACATGCCGTATCGCCTGTTCTTGCTGCTTCAAAGCAAGTCTCTCGCGCAAGTGTTTACGCTGGGCGTCTAGTATACTGTGGTAGTATCGGCACGGGTTCGGCGAAGATCTTGTGGCTGTGTCTCGCCAAAACTACGGAAGTTATCTGGAGAGTGGATGCGGCTGGCTACATGCGATGACTAGCTTGTTCGTAGATCGATGAAATCGTTTCCGGGCCACAAGTAGACGAAGAGCAGAGAGACAGCCTTAGCTCGTTCAATGGCGGAGCTAGTACAGCTTAGCTGACTTCGAGAACAATTGATCGATGCGTCGGTTCGATCATCGCCGACGACAAATTCGCCGTTGCGCCCATCGGTAGTTTTGCTGTTTGTCAATCTCCACAAACCCTTACAAATATTTGTCACACACGGGAAGACGTCCACATAGCGTCCATCATCTCCTTCAGCAGAGTTATGGTTGACCTGCAGGCCTTTTTTTTGCGTTGACTGATAGAGGGTTTCTCCATGGTACTCTGTTGATGGTTCATCGGGGAAACGCGATGCGCATAGCTAGCGGTATACCACAGCGTTTTCATCATTCGTTTTCGTGTTGATGGCAAGCGGTAGAACCTATCGTTAAAAGGTCATCTAGACCACTGAATCGAGCGAACAAGAGAGGGGTCCAGGCGAAGTAAGATGTTACGTTCCGGGGCCCGCGCAGCGTATTGTGGAGTAGCCGTGATGCGCGTTATCAAGCCAACAGAGTTTCATTTTTCATGGCTCATCAATCCGTTCCAATGGCCATCGGAGATCGTGACTTAGTTCTCACTGGGATTGAGACTAGAATGGCAGCACTTGCGAAGACGTTAGCCACTATAGTCTCGACGGGCGCGCCAGTGAAGAGGAAATTTGCCTGTTCCTGGCACGGCCACGCCATGTGTAGACCCTGATATAGCAAGACGTAGAGTTCCCGTGGAACTCTACTTGACTTTGACGAGAGCTTGATCCTGAAGCAGTTGAAGTGACCGAGTCGCTCATGCTGTGCCGTACAAGCGAAGCTCAACCCTGGCACGAGACCAAAGAGTTCCTGAAGCGTTGCTTAGCAGAAAGCTGACAGATCTTCTCACAAGCGAACTCGGGCTATGTCCTCGAGCTGACGTACGGCTAAGACGGCCAGATTCGCCTACGATGTCTCAGTGAGCTATTAAGTTTAGATTGGCGAACAATCAAGTATCGACAGAGATCTAGAGGTGTCATGCCTAGCATTTACAAATCGAGCTGAAACTATCCGAGATACCAAACTCGACGTGCAAAGAGGTTAATTTGCGAAGCCTGCCCGCAATGCGATGTCGGAAGTATGACGGAAGTGCTTTGAAGTGCTGCATGTGGCGAACGCTTGTGTACAGCATCATGTATGCGACGAAATTTTGCTGCAAATGCAGTTCTGGTCCCAGCTACCGGGTATCCTTAGCTGTTGTGTATCGTGAGATATAGATCCAGGTAAAGAGGAAATGCTCGTTGGTGAACGAGGACTGCCAGCCAGTCGGAAGACAGGGGGGCGTATATACCCATGACCTGTGACACCTCACTTACAGATCCCCTCACCTAGATTTGGATCTGTGCATGTCCGAACGTGCCCCATCTGTTTCGCTCATGTCGTGGGAATGCTTGTCCAGAGCCATGGGCCAACGATTGTCTCCGACAACCAAATGCAAGGCTCATAGAGGTGCTACAGATGTCACCATGCGCTCATTGTCATTCTCGTGTATTCGAGCTCCACCGCTCTTTGTCTTCCGACGATTGCGTCCTGCTCGATCGATCTCGTACACTTGTTGACGACTTTGGGCAATACAAACCGTTGGGTGCATGGCAATGAGCGGCTGTTTGGGGTCCTTTCAACGATGCTCTTTGCAGCCACAAATGAATGGAGCGGGACGTCATGGTCAGCAGCGCACATAAGATGGCGCATAACGCAAGGTGTTCAGTGATAAGGCCAGCCGGTGTCGTCGTCGTCGTTAGATGAGACCAGTGCGACAGCACTTGGAGACCAGGCTCGAGGTTGCGTCGGAGGAGCACATGGCGTATCGTGGTATGACAGTGACAGTAACCATCGCGCAGCTGTGATCGAAGGGTGGAGCACAGGCGAAACAAACAGAGGGCTCTCTGCAAGGATCTTCGCATTCAGATGATAGCCAGCAGGGCATGCTGGCATCCAGTGTTTCTCGCGCTCGATGCTGCTGTACTCACACACAGGGTCGCGAATACGGGTCTCCGGGAGCGGCTTTATTGACACGTCTAATCAAACGAGCATGGCGAGGCTTGCCCTGAGGCTACGACTTTAAGGTGGAGTTGAGGCGACGCCACGGTGGGTTGACAGCCCCTGCGCCATCAAAGTGCTTGGCGGGACTGCAACGAGCGATGCACGCCCAGGAAATCAGAGTGACGGGACGTCAGGCGGTCAACTGGTGTCGTGCGACGCTGTGCTCTGTCGCATGGTGGCATCGCAGCGTGTGCGAGGCCATGAGATGTTTGGCGGGGTAACAACAGCTGCTTTGGGGGCTGAAATGAATGCACTGTTCCGGGGGAATGGTTCTGTCCGCGGACCAGGTCCTCGTCGACGTCGTGCTGGATGTGAAGGGACACACGAGCCTGGGAGCGGTCAGGACGCAGGACCTGTACAGGAAAGAGTTCGGGAGCACGGCTGGGCGACGCATGCGACTCGCAGGTTAGAGAACAGACACCGGACTGCCCTGGCGCAGTCCGGCAGGCCTGCCGAATTTGCAGGCGCGCGCAATAAACCATGGCAAGACGGCAGGATGGCGTGGTGGAGGAGACGGGGATGTGACTCGAGAGACTCGAGAGACTCGAGCATGAGCCCGGTAGCGGAAAGGAGTCGAAACATCGAGGCCGCTGGGGGTGGCGGGCGCGGGCACATTCATAGTTTGTGCATTTGAGTACTTGCGACGTGCGCGCGCGCCGCTGTCGCCGGTCCACGATACTGGCTGCTGGCGGAGAGGCTTTCGGACGGCTGGATGGCGCAGTTTGGCCTTGTTTGGCACGTTTGGTTCCGATTTGGACGCGGTTTGATCGACCGGCTAGCGGGAGCAGATCAGCATCTCGGGCAGGCACGACCCCCGATTGAGGAAGGTGCGACCATCCCTGCTGCGAATCATGGCCGCGCAGACATCGCCAAACATCCCCCAAACTGTCACTCACCTGTCACGCTCCAGAAAGAGGCTTACGGCTCCCGCTACACTTTTCTTCTGCCATCGCGCACCGCTCCACGGCCAAAAGCATGCGTTGCTCGCTGTTGCCCAGCCGCCGTTGCTCGATGCGTCGTTTGCGTCTGCCTGCGCTGCCGAACCCGGCTGCCCTGGGCCCCGTGACGTCGCTGCTACCACGACCACAGCCATGGCTCGCAGACGCGCTATCGACCCAAGGACCATCCTCGCATTCGCTGTTTGAGAGAGACTTCCTGTACGAGTCAAACACCACCACAGGCCCGGGCCCCACTCGGCCCATGGTGCAACAGGGTTCGGCTGGTTGTGCATCTTCGTCGACCCCATCTGGCGACGGACATGGTTTGTTCCCACTGCTATTTCTGTAGTACTGGCAAACGCCCTCAAGTGCTTGTCCACGTCCAAGAGCCCTTCATTTCGCTGCTGCCGCGCTAGGCCGCTTCCAGCGCCAGACACAACAGACACAGCAGCGAGGCTCCCGCTCCTGGACGCCGGGATGGCGCTGTTGCACAAAGCACCCACCGTCCAGCCACCAGCCCGGTTCTGTCCTGCTGCAGCTGTCTGCCGGGCATGCTTGCCTGAGCATGGGGTGGGCGCGAAGCCGTCAGCATGGCTCTGGGGCGCACAACACTTCACTTTGCCCGGAATGCCCTCTTCTCGGGTGACGAGCACAGCGGCGCACACGGTCGTTCGCGCTGCGAGTGCCTCTCCGAACTCGCAGAATGTCCCCACGATATGCCGCGCCAGTGATTTCCCGGTCGCCATACAAGCAATTATAGTGGTACTGTACCACAGCTCTGCGCAGATATGGTCCCACTCGCGATGCCTCCAGCTATCGCAGTTGTAATCGGTTCCGCCAATGTCACTGACACATCTGCTTCCATTCTGTCATCAATCCCGTGTCATTGCCTGCGCGCAGCGGGTCAACAAACCTTCATCGTGGAGCCAGCTGTAGCGGCATATGGCAAGGCTGGCTCCAAGAGACTCACACTGCAGAGCGCAACCAGCGAGGCGCCAGACGATCTCTCCTAGCCCCGCCAGTCCTTGCCCCGTTGCTGATGGCACCTTGACAGGTTACTGCGGCGCCCGTCGTGTGGGAGGGCAGATGAGGTAATTCTCCTCTAGCCTGTGTGATGCAGGCGACAGAATGGGCGAGAGACAGTTCTCATCCTTGCTGGTTTCTGCACAGGGTCACAAGTAGCAAGATCTGCGTCCGCTCTGGCCTTGTAAATGGTGGAGACAGCGGCGATGCTCTGATGGCGCACCCGGCGTAAGGCCTGCAGCAGATCGCGCGGCTTCATCACCGGCTCGTGCCTCGAGTCTGCGGCGTAGTGCCATCCCCTCTGTTTCTTCGGCCGGCCTCCGTCAAGCCCAAGCCCGCGTTGTGCACGCTCGGAGAATATAGACCAAACCTTAACGCTTACCTGTCAAAAGCGCAGACGCTGTGCTAGACGCGCTTGTCTTGCCTCCGCGGGCGCTTGCTGGCATCCCCCTGGTGAATCTTCTGGGGCGCAAGATCGCGTTGCATGGATGAAGTACGGCCCGTTGCAGTTCTGCTTTGCCTAGAAACGCCTCCTTTGCTCTCTACTTCTTAAACGCCCTGCACCCTTCATCTCGGCCCTATCTGGCTTTTGCAAACCGCTGAGTGCTTGCGCCGGCTATCAAATCTTCTACCACTACATCTCGCAACCATCTTGTACCTTTCTGCCCACTCCATCTTACCCACTTTGCGCTATACCACTGGTTGCCTACGCTTCCGAACAACCGACAGCCGGCATATATCTGCGATATAAACCGTGGTTCTGCAGTTTTTAGCTCACGCACCTTGACACGACCCTTGCCAATCATTACAACCAATAATTCAGTAAGTCCACTGAATGCTCCAATACTTGTCACTACCTGTGACTATTGCAAGGAACTTTAGTTACTACGGTACTATGGTCCACGCTCATCCGGCAACTATGGTAGCGACTACGGAACCAAGTCAGACTTCAACATAGCCCGCATTCCGCTTACCAGACTTGACAGAATTGATCGTATAAGATCAAGGCCACACTCATGGAATATCTTACTCTGCAAGATATTCCGCATCGCCACTACAATCCCCTGCACTCGCACAGCATGGCGTCTTCACAGTACACTGAGAGACGGATGGGTAGTTTGGCTGCGGTATGTGAATCTCCTCCTCGGCCTGCATCGCACGATACAGTTGCTCGCGCCCCATTACACCTTCCTCCACTTTGTTCTCTTGCGCCTTCTTCCTCCGATTCGGGCCAGGAGAGCACCACTGAACCACGCTCTTCCTTCCCCACAACCTGGCACCCCTCCTATCATCCCCTTGCCTCCGACGTCACAAACTCCACACACCGAAGGTTCTCTCAAGAGGCCGAACATACCTACCTGAAGCATCGCGAACAGAACACATACAATGAGAACGCTATTCGCGACACGTTCCTAATGAATCTACAGAACCCCAATTCTCGGAGTTCACCACCTATCCAGCCCAACGAGCGTGGATATGCCGATAAGCTTCCTTCCTTCTCAGAGGTATGATATTTCCTCCTCGCAGTCCCATGGACGTACTGACGTGCAAGTTTCTCGACACAACACGCGCGGATCACACGCCGCCGCATACACCATCACGAAGACAAGGTTCACATGACGAATCTCCTGGTGGTGCAAGGCTCCAATTCGATGACATTTCATGGCAAGAAAAAAGCCATCGCCGGATTGATACCCTCGGCGACATCTACGCACAAACCGGCCGTTCGGAAGCGCATCCTCAGGACCACAGGCGCATGAGCAGCGTCGCTGATCCTGCACTTACAAGACGTAATTCGCCAGCATATGCACCTGCACCTACGCAACAGCACAGGCCAAGCTATTCTTACCCAGCGCCGCAGGTGCAGGCTGCGTACACTACACACATGCGACATCACTCATCCCCTGCTCCACCGCAGCAACCTGTTTACGGGCACTCTCCATCGCATCAAGGCCTAGCTGCCCCTGGCGCATATCCTCCACCCGCCCCACCAAGCGGCTCAGTTCATGTACACAGGTCAAGTTACTACCAAGAGCATGCACCTGCTCCAGCTTATGCGTACGGGGCACCTTACACCGCTGCAGCTCATCCAGGTTATGAGAATGGCTACGGAGAGGTCCGCTTCCAGCAGCATGTTGGCGCGGATCCCAACAATTTCAACAGGAAACGACGCGGCAATCTCCCCAAGGAGTCGACCAACATGCTCAAGCAATGGTTTTCGCAGCATAGGTCACAGCCGTACCCTACAGAAGATCAAAAGGTCGAGCTGTGCAACATGACGGGTTTGACCATGAATCAGGTATGTCCGATGTCCCTTTTACCTAGTGTTTGACAGCGAAGACTACATCTGCCAGTGTCAGCTTTGCTCTGGAACACTGTTGCTGTCTGTCGTCAATCAGTGTCAGCGATTGTCTGGCCCTCATTTTCGCCGTCACATGTACATTGCTAACAATCAAAAGGTCTCGAACTGGTTCATCAATGCCCGGCGCCGAGCCCCACAAAAAGAAGCACGCGAGCGTGAAGCCAATGGTGGTCGATCCGCAGAGGAGCGATAGGTCTGTTGACCACTCCGAACCGGTCGACGTTCATGCTGCAGCCATGCAGGATGATTACATGGACATGCAGACCGTCCAGGCCTCATCCCAACGTTGAGGCTAGTCGCATCGTACCACGACTCAACACTCTTCCAGTACACTCGACTTTCTCGGACCTAACGTTGCTGTCGATCACCACTTCCTTTCTGGGCATTGGTCTCCACCGGCGGATCTACCCTTTATTTCTTGATTTCATTTTGTCATTTACTGTCACCGCACGCATCACCAAACTGGATGGTATGCATGGCACGGCTGGATACAGGATGGCGTTCAGCAGCATCTGCATGGGCGCATTCTACCTTCAAAACAATACCCCTGGGTTATACATTGGGTCTCCTTACGGACATTGGGAAAGGCGTCTCGGCTTCTTCCCCGTCACAAGACGCTGGCTCTGGGAATTTCATTGCGTCTATTCTGCATTCGGTCCGGGAAATTCTTTTGATCAGGTTAACAATCGATGTACTACTATCATCATTACCACTTTTGTCATAGTGAACCTTCTCGTGCATGCCAGCCACTAACTCCCCCTCCCATGAAGTCCGACGGCAGACCAAACAATGCCATAGCACCTTTACGTTTCCGCCACACAGGTAAGTTTGCCCGCCTCTCAAAACATGAAACACCCGCATCACTCATGGCGCACCCGCTGGCGCTGTCCAAACCAGGACTATCGAATCACCCAACTGAACCTAACGAATGTAGTAAACGTAACGCACGCACCAAACTCACCCATTTCGGACACATGTCCAACTCTTTTCTGCTCTCTGAAACTTTACAGCGCAAGACGTCTGTTTTGGCGAAACATAGCGACTCCGGCGTTTCACCTGCCAAACCTTGTGGGAGATTTGACGCACGGCAAACGGGTGCTAGGGTGCTGCGTGTATGCATGCATAGCACAAACGTTTGATGCGAAACATGTCAGGCTAGAAAAGACTGTCGTTATTCGAGGATGGCCTGGTGTGCGATCGAAACATTGACGTCTTGCTTTCATTTCACAGCATTTCTCGTTTGGGCAATGACAGTTGCTGCTACCTCTATTGCGCCTCGAGGCGAGCAACGTCTTCACCCCATTACGTTATTCGCAAACACGATTGCCCATTTCCGCACAGATCGTATCTAGCATTCGGTGCCCGCAAGTCTACCAAGATATTCTGCCGCCTGGCTGCGGAGAATACGTCGCCGCGTTAGACTGCGAGGGGAGGGGATGATCTCCACTGGGATGCGAGGTCGAGAAGTGCGCGCGCACTAGGTTCAAGGGCGTAAGTTAAGGTAGTTCGAAAAAAGCCGCGCGCGGGGTTCAGGGGGGAAATTGGTAGCGAGATGGGTCGCGGGCCGGGATATGTCGGTCGGGACGATCAGTGATGGGATTTTTTTCCTTTCTTCTGCTTTGCTATTTTGAGGGTGAGGTGGGATGGGGTGCCTTGTTTGGCTTTTCGGCATGTTTTTGCCGCGATTTGTGTGCACATGGTTAAGCTGTGATGACATGTGATTTGCACATCTCGCGCAACGACGTTGACAACTCTCGCGGGGGGTTATTTGTTGATTTTTTTTTGTTTTGTTTCTAGTTTGGTAAGCTACGGATCGGAGATATGTGCCTTGATGATAAGTGAGCCGGAGATTGGGGAAGACTGGACTTTATGATCGACGCACATATCACTCTTGGCAGAGGTCTGAATCACACCGCAGTCGGTGGAGTCACGATCACCGTTGCGCCGACATGATATGGGCTGGAAGATGCCGATGCAGCCTTGCGTTCCGAACCCGAGATTCCTAGTCAGTGATCAACAATGGTGTTATCAGACCGTGCTGCCTAGACTACATGATCTTCAGCATGCCATGTAACATCAGCAGACCGAACCGTACAATAGCAATAGTTAAGATCGCCATTGTTGCGCCGATTGTATTGGAATTTCGACCCACCGCCGCCCTCGCAACAATACATCGAAACACTCAGCCTACGATGACCATTCAAAGTCCAAGTCGAAAGAACCCCTCGAGCCGCGAAGCTGCCGCGAAAAGCACCACCACTCCCTCGCCACGCGACAAAATGGCCGGATGCGAATTTCTCTGGTTCACTTATCTCGACCATTCCGCCGCGTTCCGTGCCGAAGCCGGCCCGCATGCGCGCAGCATCACTGACAGCGAAGAATGGTACGATTTCTGCTAGCTGCAATCTCGCAACTTCGTGTTGTGAGCTGTAGGAGTACAGAAGGAAAAGACGCATGGCACCGTTGACCGTTGCGTCGGCGGGCTTGGCGCATCATGAACAAGTATGGTAGCGGTGGGTCGAGACAATACGCGGTCGTCTTGGCTTTGCAGGAGTGACGATGAAGTTGCGTCGAAGGTATGTGCGATGGCATGTGATCGAGTGGTCCTGCGGGCAGAGGGCAGTGAAGTCCGACGGGAAACGGGAGTTCGCGATAGTCGTTGAGGTGCGGCCGTTGAGAAAATGATGCAGCCTCTTGAAGCTAAACGTCACAGCGTACCAGACTTTGTGCTTTGGCGATGATTGGTCACTTTTATCAAGTGGTGGAATCGTTCTAGGCTGAACGAGTTCAACGGTGTATGTGGTATGTCTGAGATCTGGTTGGTTGGTTGTGACGTCTTGTGTAACGGTCGACTGACCTCACTGTCGCCAGCGTAGACAACGATAGATTGTTGAAAGCCTTGCACGTGCAACTCTCGATCGGGGCGTCATAGAGCAGGTTGCTAGATCTTTTTGGAAGCAACAAAAGGTGTGTGGCGTTCATACTATGCATGCTTCGTGAGCCCATGAATAATAATTTGTACGTACAAGGGTATCTTCCCAAACGCCAGAATAATGCAAAAATAAACACTAGACATCACCGTCTTCCCTCCAAAAGGGCCAACTTGGCCCCTGGGTTCTCTTTCTCGTATTTGGTGGCCATATCGTAGACCACAAACCCCCACTTGTGCTCGCCGCTTCGATCCTTCGCCGTGCTGGGGCTATGCCGGAGTGGCAGAAACCAATCCAGTGGCGATTGGCCCATTGTGTCTCGCCATCCTTCCATCATGGTGCCTGACCACGGATGCTGGAACTGCATGGTCTGCATGACAACGAACATATTTCCTGTCCTTCCCCTAACTGTTCGCAACACCGGCCATTCATCGTCTCTTGTTTTGTTCACGTCACTGTCGGACGAAGTTGGGGCTGTGGGTGGTATGGGCGGACCGGTAGGCATCGTTGTGATCCGGAAAGCAATGTTGGATACGCCGCCTCTTTGGATTGCTTCGACCGAAGTGTAATTGATAGCGAGGTTATAGCCAGTCATACAGCTCATGGTGAATGTGAAGATGCAGAACAAGACCCCAACGACCAGCGCTCCTATCCACGGCCCAGGCTTCGATCCAGTCTATCTTATGGTCAGCGGCTAGTGGCTCAGGTTGCTTCTGAAAGGCACTTACCTTGGAGCTGCGTTCTGCTAAGAAGACGGCGACTACGACCCAGACATATGTCGTATACAATGCTGCGTAGGATACAAATTGCGTGAAGAATTTGTGCGAGTGCTCCGCTACAATGCCGCCAGCCCATGGGCAGTAGTGATCCATCTTCCTGACACAGTAACCCAATTCCTTACAGTGATGCACTCTGTCTGGCTTGAAGATGCGACACTTGTCGCAGAATAGGGGAGTGCCGTCATAGTCGCAGATGTACGCATCGTACTGCTCGATCGACGTCGAGTCAGCGTCTGCCTTCTCCTTCGTCGGCTCGTCGCGCCGAAGTATGTCGGACTTGGTCCATATGACTTGTAGTAGGCGCATCCATGGGACGAGGAGTATGAGGAGCAGTATCGCATAGACGACAATCAGTGCGATGCCCGTGGAGCGGCGTGGCTGAATTCCGAAGCTGTTGCGCAAGTCGGACGAGGGATTTATGAGGTACTGTATGCATATGAGGTAACAGAGGACCCATGTCACGAATCCTATGGCTCCGAATTCTAGCAATGGCATGACTACAGACGTCGCCATCCCGATCTTCTGCTCCAGCGCGGTCGTGTTTCCGCGCGCCTCCGGCTTCTGCGAGTCAACAACGAGGGGCGCCATGGTCGGGAAGAATACGGCGCGAGAGGCACCTCGCGATTCAGTTGGGAGGCGTGCCGGCGAGAGTGGTGAAGTTCAGCAGGCTGCGCGCGCATGTCCAGGTCACGCCGATCTGCGCCAAGACAGGCTACCCAGTGTTGGACAACCAGCCACACACGCGACGTCACCTTCACGTTTCTCGCGTTCAGAACTCAACACCAAAAACTCATTGACATACTACATGCTTCACAAATCCAGACAGCGATCGTAGCTGTGGTGATCTCGTAGTCAACTCGACAATTTTTCGTGCAGCTGAGAAGCAAAAGCCAAGCCATTGACCTGACTAGTATATGCATGGCGTAAACATCGACCCCGCAACATCTCACCGACTCCCTTCAGCCCTGTTTTGGTATTATTCTTCCCTGTGTCCAATTCTTTGCTTCGAGCGGAAAGAGGGGGAATTTGGAAGGGCTGTTAAGCATTCATGACACTGCTACCGTGAACTGTGCCTGGCGGTGAAGACCACGTCTGAAGGAGGACCACAGAGCTAGACCTGCTTCAGTCTCACCGGCGATACCTAGCTTCTTTCAGCCTTGCACAGAGCCGCATCGAGTTTGTGGTAGCGAAACAGAGCGCAGACTGGTATCTCTCGGCCCCCATTCAGCTGTTCAGCTCGCTCACTTCCGGTACCACGCTGGCAGTATGTGCGCATATGGAAGCGCCCAAGGACAAAAAAGCAGAACGCTCACGACAAGGGCTGCTTCAGGACGTGGATGCGGCTCTGTTGAATCGCACATATAATACCACGCTGGGGCGCAGTGTTTAACCTTAGCATGAACAGCCCCCAACAACCCTCCCACCGGCCGCTTGTGAGGCTCAAGACAACCATGCAGCTCTCTAAATTTGGATGCCTTAGTTCGTTTGAGCCCTACAAGCCGGGAACCTGGCTGATCTGGCAAGACCGTCATAATTACGTTCACTCACAACTATCGCATGCGCCTTGTTTGCTGGCCAACGACATGGATCCGGACCGGAGCACTCTCACCAGCCTCTACATGTTCACCGTATACGGATCCTCATAGTTAGCATCTGTAACTGTCCTCCGCCGGTCGATATTGCAAGCGGTAAGGGTGTACTCCAACCAAATGTTCAGTGTTACAAGTCAACTACAGGGATGCGGTTCTTTCACGCCCAAGCCCCTGTCCAGTCACACTCATTGGTTCAACACATTGCGGGCCATACATCACCTTCTTCTAACCTTGTGGGGGCCTGCGGGAAAAATTGCTCTCAATGCATTTTGGCAACGCCCAACGTCAGGCACACAGTGGGGTGTCCCTTTTCACCGAGGCCATGGGGAAGAGGGAGCATCTAAATGTGTCCGCAGCCACATGTATCGTGCGCTCGGATCTTGGCCAGACGGTCTGTCCGGAGCGTGTGTCCTTCTGAGGTATTCTTACACCTCAGTCTTGCATGTTTGGAAGAGAAATGTTTACCAGCAACGCCGGCGCTTCCATAGAGCCCAACATAGGACGCCTCCTCGACCTTAGTCATTGGTCATGACTTGCACCGCCACAGTCCCTGCCGGAGCTGTTGAGTTCACCCGATTTCGAAGCGACCCACTGTCGAATACCGTGGTGTCGTGTGGGCGGACTAGGCGAACGAGGCATGAGGGGTGAAATATCCAGTCACAACCTAGAGTAGTCCTACAACATCCCACACCCAAACAGCCTGAACTTTTGCCTAAACAGAATCGGAGATAATTCGATGCTCCATGCGCCTGTTGTGTCGCCCCGTCGCCCATTGTAGGACGGTAAACTGTTACGGCTTACCGGCGGTACCACCTTAACCCTTACCTTACCTTCCTATCCTGGTGAACGATTCAGGCGCCATCACCTCTTCATCCTAGTCAAGCGGCCACTCTCGAAAGCTGTCAACGCCTAAACGTGTCACCGACATTATGTTTGTACAAGCATTCTCGTTTGGCTTCACGGACACACTGACGCTCTGACGATGACTTCTGTCCTTCACCACAGTTCGCTTCGCCACTGGCCGCCTCGGGATACGTCCACCGGTCCTCTTGCTAAATTCTACTACCTATAGCACCGAGCTATGGTCATCTGTCTTGGGGGTCCTTCGCAGGACCTTAGAATCTCGTCCTGGGGCATGAACGGGGCTTATAACATTCGTACGCGGCGCACAAGCGTTCATGAGGATATATCATCAAGTCCTATGCTCACATCTCAATTGTCACTCCACGACTCACACTTTACTTTACAGTATCGACCACCTCCTTTCACATCATCGTTTCACGCTAGCTCCCTCCAATCACTTCAACAATGGCGGTCTTGTCTACTATGCTTGCCCACGGCACTGATCTCGTTCGCCAAAGCCAGCTCACCATGGCGCGCCGTGATGATCGACACATTTCGGACGCCTTCGAGACACTTCCCACTGCTCTCCTGAGCGGATCAGACGAGCTAATGTCCCTGGACATCGAAGAAGACAACATTGTACAATCTACTAGTCACCCACACATCGGCAAATGGCGCACGCACGCCGACGACTTCGCTCCGACATCTCAGACGGGCCATATTAACGCTCACGGGCAGCCCCGTACACGCGGTCCTCAAAACATCGTTTGGCACTGCTCTGAATGCGGAGACGGGCCTTATAGTTACTGGCAGAATGTATGCATGGCTTGCGACCACAAGAAATGTGGCTATTGCCAGCAGGAGGAGACATCATAAGGAACGCCAGTGGAATTGATAGAGGCTTTTACTTCTCCTCATCCGCCACCTCTGTCTCCCCACCACAAACATCACCACTACTTGACCCTACATCACGGCTGCCTCCTGCATATTGCTCATTTGCTTTTCTTTGGGGTTTCATTGGAGTTTGCTTTGAATTTTTGTTTCTCGCAAAGCCCGGCGCTTCATGGTTTTGATAACATTATACCACAATTGTGGGGTTGGAGTATTTGGTCGCAGCACTTCGTTAAGCTTCGTTGCGATGTTTCTCATTGTTGGCCATATACCCCAATCTGGCTGCCCAGAGCAAGCCGTTGTCTTGTTTTGAGTTTTGTGCATTGAATTTTAGATATAGATATACACACCTTGCTCGAAATATTCCACTTCTCACTTCGTCCATCATGGGTTTCTCACTTTACTGTTGTCGCATCCTTGTCGCTGGCCGTGTTCTCGCGACTAGACTACACAGCCACCGGTCGTCAAAACAAGAGCCTGCTCTGTCTATTTATGCACAGGGATACAACGTGGGTTCATGCAGGAACGGAAGTCCATTCGGCATGATGGCCGTGAAACGCTCGCACAGTAAACATGTCCACACCCTTGACTCATGTCTACACTTTTGTGATTGGTGTAGACAGCACATACTCAGATTGCCGGAGCGTAAGAGGCGAATCAGTGCCTCCGCATCCTCCTCCGAGTCAAGAGACACGTCGTACAAGCAGGCGAAATGGAGGACTGTCTTGGCAGCTAGCCTTGCTAGCCTTGACTTTCAGGGTGAAGAGGCATATTAGCCTGAGGCTGACCGACGGAGCACCGCCACAATTTTGAAGTCAATTTCTTCGTGCATTTTCTCCTGTTCTTTCCTTAGTAAACTTACCAAAATCTTGCTGCCCAAATATGATCTCCCAAAAGTCCTTCACGATCCACTTTTTGCACTATGACGCGTCTTCTCAACTCGCACAAGCTGGTCAAGAGGCATACTAAGGGACCTTTCCAGGATACCTGTCTAGTTTAAGGCGTAAATTGCGAATGAAGCTGCTGTTGGAGGATATGGGAAAGTGTGCACATGACGAAGGGCGCTGAGGGGCAAAGGGGCGCGACGAGCAAGGTGAGGCATCGCGCAGCACGAGGACGCGATGTCCTTCGTTTTTTTAGGTCCACCTCATCTCGCAAACTTGTATAAGGATGCAGAGCTTTGCACAGCTCTTGACAATTACAACACGATCCAACAGCTCTTCTCTACCTCGAAAGCCGGACGAACATCCTACATTTTATTGCAACACAAACATCTAGCTTTCTACCTCTATTACCATGTACACAACAGAAGACAACGTCTGGTTCTGTGGCAAGCAACTCAAGTCTCTTGCATTTTCAACAAACTTACTAACATTCATCAGGAAATTGCGGCGATGGCCCTTGGAACCCCAGAGTCGTAATCTTGTGTACCAGCTGCGGCGTTGGACAATACGGAATGCAATCAAATACTCACTCACTTGCTCTATCTCCGACTACCGATCAACAACATGGCCACCCGCGTCAACACCCGGCTGGTAAAACTGAATACTACTGGGTCTGCTGCAACTGCGGGTACGATGTCAATAGCTATGAGCTGAACGCTGGCTGTACAAATAACTGCGGTCATTGGCGAGGAGACGATTGTTGCAGCGTGTATACTAACACTTTGCCGAAGAGGCGAAGGCACGCGCATGAGTAGCATTGCGTAAGCATTGACGCTGTCTTGAACTTAGTGATGGTTGCTGACATATTTAGGTCGGTAGAGCCGTTCTACTTGCGTCTTGTTTCGGTCTTCATCAATACCCCTTCTTAGATTTTGGCTTTCTGGTGTTCCGGTTTCTGCTTGGTGGTCTTCGGGCTCGGCGTTGTCTTCTTCTTCTTTCTTTATTATACGGGCGCTTTGATAGATTTGGAAAATACTTGTATGAACTACTGGCATGATGAGCTACTGCGGTGACGGCAAGCGTATCGTTAACGTTCTGATCTGTCGGTTTTGGTCGGCGTTTAAGCGCAATATAGCATGTAGACATTCGGGGCATTGCTTGCCGCTTCATAGGGAGCTATGTATACACTTTCGAACTTGGCATTACTATGATGGTGTACCTCACAATCATGCATCGGCGTCATACGGAACTCGTTAGAGCATGGTACAATTTTATTATCTTAAAATAAGCTGCAGGTTCGGAATACTTTTAAAACCAAGTCAGCTAAATAACCCACTCGTCATTATGTAAGGGCGCTAAGTTGTCTGGTTAGAATTTCCGAGTGTCAGTGGGAGAAGCTGGTTATCTGTACTCTTCGTCTTCGAGGACTGCTGGATCGCGCGGCTTTACACCAGCCCAGTCAATCTGGCGAAACTGATAAGTAATAGGCATTGGCTCATCACCCATTCGGTACGATAAATTTAACCCTCTCCAAAGCCAACTGTTCGTGAGATGTTCCCACTGGCTCAGCTCATGTAGGCTGACTTTGTTACCCCAACGCTCCAGATCAGAAGCAATCAGGTCGTACTGGCAGATCTGCTCAAGGATGTTCTGGAGGCTGCCATGTTCCCGAATTCTCCCTAACAGAGTGGACCCGTACTTTTTGGTGCTAGATTCGGGACGTAGCAGTGGACATGCGGGTCCGCAGCCACCGGGCTTGCGCTTGCGGCTGCAAGTCTGACAGTACATTCCATGGCGCTGGACGAGGTAAGCTATCAAGTTGAGATTGTCCCTGTCCTCTTCGAGGATGGACATGACGTTGCGGAGTTTACTTGTCCGAGCAGCCAAGGCCTCCATGTGACTCGGCATCTTGCGCGGTGGCAGGGGCGGCGCAGATCGTCTGGTAGACCTGTTTACCCCAGTACGAGTAAAGTTTGATGGTGTCATTATGGTGATGTTGAGAGTACAGAGATAACGACCAGCTTATCTCGAGTTGCTCTTCCACCTTAATGACTATCACAGTGGCTGGGAAGAAGTGCAACAGCCTTATGGCTTAATGGGCCGTACACTGTGTCGATACAATGTGCACCAAAGTCCCGAGAAACACATGTCTTACAAGGCCTGCACGTGCGCTCACAACAATCACTGTACTGGCTCCGATTGTGGGCATCCGTTCGACCCCGAAATTGAACACGGAAGCTTTGCAGCAATGCGTGTCGTCGCTGCTAGGCCGCGGATAAGGTCCCTCGATTTTGGCCTGGTGCACTCGCGTAGTATTGTTTGCCGTAACCTACACAGCCGGTTCACGCCACCCAACATCAACTGGTCGCTCTCATTGCCTAAAGGTGGTGAGTAGCCCTGGCCCTATGCAAGACTTGCCGATTCGCGTTTGTTGCCCCTGCCGTTTCCACGTTGTGGCGAGCGATGAGGGTGACGCCTTTCCCGTGTCTTACATTAGAGTCTGAAACCTTGTGACAATCTTAAACGTCAATATAAAAACCCGTAAAACAGGAGAATCGCATCCTTGAGGACCTGAAATGCACAGGTGAAGGACGTAGGGCTTTCTCGTCTGCTAGCTCGCGAGCCCAAGGCAGCAGTTTCCGTAGCTTTCATGGAAGTACTCAGCATAGCCATTGCAGCATCCAGACTAATCGCCTTTTTCCATTGCCTTCGAGACGAAATAAAGCACCGGCGCTGTCTGATGACCTGCCAAAGAAGTTTGGCGGAGCCCACCGCCATCGGAATGCGTAAGCCGCTCTCAAAACGCCTTGTCGCCCTCTTAGGGCTGCATGGTACTCCCCCTGACCGTATGTTGGAAACCGTAAGACACAAGGCTCTTCACCAGGGTCGGCTTTCTTTTCTTACGCGACATTGCGGCGCTGCTGTTAACCTCGAAGTCCCTCATATTGCTGCCTGGCAATGACGTGGCGACGGGCCCAACGGAGCGCATTCGAAAGAGCCATAGCTTCACCATCCGCTATGCCACATGCATAAATACGATCGGTATACTGGCAGTCATTTCCAAGCTGAAGGCAAATGTTCAAGAAGCGGACGTAGAAATGGGGGTTGTCTTGCGGAAAGGAGCGGATTACCAAGTCCGCGCTAACCCAACTAAGGACATCCGACACTCATCCCCACTTTGCCAGAACACTGTTCAAGCTCAATTCATCCCACCGCTATCAGCCCGACATCAGCGTACAATCGCTGTGGTTGTTCACCCAGCATCTAAATACGATGCAAGATTTCCGGCCTCGCAGTTCGGACTTGCTCGCTCTTCATCCCTGTTGCTGCACTGCAGATGCAGATGTAGTGAACGGTATTGCATCGTACGCCTGCGCTTAACCAGCAGCCCGGCCAAGTTCACCAAAGGCCCGGTTTGTGGATGTGCTACGGCCGTGCTTCCGATCACGACGCAATGTAAGCTCTTTGGCACTCGTAAGCCAATCTGCGCAGGTGACTCAGTGCGGGGCTTTTAGTCGATGTCCCTGGAGCATGTTCTGACGTTTTTCGAGAACGCGGCAGTTTGCGGATCTCTATCATCGTTCCACACCAGCTACACTACGTTTCCCCACTCTCACCCAGAACTTACAAAAGTCCTTTCGTGATTCGAACCGAACTTCGTGGTGATGACATCCGCTCGGCAGCCACATCCACATCATCAGCCTCGTCAGCTTTACAGCTATGTGGCTCAACCTTCGCTCTATTCTGACCACTATCCGGACCATGAAAATACACCTGGAGGCTTAATTTCGATTGCTTTAACGCGCTCTAGCCACCGCAGTCTGAACACTAACAACGACGCTGTGAAGGGTGTTGTATTGGTGCAAACGAAGACGAAGGCCCAGCGAGTCTCCATCAAATTCATTGGTCGCACAACATGTCGCGTCCTGAACGAGAGAAGCCCCGGAAACCATCACGTTGCCACAGCCGATTTATTTCGTCACGAAAGAACTCTTTCCCCACGAGCTACACCGAGTGCGAATTGCCCGCCGGGACGCGTAGAATATCCCTTCGAATTCCGATTTCCAGAAGCTGTTGAGCTAGATCCAGGCTTACAAAATGACGTGCCTTTCAAGCCAGATGACTCGTTCGAGCACGGAAAAGGGCACCAGCTACCTCCATCCTTATGGTGGAATGAATATACTGCCCGTAACGAGTATTTCCTTGAAGCAGATTTCGTCACTGCTCAGCGATCTTTCACACTGAATCCTATCGTAATTCATCAACTTCGGTTCACTCCCTCGGAGCCAGAACTAAGCATCTCGGCTCCAGCTGCATTACTGCCTGTCCCACCAATTCGATTTGAACGTCGATCTCGGCCTCCCACGCCAGAGCCGGGTCAAGAGCGACAAGGACCTCTGATGAGGCTTAAAAACAGCCTAAAGAGCGAGAAGAACGAGGAAGCTTCATCAACATCATTGCTTGTCCTCAGTGCGCCACCGCGTTATCGTGTAGGCGCTACCACAGCGCTCAGGATTTCGCTTCAGGCCACGGTGAGCGATGGCCTCACACAGCCAGCACCCGTGTATCTCCGTGGTATCCGTGCCCAGGTATTCCTACACATCAAATATCGCATCCCTCTATCGTCTGCACCAAACCAAGAGATACGAAAAGCCAGCACAGAGAAGTTCGATCTCTTCAACCGAAGGTACAGCAAACCAGGCTTAGAGATCACCGAAAGCACAGTTGTCGAAGATTTTGTCATCAACAACATCGTACCACCGACGTTCAAGACATATGGGCTAGCTATACGGTACGAAGTACGTTATGACCTATTGCTCGAATGTGCTGGGAAGGAATCGGAGCATGAGGTTGAAGTAAAGGATGTCATAATTGAACCAATGACTCGGGAGGGTGGGCACCTCGGTCCGCCAATCGACCCTCCACCGCGAGGTTCGATTGATAGTACAATTCCTACAATGTATGGACACCTGCGACCCAGAGCTGTCAGCGTCTGGAGGCCCGAGTCGCCGCCGCCATCGTATACACAGTAAGGCAAAAAAACGAGATAACGTAAGAACAATGTAGCCCTGTGCCACTATTTAATCTAGCACACAGCATTGCAATAAAACATGACGATCTCTAGAGCGATCTTCATGAGGCGCGAAAGGCAAAAAAATGCCAAAAACAAAACATACAACAGCAGGTATTCGCTAGTGGTCTCCCACCTAACTACTAACCTGCCGGTACGATGCTTAAATGATGCAGAGCAAACGGGATGCGTTGGTCTCATCGTCCTATGGTCGTATGTGCAAGGAGGGGTGATGTGTAAAGTTCATATACCATGCAAAAGCAGAGTGGTGGTGACTACCCCGCACACCATTCAACCCAGCGCAAGACCCACTCATTTCAGCTTCTCGATTACATTAATTACATAACGCCATATTATGTTCGACTCCTACTACCGCGCGGCATTCCGGCAATTGAATGACGGTATTGATGGGGGTGACTTGTGTGTGCCCTGCCAGAAAGCTTTCATTGAAGAGGAGCGTGCAGGCTTCGCTTGCATTGGTACTCCAACCTGGTTGAACAATGGCTACAAAGAATACGAAGGCTACGAACATCTCACCGAACCTATCCTCTATTGCGACTGTTGCCGTCATGTTCTTCGAGCCAGAGAATTCCAGAGACGACAAGGAGAAGTCCAAGGTGGACCACTCGCTACACAGGAACCTGCTGGAGATTTCGATGGGTTGACAACGAGCGTATTCTTACATGACGACAATCTGGATCTGAAGAACTATGAGGCCTCGTTGGACGGCTTCAAAGTCGGAACATCTGAGCATAGTCGAACGGTACGGCATCACTGGGCAGACGTAGAGATGATCAAGCATTGGTTCAGCGACTGCGAATACGATCACGGTGACGTATGTAATCAACATCGGCGTTCCTTTACTGAGACTGGGTCGCTTCTTCTTCTGGATGTTATAAACGATTGTCTTACTGTCGGCAAGTTTACACATCGGTATTTCGCCTTGAGTTACGTCTGGGGCGCTTCGAAACAGTACCTAACCCTAGCGGCAAACTACCACGAGTTGTGTGAATACGGAAGCCTGTCACTGCAGCCATTGGCCCAAACAATCAAGGACTCTATGACGTTTGTGAAGAACCTAGGTGAGCGATACTTGTGGGTGGATACAATGGTAAGAGATTCCATCACCACTGCTCGTAAAATGCGCCTCTACTCATGGACAACAGTGCATCATCCAGGATGATGCCGACAACAAAGCGAATGCGCTCGCACAGATGTGTTCGATTTACAGTTGCGCTGTGGCCACGATAGTAGCATTAAGTGGAAACTCCGCTGATGCTGGTCTACCGGGCATTCCACCTACAGCTCGCAATACCAATGCGACCCTCGTCACTCCTGGACTACACATGGTGGAGCGATCATCCTTGGAGCGAATGCTGAGGAATCATACGTATGATTACGTGGACGCAGACTGTGTCTACAATACACGTGCGTGGACATTCCAAGAACGACTATTGTCCAACCGGAGCATATACTTCCTCGGCGAACAGGTGTACTTTCATTGCAAGAAGTATCTACTATGTGAAGATAGATATGTGAGCGACGACACTGACTTCTATACCCTGGAGAAGATGCGCACATTAAGCGCAGGATTGAAAACAAAAACTACTCGGGCCGGCACATACAGTCCACTGAATGAGTTTCGTTGGTACGAGCAGATCGCTGTAGAATATACCGCAAAGAGAATGCAATTTCCCGACGATATCATCAACGCTTTCACCGGCATCCAGACGGAGCTCGGTCGCATGTTTGACTGGTCCTTCGTTGCCGGCCTTCCGAGCTCGCTTTTAGAAGTTGCATTACTCTGGACACCTGTTACTACTATCGAGCGAAGAATTACAGTCTCGCAACTACCAAGTTGGAGTTGGTCGGGCTGGATTGGGCGTGTCCGGTACGCAGACCTAGTGCGCCCAGGACACCGACCAATAAGCTCATTGTTCAGACCACTCGGAACACGCAATCTAGGCACACCAGGTACAATTCAATTTGAATCTATGGGCCTTATTCTCAGCAATTTCGAACTGGTAAAGGCTCCAAAGGGGCTTTTGGACCCCTTCGAGAGTAGTCTTATCACGGAAGATTCATACTACGTCTTCGACAGCAGGAGGCGGCGCTGCGGTATACTGATAGGCCTTTCCGAAAACGACGAGATTTCCAGCAGAGTTGAGGATTTCAGGCTCATTGCGCTATCTTTATGGAAGTCGAACAATAGCCTCACAAAACACGGACCACTCATTGCGCATCTCTCGAATGATGGAAATCGCTCGGACGAGGACCTCTATGATCGAGCCTTCCGTGACGCAGAGTGGTGTACTTACAACATCATGCTTGTTCGTTCAGTGGGTGTGGCGTATGAGAGGGTCGCAGTGGGCCAGATGCACGTTGACGCATGGTCTGAAATAGGTGAGACGTGGGCAAGGTTTACAGTACAGTAGTTGCATGCGGATGTAGTTGCAATATATCCGCCTGGTATCTGGACTCTTAACTTGGTGCTGCAGAGTTAAAAGTGTATCTCAATTACTGAGAATGTTGGTTGGCTTTGCAGTGAGTGCGAAAAGGGAAATAACGATAACTGGGAATGCATTCTGTTCAGTGACTGTTCTGATTGATTGATGTATGAAGGAGGAGAACTACAGAAGAGATAGGGTCAGGGGTTCTGGTCTGAGCGCTGCTCGGACGCTGCGATCAGTGCGCTGCTCAGGCGCCGCGATCAGTGCGTCTGATCGCGTAGCTGAGATATTGACGATACCTGTGATCCGACAGAAAACTCATGAAGGCTACTTATAGGCCACCAGGACAGAAGGATGATTATTGAGAGCTCTTGTCACGTTCAATCATGCTTATAAACCGTTGCACCGTGTGGGAGCTCAGGTGATCGTGCAGGAACAACACGAGGCCATGAAACAGACTGAGGATTTGAGGGCGTCTATACTTATGGGGCCTTATTTTATCCCACTGAGCATTGTCTCCAGTGTTTTTTGCACTAGCCTTTAGCTCATTAACTATATGGAGGTCCTTCGCAGTCGCAATTCTAGTTATTTTTTCCTCTCAGATGGAGTACAGATGGGACTCTCAGAGATTCAAGGCTTGACGGAAGAAGGGGATGCTGAGGAAGCGCCATCTTCCTGAGTGAATGAAGAGCGGGAGATTATTTCAAAACAGACCGCCCGGCCGAATAGCACATGCCAGCAAACATCGGCAAATCACGTAGTGTTTGCAATTACCTGCAATCAAAGCTGCTTTTCTAATATTTTGCTGCAGCCTTATTTTACATGTCGTTAAAGCCTTTGGTGATTTAAAGGCAGAGCATGAATGTTTGCAGTACCCCTTTGAGCCGTTGCACCTAGCTTCATTTGGTTTCCACTTGAATGCCATTGCTTCAAAGTCTGATTACCTATTCACTGTGAGTATGTCACAGTCACGAATGAATGATTTGTGTGACATCCAAATGCGTGATACAATTGACGAACATGCGCAACATGCCAGCAGTATAACTTGAGGACTACTTAAATACATCTATCTTGGTTCTCCGGCCAACCTCCACAAATCCCCACGCCACTGTCCGCCCGCCAACTTCTCCTCTCCCTGCGTAAGCCGATTAACATACTATACAATGGAGGCCACGTACCTGGATGCGCGACCATGAGTTCGAACTTACCAACTGCAGATGAAGTGGCAGCAAAAGGTATCATTGGCAAAGTCGCTTCGTTGGATGACTTCGCTTACTTTGTTGTGAAGCCTTCGAGCTACATGCTCACGCCACAGTGCATTCTTCCAATGGGTCCTCTACTGCAGGATATGAAATGGCTCTCAACACGACGGCCGTCGAATCTACCCAAGTCCAACTACGATTACCATGTGCACTCTTGAAGACATACACGCCAAACCCTAATTTTCTTGGGCGGGATGGCATTATCAACGTAATAGCACAAGAACTTCTCCCATCCAAGACTAAACTTGTCTCTTCACAGAATACAGGCTTACGACAATTTCCACTGTGTGCGATGGGCGGTATGGGCAAGACCGAGATCGCGCAAGAGTTTGCAATCAGCTACCGAGAAGATTTTGATGCCATCTTTTGGGTCCAAGCTGATGAGATCGCCAAGGTCAATCAAAGTTATCAACACATCTCCACTGAGCTTGGTTTGGAGGAATCTTCCCAGAGTCGCAGCGAAGTCGTCAGCAGAGAACTAGTCAAAGGATGGTTGTCAAATCCATGGAGAGGCAACACCGCAGGAAAGAGTTTCAACCCTTCCTCTGAAGTCAACTGGCTTGTCATTTTTGATAACGCTGACGATCCCATGATCTTGACCGATTATTGGTCTCAAGGTAGTGGTGCTGTATTGATTACTAGCCGCAATCCTCTCACCAAAGCTCTCTTCTCTGCGCGTACTTCTGGCATCGATCTAGGACCTTTGTCTGACGAAGCCGGAGCATCTTTGTTCCTTCTACTAACTGGAGCAGATGCTGAAGAAGACGGGGAGAAGATGGTGAGCGTAACACGCAGCTACTGGGAGGCGTACCTCTAGCTATCTCACAGATGGCCGGTATCATACGACGACAAGACCTCAGCTTGAACGAGTTCCATGACTTATACACCGACGTAGCAGAACATCTTGATCTCTATGACACCAGAGCCGGTGACGTGTCTACTAGAGGCTATGCTCACAGCATTTCCACAGTACGGGCCATCGAAAAGTTGAACCCTGTCTCAAGAAAGATTCTGGAACTAATCACATTCTTGGATGCAGATCACATACAGGAGAATCTCTTAATCGAAGCTTCAGTCCTGATCTTTGCGACAGAAGTCAACTTCAAGAAGAGCCTCGATCGAGATACGCGCACTGAACTCATACAGTCGTCTCTTGTCAAAAGGAACAAACAAAAGAAAGAGTTGTCCGTACATAGATTGGTTCAAGATGCAGTACGAGCGAAGATGAGCACCGATTCGGCAAAGGATATGTTTGAGATCGTTGTGCGGCTACTTTGGGTCAACTGGCCATCAGGCATGCCTAAACCTTCCAGGCCTCCTCAATATGCTCAGCCCATGATATCTGACAGTCGGAGCATGATATCTCGTTGGCCGACTTGTGGACAACTGTACCCTCATGTCCTCAGGGTTGTAAGAGGCTGAAGCCCTAATTAGTAGTACTCGACTTGTAGCCTTTGTTAGGGTGTTGTTGGGTGGAACCCTCGGACCTTCATCGGCGCTCTAGGAACCTCTGGAAGTTTCTCGAACCTAGCACTACGCGATACATAGACTCAGCGCAGGTGTAGTGTAGCTTCTCTATCGAATTCATCACTGTTTACCTTGCACCTATAGTTAATCTATCGCACCCTTACAAGGGTTCACCATTTGTTCACAGCTTCAATTTCGGCGAAGCCAGAATTCTCTACCGTGCTAAGTGATGCAGGGCTGTCAGTGTCAATCTTTCCGATGGCAGTGAAATGCAGCTAACAGATGTAGTTATCAGATGGAGCGTGGCCGGACGCGTGGCTTCGACAACTTCTTCGATACTGCTATAGCGGTGTGCGAGCCACTAGTTCATCCTGATAGAGATTGCCTACTCGGTAACATCTACCACATTCTCGGTCAGATCAACTACCACAATAACAATGTCGACGAAAGCCGGGATTGTATGGAGAAGCCTTTAGAGCTTCAACGTAAAGTCTGCGAAGAAGATGGTATCGTGGACGAACGATTAGCTATGGCCTACGCTGAGAGAGGCCTTACAAAGATGCAACACGGTCTCTACGAAGAGGACATCGCTGATTACGAGAAATACAGGGAGATTCGAGAAGGTCTCGGCACCTACGCACCAACATCGAAAGAAGGAAATCTCGCATCAGCATATATGGCTTTGGGTAAATTGGAGAAGGCAGACCACATACGCACCGAAGCGATCACGAGACGCATGGAATTGTACGGCGAAAAAGACAAAGAGTCCTTCAGGTACTTGGTTAGATCGAATTATATATTTCACGCGTACATGGCCATCGAAAGGTGTTTAATCGTGTCGTTAATTACATAGGCCTCGCAAAAATGCTAAAAGGTCATTGCTTGCGCCCTAGCCTTTTACATAAGTTGGAATTATGCGATATGACCTACCCCAAATAGGAGAGCTTTTCAGGTCGAAGATGTTCTAGGTGAGCCCGACTGGTGACTTCCCAATATGACTTTGACATGACGTGTCATCCGCAGGAGGGAACTCTTGGCCTCGAGTATACTGTGTACGTGTGATATGGGATGACCAAAAAGAAATTCACAGCATCTCTGTTCGTAACTACGCCGCCGTGTGCTCTTCAAACAACAAACAGGTGCAGCGACTCAAAATTCTCCCGCAACTAAATCTGTGGGAATTGGGGACGAGAAGGCGATATCGCGGTAAGCATGCTTTTTTGCTACTTCTAAGGCGGTCGAAGTAGCCCGGGAACGGCAATATATCAGGACCAGAATTGACGTCCATCTCGTCATATCCGATCTGGCATTGTTCATCCCTCGCAAAATAGGCAAGTCATTATCTTGATCGATGATAAGTAAAACGACGCTTTCCGAACGAAACTCCCAAGGACGCTCTCGCCCGATCATGCTTAGATATGCGCCTACAATATCAAATCAATACAGTCATGGAAAAACGATCAGTTCGATGAGACCCAACTACAATTACTTCAATCAGTCCTCAAAAGATTCAAAGGTCACTACAAACGAAGAAGTGAGGCACACGAACAAACTCAGATCCGCCCCGCCCCTGATTTATCCGGTCGATCCGCTAAACTCGCCCACACCACCATCTCGGGCTCCCAACCAACACTAAGTCAATACTCCGCATCCACATGATCGTTTGCCGCTGTCTCTGCAAAACCTAACTCTGCCACCGCATGACTCTAATATCAGGTCTACATACTCTTTAATCGTGCATTCTCTCCATCAAGTTGGTCAATCTGATCAAGCAACCAATACGATCGGCGTGGTGGCGGAGTGGTTATCGCGCAAGACTAGAAATCTTGTTCCTTCGGGAGCGCAGGTTCGAATCCTGCCTACGTCGTTGCCAAAATATTGTTTTTGCTGTTTTTGCCTGTGCGTGATCGTGGTGTAGTGGATGATGGATGAGTCAACGTTGGGGGTTCCGCGACATCTGCGCCCTAGCATTCTCAGGATCAATCATTTTTGCGCGGAACAGCAAGGTAAACAACAGAATAAGGATGCCTGTATTTTTAATTTGGGTAATTAACTATGCGATGGTACAACGAGATGGACTGGCTCGCAGGTGGACGTTGGGGTTTTTCGCTTGCGGAGTTGCGCCCAAGGCTGTTCAGTACTTTTTTTGCGCTGAACAGTGAGGAAATAATGAAGAAACAATCGAAGATCTTATGATTTAATCAGATGATTCGACTACGAGATAGTACAGATAACCTTGCCCTTGGTCTTGTTCTCCTCCAACAGGCGATGCGCATCCTGTATCTGCTCCCACGGCAGTACTTTATCAACGAACAGCTTGAACCTGCCGTCCTTGAAACGCGGCAGCGCATGCTCCACAAGCTGGTCTCTCAACTTGCCCTGATATTCCTCGTCGCGACTCCTCAAGCTACTGCCCACAAAAGTGCACCTCTTCCGGATGAATGCGCTAATGTCCGTTCCCTCTGGAACTTTCGTGCCGCCCATGAAGCCCAGATTAACGATTACGCCGTCCTTTGCAATCGCATCGAGGTTCTGCTGGAAGTATGATGCGCCGACGAAATCGACTATGATGTCTACGCCCTTGTCGTCTGTTGCCTTCATGACTTCCTCCACCCAGTTTTGGCTTGTGGCGTTGAAGGCGCCATTTGCACCGAGTTCCTTTACAGCAAACTCGCACTTTGCGTCTTGACGTGCGGTCGCGTAGACGCCGGAAGCGGAATCGGCGCGAGAGAGCTGGATGCCGGCGATCGAGACGGAAGATGCGGCGGCGTGCCAGAGTATCGTCTTGCCAGCAGCAAAGCCGCCAACAAGGTACATGGCTTGTGTGGCAGTTATCCATGTCTGGAGTCATGTCAGCTTCCAGCCAGATCTCGAGATAGAGCAGGACTGGGCACACCTCAGGAATGCCAGCGCATTGCTCCCATGTCAAATCATTTGGCTTCCTCACGAGCATATGCGTCGACACAGCAATGTACTCCGCATACGCACCACCATACGCCAGTCCAAAGACCTCGTCGCCCTCATGGAAACCCTCCTTTCCACCACCTTCTTCACTCAACTCGGCAATCGTACCTGAGAATTCTACACCCAGGATCTTGGAAGCACCGGGCGGTACTGGGTACATTCCCTCGCGCTGCAATAGATCCATTCTATTCAGACCAAAGGCCTTGATCTTGACAAGCGCTTGTGACTTGCCGAGCTTGGGTTTGGGGACATTGGCGATGTGGAGAGCTTCTACGGGGCCTTTGCCATCTTTGATGTCTGTAGATTGTAAGATTTGGCAGCTGTATAGCTTTGTTGGCGTCACGAACCTACGGCGCGCATTGTGTCGCCCATGATTCAGAAAGTGGTATGAGGTTCGAGGGTATAGTTCGCTTGTGCAAGAAACCAATTAAATTGCTCGATGTTGTCTGAGGAATTCTAGTCAGTGTAAAAAGAAGGAAGAAGTACTGTGACAACTTTTTAGCATTGAATTGGTAAGCCAGAACTTCTTTCCGAGGCGATTCCACAGATGCCGAGCTGGCTGCTGATGACATCAGGAGGGGTAGCTCGAGCTTTAAGTACAACAAGCAATTGAAGCTTTGGTGGGGCATGTTCTTCACTAAATCCGCCTCATCCATTCAAGGTCAGAATTATGTCAGAAAGGCGTCAGAAAGGCGTCAGAAAGGCGTCAGAAAGGCGTCAGAAAGGCGTCAGAAAGGCGTCAGAAAGGCGTCAGAAAGCAGATCAAGTCTGATGAAACATCTCGCGAAAGTAAGATTGCATCGCTTGTATATACCGTCGTCCGTCACTACACGGACGATGACACCCAACAACCCTGCGCATGTGAAACTGTCTGGCAAGGTAGACATCGGACAACGGCCAGCCAGCCTTCTCTCAACATGCACTTTATTCATCAAGACATCTCCTCGTCGGCAGCGCAACAAGCTAGCACTCTAGTTCACAAACAAGCTGTCCTCGTTTGTATCGTACTGCTTGATGAGCTGGGCGAGCTTGTTCGCTTCTTGTGCATAGTTGAGCGGATACATGTTCATGACTTGATAGCGAGGCCTTGACGTGTCAGCAGAATCCTTCAAAATCTCGAAATTGGCACTTACTTGGGCTGATCCTGGTACGTCTCCATTTTCGCTCGCACTCGGAAGTTGAATGTCTTGCAGGTCGCTTCCTGCATGGCAGTCATGAAGTTCTGGGTGTTGTTCTCCTCGTCATCCACCTTGATCTTCATAGCTTCATTCGCGGACATGCCAACGATACTCTGGCCAGCTTCGTCGAAACAGCTAAGCCAGAGTGTACCGGTGTGATCAGCAACATTGACGCTCAGCACGTAGCGGTAATTGGGCTCCGGGAAACTCTGTTGGCATTTCTCACACCACCATGAGCCTGGGTTCTCTTCGATGACCTTTTTGTTGCAGCCAGCTGTGGAGCATGCTGGGTACGCAACGGTGGTGTTCTTGACGTACACGACAGACGCTTTCAGGCTCATGTATGAAGGAGTGTCTTGCAGGTAAGTCTCTTCTTCGATACACTGTGAAATGAGTTTGCTCTCGTTCTTCGAAGAGCCACCAGATGCTCCGGCCATGTTCTGGTGTGTGGAGAAGGTGGCATTCTGGCCAACAGCGTTGAACCATCCTCTGAGCTTGTGCGCCTCGTCGATATCAGGATCGACCATCATGGAACCAGAGCTCAGCAGACTCAGACTTCGTCCACCAAAGTCAGAGACTTTAACCCCCTTGAACGCGATGATGGATTCCAGCGGGGCATCGAAGGTTTCGGCTGTCTTGCCCCAGATCGTGAGACGCACCGATGTCTGACTGTCGTCTGCCAAAGTCAACTCGCGCTTGCTGAAGTCCTTGTTCGTGTTCTTCGATGTAATTGTGTTGACTTCGGCGACCTCCTTGAGAACACCGACTGTGTCGATTGTCGTGTCCTTCTCAACCGAGTTGAGATCGCCAATCTTGGTGAAATTGAACCGGATCTGGGGTTTGTTGTCCTGGTCTTCAGCCTTCTCCACCTCGGTATCCTTCTCAAATTGCAGCTCGTAGTCGTTTGGTAAGTTTGAGAATTGCTTCTTTGCAAGTGTGACTCTACATGGCGCGGAGATGTAGTAGACCGTGCCTACCTCGAAGACCGGAAATAACTTCTCGGCAGCTTCAGTAAAGGCCGTGGCTCGAATTTCGCCAGTATCATCGAGCAGGTTCACGCTGAAAAGCTTGCCGGTGCCTTTTGCGTTGTGCCATTCCTTCATTTCACTCTTGTTGGTGCATCGTGCACGAATGGTCCACTTGTGTGCGTATGGAGATAGCGATTCGATGGGATACAAGTGCGGATGCGAGGACGTGGCGGGGTTACTCTGGTGAACAGGGAGGTTGCGCTGCGGCTGAGGTGCTGGTGGCTGCTTCGAGCCGTAGAAGTTGTTGCCTGAGATTGCGGCAGGCTGAGGAGGGTCCGATTTTGTGTCTAGAGCTTCTGGCTGACCAATCTTCTCAAGTTCGCCATACTGTGAAAGGACTTCGAGTTCCATGATGATGAGGATGCTGCGTGGTGTTAGAACTGTTTCGTGGGAAGTGATGCAATACGTACTTCTTATCCTTGACTTGCTGCGGATTGTACTTGACAAGTCGCACTATTGAGCCCTTCTTCAGTTGCCCAGACGTGACAATTTCGTTCGCGGCTATACATGATTAACGCTGGAATTCACAAGTTCTTGGTCGACATACTGGTAGCAATCATGGTCTGGATGAAGTTGCGAATGTCACTCAGCACAACACGGAAACGCTGCACTGGATTCGCATCGCCCGCCTTGGGCTCCATGGTCTTGATCTGCACGCATTGTAGCACGGGGTGTTCGACGAAGCAGCCGCTAGGCTCAAATATGCTTCTGCTTGAAGTCAGTATGTGATTGTGCATATAATGTGTGTGTGCTCACTTGATAGCGCCCTGTGTAATCGCTTGTTCAGCCATGTTGGTTTCGTGCTATGGTTCGGTTGAGATGAGAAGACGTGTGAAGTGGCGGCGAGGAAATCGACGCGTTCCGACGCGTCTCAGGCGCGCACGTGACCGAACTTAAAGACTGGAAGGCGCAGCCCCGCACTTGTCCGAGTCAGGCGTGCTAACAGCTGCATACGTAATTGGCTTGGACCCTCAATCTACATAGAGCGTAGCTAGCCATTCACCATTCAATATACCACGCTTCATACATAGCACACAGAGACCATGGCAGACAATGAGAATGCGACGCGCGCGCCGGAGAGTGATGCGCAAGAACAGCCTGCTGCTGACCCAGCGGTAGAGCAAAGTGTCTTCCCAGGAGACACCAGGGCGCAAGAAGGACCGACAATGGGTGTAAGCATACCTGCTTGCTGTGTATAGGCAGCATCCTTACTCGCATAGGACCATTGTACAACAGACCGGCCAGCGCCCACTGGCGAGAAACCTTCTGGCGAAATCTCCAAGATTGGTGGTATAGACTGCTACATCACCAAACCGACCGACTATCCACACTCACCGTCGAAGCTCCTACTCCTGCTCACTGGCGGAACGGGATACCAGTCCACAAATAACCAGCTGCAAGCGGACAAATATGCCTCGGAAGGCTATCTCGTCGTCATGCCTGACCAATTCGACAACGACCCGGCGCCGAATTCCGTCGATATGGCAGAGGTCAAGCAAGACACGTCGTGGCTGGAGAGCATAAAGCTGAAGACTGCCGAGGGAATCAAGAGCTTCATGATTGACATGTGGCTTGCAAGACACACGCCTGAGAAGGTACTGCCATTGCTACACAAAGTAGTTGAAGGCGCGAAGGAAGAGTTCGCCGACGCGGTTGCAAATGGAGGTGGCATCTACGGTGTTGGATACTGCTTTGGAGCCAAGTACATTCTGATCCTAGCCGGAGAAAATTCAGATCCTTTTGCGACACCAGAGCAGTCGAACGATGAGGAGACAGGGCCTGTCAAGAAGGAGCCGGTCCTCAAGGCTGGAGCTATTGCGCATGGAACAATGGTCACATTGGAGGACCTCGAGGGCGTAAAGGCCCCGGTGTACATCGCTGCTGTGAAGGACGATCCATTGTTCTCCGAAGAAGAGGTTCTCACGCCCGGGCGACGGACGATGGAGAAGAACAAGGTCGAGCATGAGGTCCAAGTCTTCCCAGGCGTACCTCACGGCTTCGCGGTGTTGGGAGACTATGATGACCCCAAGATCAAGCAGTCGCAAACACAAGCGTTCGGGCAGATGCTGGGCTGGATCCAAGGCCATTGAACAGTGCGGTACATGCTATGGCGTTGGACGGTATTTTTGGTTCAGAATATAGGTATAACTTACCATCAAACAGCAAAACGACTACATGAACAACTTCACCTTGAAGATTCTCACAGCTCCTCGATAACAGAGGTATCCAGGAACTTCTCCAACTCGCTCCTCGGTATAGCTGCCCTCTTATCCTGCACAGCCAGGTATTTATCTTCCTCAAAAAGATACTCAATCAACCCACCACCCCACGTCCCACTCCACTTATGATCCCCCCAAATCTTTTCAAGAACCGGCTCATCGACTTTGACAGCATTACTCACAAACCCAAACACGCCGCTCTCCTTCGGCGTGTGCGTAAACACATCCAGCGTCATATTCAACGCGCGCACAAACTCGATGATATCCTTCCTCTTCGCGGGATTATTCAGCGCATCCGTCGTCGAATAGAGCGAGTAAACCTCGCGATAGATCGACACGTTCTGAAAGACAACAGCATTTGGACCCAGCGCTTCAGCGCCGAGTTCGACAGCGGGTTCCCAGACGCCAAAAGCGTCGATGGTACCGGCTTTGAGCTGCACAGGGAAGGTGTCGCTAGCACACGGCGTTTTCATGCAAACCTCAGCATTAGACGTGGTGTACTCGTTATCTCTAACGCCGACGCTTGCGAGCATGTTGTGTATAAACACAGCCGCGCTTGTGCCGCGGATGGTTCCGATTTTCTTGCCTTTGAGGTCGGAGAGCTTGGTGATGCCTTTGCGTTTGTCGGCGACGATGCGGTACGAGACTTCGCAGATGATGTAAATGAGGCGAAGGTTGCGGTGATTCGCGTATGATTTAAGGCCCTGGGTTTCGGCGTTTGCAGCGAGATCGAATTCCTTGGGATTGGCAGCGAGATCCGCAACGCTTCCAGTTACTAAATTCGCATTTGTACTGCCGTTGTAGAAGTGCTTGATGGCGTAGGGCTGGGGAGTGTGCTCGATCCAATTTAGGTTTGAAGCGATGCGAAGGGGGCGGCCGATTGAGACCAATGCGAGGAAGGCGAACGTATGGAGGAAAATCTTCTGCATTGTGAATGTCAAGTTACTCTAGGTGGAGTATCCCGATGCCATGCCTGGTTGACTATATGTGCGTTGAAGTTATGCACCTTCCAGATCGAGCTTTCGCAGGTTTCCTGCAACATGCATGATCTTCTGTTTGCAAGGTGCATCACACTCTGCAAAGTACGGAAGATGTGCAGCGTATGATTGGGCTCTCTGGATATGATGTAATACCAGGTCCAATGCTCAAGCAACCATAACTGCCGGTGTAAAATACCTTGACCCTAGCTTCGGAAGGATCGAAGCTCATGCGCCTTACCCTCTAGCGCAAAGCTTTGTATTTACTGCCATATGAATCCCTTGTGTGCCGGAGGATCCATGTGCCAACGTTCGTTGTTCAAGTGCCGTGTGTTTCAGCTCGCTAAAAGTACTATCCCGCAATATACACCCGGTGTATGCCAGGGACTGCTCTGTGATGCTGCAGCGACAGTGACCAGCACTGTACAGATCTTGATCGTGTGAAGTGTGATGAGCCTGTACATGCGACCGAGCCGACCACAATTGGCCCTGATGTTCCCCGTCGGTTTGACGACTCCTCCCGCTCTTTTTGTGCCGATAGTGCTCACAGTGACCCATAGATCATATCAATTCCACATCACCTGTTCCAGATCCGGCTGCCCACTGTCTGACTGCACTCCATCGGACGACCCATACGTCCCCTCTCTTCATCTCAAAACGTCGATCAGTGCCCTCGACATAGATGTCGCCAACGTCTCGTAATGCTCTTACAAACACAGCCTTGTCTTCGTCTGGCTTGTCTATCATGCTAATACCACCCGTTGTGTCGTCAAGTCGTTGTAGCGAAGCCGGGAATTGGCTGAGGAACGAGGACGAGTAGTGCGTCGACAGCAACGATTGGTGTGAGTTGAGGTACTGATATTCCGAAGTCGAGAGGAGTGGTTGTAGCGTATCTACTGAAGCATTATGGAGTGATTGAATGTGTAGAGGGTGCAAGTCGATCTGCCAAAAAGAAGCATTAGCATGCCACTCCCAACATTCGACATTGTGACAACGTACCTTTTTTATTCTTGCTCTCAAGAAGCTCCGTACCAGGAACTTGAATCTTTCAAGTTCTGTCTGTATAATGATCAATTTGAAGTTTGTCTTTGGATCCATGTTGCCCGTCTGGTCCTCGACTAGTTCAATCTGGCTGCACTATTAGCACTCAACCTATTTCACCTGTGTCTCTTGTGCGACTACACTTTCTGTGACGCACCTGTCTTCGTATCCTGTCTAGAACTCTGTTCATCAGTTCACTCGGCCAGGGTAAGATCTCGGGCGCGACGCGTTCAGCGACCCAGCATCGCGTCAATTCTTGCAGATCGCGCGTTTCTCGGGGCGTCGAGTCGACCGCAACCTCGGCAAGCAGATCGTCAATGTTCATTGTGTATCTGGGACCTCGACGAGTGTGATTGAAGAGATGCAGTGCTATGCGTGCTCATGCATGTAGCCGTGCTAGAACGCCGCGGAACTGCAAAAGAGTGGGATGTGCGGGGCATAGCCTAGCGTGTCCTGGTCGCGACTTCCTCCATGTTTACGCACTAGTCCAAGTACAATGGCGACAATTTAGCACCGGAGTCACAGGAACGAATGGAGCAAAGTGTCATAGAGTATTCTTTGTATTTCTTAACAGACGATGAACAAAACTCTTCAAGCCGCCTCCCGTCACTCGTATTACGACGAAGTACCCGTCAATTACCTCCTCAATTTTCCTGCAGGCCCATAACTAAACACTCGGTAGTGACTACCTGACACATGCCCTGGCCTGCAGAGAATAGAAGCGACAAGTGGATAAGTACATTGAACAGAAGAAGCCCGAAAACGGCGAGGAGGTGACGCATACGCCGAACGATGAGCCGAAACCGAAGAGCAATGATCAATCTGTTCGCGGGAGGATGTGTACCGAATAAGGTCGAGCATTTTGTGGTAGGGAAGGTTGTGGTATTGTTGATGGTGTGTCAAGGCACGTAGGCCTGTGGTATGTGGTTGCGTGATGATTCTTAGATTGTCCTGGGAACATGTGAGAGCATTGTTTCAGCTCTCCAGGGTCGTAGAAAGATCCGGGTTGGGATGAATGACAAAGGAAAAGAAAGCTCGCGAGGCAGCGGTCTTCAGCTGCAACTACGCTTGCGGAAAGCAAATGGGTATCCAGCAAGCCCTCTCGAGAAGTAGTAAAACATGTCCGGGCCACTTGCACCGCGACATCGGGTATAGAAATCAAACAAAGATGGAGACCAGAGGTCGAGGCTGCTTTTCCGCGCCCAAGAAGTCCAAGATGTAGGCAGAAGATCGCTCGAACGCCCTGGGTGCAGTGAAAAACGCTAAAAACGCCAATGCTGTGGGATTCCAATGCAGCAGTCATGATAACGCCGTGAGTCCAATCGCCGTGAGGTAAGTGAGTATCGTAAAGAAATCGTTCGCCAGCTCGCAAGGTCAATAGGATGCCATGCGACGCGAGGCGCCTATCCGTCCTGAGTTGAATGCATCATCGCCGAGCATGAAGATGCCTCCACTTTTTGACCGGCCGACTGCAGTAGGGCTGTCTTCCATCTGGCAAGACTGCTGCCCGAATGCAAATGTCTGCGCGCGGCTAAGCTTTGTGCGTTGACGGAGCTTGTTCAAACCACGTTCGCAAGACTGCTCGTGCTCCTTAGCATCCATGCGGAGGTAGTTCTGCGGGAAGCAACGAGTGGAGTGTGCATGGTAGAAAGAGCTGTAGCCACCGTCAAGGATGTACACTTCAGGGAACGACAAGAGAGGGTAGCGGTGAGCATTCTCCTTGCGGTCCTGTGACCGTACAAATTTGGCCCTAGAGGACGTTAGCCAGAAGTCGAGACGTTGAGAAAGAGTTGGAGCTTACATAAGGGGGGCACGATGTGCAGAGTATTCACAGTGCAAGATCAATAGAGTCTTCTCACTTGTTGGAGCCTGGAAAAGGCGCTCGGCAAGCTTCTCTTTATCACAGAAGTTCAATGCGCCCTCAATGTGGCCACCCTTGTACTCGTACTCAAAGCGACAATCAATGATGACCTTGTGGTTATAGTGTTGGTCATAGTCGCCATCGAGTACTTGGACCAACGTGGAGTGGGAGATGCGTGGTAAGCTCTCTGCCTCGGTGGGCATAAAGTGAGGAAGCTTGAGCGAGGGGGTATCGTCGACATCCATAACGGACTGAAGACCACTCGGCTGGTAGTTCTCCTGATCCTGCTTCGCGTTCATCACGTCACCAGGGTGTTCAAACATGCTCAGAGAACGGCGAAATTTGCTCGGTCGAGTACGCGAGGGAGGCCCAGCAGGCTTGCGGATAGCAGCGAGAGGGGATCCATTGGCACGAGAGGCAGCACTTGAGTTGAGGTTGAAAGCCTTGGGTTTCGATGCAAAGAGCGAGCCATTGGAGCCAGGGCGGCGTTCCTGTGGCGGCGAGGCCGTGAAGCACTCGTCTAACGACAATGATGAGGCGTTGGAGAAGCTGTCCACTCCGGCCCCAAACTGAAAGGGAGGCAACGGGTTGTTGTTTTCCTGTTGCTTGAAGGATACTGTGTTAGTGGAGTAGTTCTTGGTGCGGGAAAGAGATGGTCTAAGAAGGATAGACTTTCGTCGACTGTAGTGTGTCAGCAAGCGGGTCGCAGGCCAACGCATGTGGTACTCACTCGGCAGCAGACAGGGGCCGGGGAACCTCGAGCATCGCGGTGGGGAACTTTGGTGGCGTGGGCAAGTCGCAGGGCGAAAGCATCTCGTCGTCTGTACTCGGGGTGGTCTCTGGGGATGGGGACGGCAGCGGTATGGAGCGCTCGTGGAAGCTGAATGGGGCTTTGTGAGGCAGAGGAGAGATGTCCATGGAGTCAGGGACGAAGCAGGGCGACGACGAGGGAATTGGCGGAGTAGTTACGCCTTCCCATCGGACGGGCGGGGTCGTGGCTCCCTCTGCTGCTGCGCGTGTTAGCACTGGGCGGGTACAAAGAAGTGTCAATGGCACAGCCGCGTACCTTGCGAGTCGATCTGGTGAAACAGGTTGGATGTGAAGAGCGAGCGGCGCGGCGTCGCGAACTGAGGGCTAGAACAAAGACAATTAGCGTGTGGTCGGGTATTTCCCAAGCAAGGGAGGCCGCACCTCTGGTCGACGTGCAGGTTCGAGGACATGTCGGCGGCGAGGCTCGCCGTGGGCGACGAACCGCGGCCCATGGGCTGCAAGGCGAAGTAGTCCATGCTCGGCTTCTTCATGCTCATGTCCCGGAAGTTGAAGCTCTTCGGTCCCAAGCTGTGTGCTCCAAACAAAGGCTTCGAGGGCAGATCGCGACGGTAGCCCCAGGGACCAGGGATTGGCGGTGGGTGCATGGCGGCGAGCGGCGAGGACATCTCCATGATGGCTGCTGTGTGAGGGTTCTACCTGGTCGTGCTGGGCAACGGAGGCGATAGCGAGCGTTTGCGGGCCGTCGTCTCTACTCAATGGCGACGAGCGGAGGGCGGAGGGCGGGACACAGGGACTGGCGGCCGGTGTGCAGCCGATAAGCATACAATGACGAGAAAACTAATTCCAATCTGAAGATGCTCGCTGTAGATGGCGGTGCAGCACGCGCTGTCGAGAAATGGCCGGGTAGAGGTGAGGTATCGTCTCGGTCTCCAAAGCGGCTGAGGGTTGGCAGGTCCAGGGATAGTGAATGTCGGTCGTGACTGCCGTGATCAGATATCCAAGCAAAGATATCCAAGTAGAGTGACCGACTTCCTGTAACCTCCAGCCAACTTGGAGAGGGAATTGAGCCTTCTTGGGGTCGAGAAGGTAGAAGAGAAAAGAGCAAGGCGAGGTCATCCAGCTGGATTTGAGGCTGCCGAGCCTGGTTCTCTGTTGCTAGGGTGAAGACGCACGGGTGGTTAGGCTAGGTCTGAGCGCCTGGGTTACTTGCTTGGTTAAGCGCGCGAACAGTGGTTACGCCCAGTCAGATGCGTGCCCTGGCATGGCAGTGCGGGACGAGATGGAGCCAGTCGAGTTTGCTGCTTCAAGCGCAGGTCTGATGCATACTACGCTGATCGTACGTCTGTGATTGATTCCCCAATTGCCCGCAGCACGCCGTCGTGGCCCGTAATCGCGATCACTCTGGCTGCAGCCCTGGAGGCTGTGTACGTGCAGCTCATAGTACCTGCATCCTGTGTAAACACAGGTTCGCAACGCAATGATCTGCCGCGGCACAACACTCGCCATCACACATTTCCTGCTTCACGAGGCCGACTTGCATGAGGCTATCCACGCACGCTTGTCTATCCTCTCGTTGCTACATAAGGCCACAAACGCACAGACTTCACGTTTCTGCAAGCATTTGCCTGTTCCTTGTCCAGCACCGTGAAACAAACCACTGCCATCCCCGCTGCTGAGGTCGCACAATTCTCTCCGACCTTTCTAGCCTTGCGCAACCTGTGTCCGTTTCCTAGGGATACCGCAAACACAAAGGTGGTAGCGACAACAGAATGCAGGCGAACCAGGCCGTGCATCACCCGTGCAAAGAGCCTCACAGAATGTGGATTCTATTATTTGCTACACTACCTGCGCTATTCCCACACGGCCAACGCGAGGCCTTTCGTCATCATAACATATCGTCCACTTGGCGTCGCGATGTAAGATGCAGGTTGCGCATCTCAATTGGCCCGCAGCCTCGAGTCTGAAGCAGTCATGCTGTCTCATTGGGCGAACGGAAGACTGCCACCGATGAATTCGTGCAGTTCCAGTTAAAGCCGAATACGCAAGCGCCTCTCTCTGAGCTGATTACGGCCCGTTCGTCCTCAGCAACCAGACCGCTAGTCCGCTTGTGGCGCTGTGGAACCGGCATGTCCTCTCTCCTCGGGCGGAGCGTCGCCTAGGGTGTGTTCGCGATCGAGGTGCGGCTCTCCAAATCTCGATGCAGACCTGTTCAGACGTCATAACCAATACAACTCAGACAGCCAGACTTCCAAGTTTCCTGCTCTGCAAATGCACAACTAGTAGTTGGCAGATTTGGCCGACAAGCACGAGCAAACAAACAACTCTGCAAATTGCGCAGTTCAGCTGGCCGCGAGCACCATGGCGGGAGCCCCGGTGAGCGATAGGCGGTTCGAGAACGCACCCTCATATGGAAGCTGGACAAACCGGCATGCACAAAACCTTCACAAACGGCACAGGGCGTTTTGGACCCCACCATTCGACCGGTGACCCCTCCTGTCAGCGGGTACTTGAGGGCCAAGCACCGGCGCTTCTGAAGGTCCCTGGAATTGTCGCGTGCTGCCATGGCGACGGCAGTACACAAACAACCTAAAGTGTCCCATGACCTTCCACCATACCCCAGATCGCGAAGTTTCAGACCCTGGGTTCTGCGGGTGACTGAGGATTTTTAGACTCAGTCAGGCGCCCTCATCGCGGGTTTCGGCCATTTTGTGCATGCACTGCACTCTATCCGCCAGTCCGATCTTCTTACGCGTGGTTGGTGAGAGCTGTAACGGCCGCTGTATGAGTGGACCCGAGGCAAACAGCTTGAAGAAAAAATCATGGCGGCGTTGACTAGCATTCGGAACACAGCGATCATCGAGCCTTGCATGAGGTCACGTCACTCAAGGAGCACTGCCAGTGGCTTTACTGGTCCAACGTGCCTCGCGTGAAGCACCAAATGCAAGCAGCTCTCAGTCTGACTGAATGACCAACGAACTACTCTAGGGCGCGAGGTCAATTCGCATCCCTTACTTTCGCTACTTGTTTTAAGGCTTTGCCGCACGCTCGAGGGTGGAGAAGGTTTCCTCCACCTGATGGATCTACTCTTTATCAAGGTTCGTGTGCCGTAATGGAGTTCCTCGGGCCCAGCGGCAAGGTTTCGGCTGATGGCGTAAGCCATGAGTTTGAGCGAAAGTGCTGATCAGGGTCGCTACCAGAATTGGACATGGGTGCAAAACACCTAGACCAGAAAGATAACGGTTGGTGTCTGCAAACGGACTTCAACGCGCGGAGTGGCGTGGCCCACGGTATGTATTGAGAAGTTCTCTCCAGTTGTACACTATCGGCTGATCCATTCAAGAAAAGAACGAGTCTGAACTTGCCAAGTATATTGATTATGACCTCAAGGCCCTTGACATTCCGGTTTCAGAGAAGTATAATTAGGTCCGCTCGCGCTGCTGAGGCAGTGAATGCTGAACGCCGCAAGTGATGTGACTAGGCTCGGGTCATCAACCAGATAAGAGACCGGCTACCCAGTCGTCATCGACTATTCTGAAGAAGCTTGACAACTCTTGCAGCACTAAGGTCCATCTCATCGTAGCCGGCGGGGCTCATGTTTCTCCATAACAATCGCTAGAGACCCATCAAACTCGGCCTGTGTTTAAAGATGACCTCGGGATATTGGGACATTCCGTGCAAGCTACGGAGCAGATTTTGACGTCTTGCAGTGACTATTTTGAAACTAGTGACACACACCTCTCTCCCTGCGAAACCAATGCGGAGTACCAATTAGGCAAGTGAAGAATAAAATTCTTATTCGAACAGTATCTAGCCAAAATAACGTAGTCATGAGAATGGAAGTCGAAGTGGAATGGAGACACGCCGGGTCGGCAAAATGATCCACCGCTCAAACTAGGCCAAAAGAGGCAGAGTTCGGAAATTTTACTGAAAGTTCACGTAAACTTTGACCAAAGACCTCGCCAACCACGACACCAGCATACAGTTGCCACAGAGATGGGAGACAAAAATTATAGGAAGAGGACACGCGATCCAATTCAAAACGAGCAAAAAGACGAAGCCCCTGTAAAACGCCGCAGACAGATTAGTGAGGAACAAATTAAGCTCTCCAAACTCTACGATGATTTGGCGGCCGAATCGGATGATGTGCGTTTTGACGCCGCGAAAGAGCTCATTCTGAAGTTCTCGCCTGGCAACCAGCCGGCTGCCAAAGATGTTGAAACCGCATTGGGTCGCCTCATCAAAGGTCTCTGCAGCCAGCGAAAAGCGGCCCGTGTTGGCTTTTCACTCACTCTCACTGAGCTTCTTCGAGAGATATTCGGCCAGAGAGAAATTACAATCAATGGCTTAGAGCTTAACGTAGCCTCACTAATCAAACTGGTTGAGGAGAAGACTAAGGTCGAGGGCAACGTGCCCGGAAGAGTAAGTGCTGCAATTGCAATTCGCATTCTCATAACTTACATCCCCTAGGAGAGGCGTGATCATCTCATCGGTAGACTCTTCGGCTACAAGGCTGTTCTGCAGTCCTCCATTGTGATTGAGCCGGAACTTTCCATGGAATGCTGGAACAAGCTTCTGGACCACATCTACGGAATGGCACGCGATGTTCCCTGGCTACGCGAAGAATGTGGCATGGTTCTCGTGGAAGCGGCGAAGAGTCTGCGAGGTCGGAAAGAGTATGAGGAATGCGCGAAAGAGATGATTGGTCGCCTCAGCGCCTTCAAACTTACCTCGATACCCGAAGCGGTGGCTATCTGGTTGACCGTGCAGGTAGACTATGGGAATGTACTACCAGACGGTGTGTGGCATAGTAAAGACCCATTGTCGAAGAAAGAGCGTCCTCGATTAGCCAAGATCTTGAAGGAGAACTACCAAGGCGCGCAAGAAGATGGCAGTGGAGAGCCTGTTAAATCAGGCGTGGCGAGTCCTAATCCTACGTTTGCTTGGAATTTGGTTCTCTCGGAGATCTTGCGTAGAGATGGGCAGACCATGCGCGCGAAACAGGAATCTTCAAAGGCCGAGTTTCCTCAGTTCTGGATTGACACAGTAGACAGTGAGTACGCAATGCGTCAGTTGGGGAACATCAACTCACAAACCATAGGTAACCTGTTCGCTTCAACCTCATCCCACGAGCGAAAGGCATGGGGTTTCAAGCTGTTAAGCAGCATGATTATCCAGGTCCCGGAAAGCGCCCTCCCGTCTTTGTTCAGTCCCAATCTCATGCGAACACTCATCAACCAGAGCAAGAAGGAAGACAGATTTCTTCACTCTGCAGCGTTGGCTGCTCTCAACTCGATACAGGCGAAAATTCAACAGGAGCCAAAATCTGCCCTACCAATTTTCATCGCCCTTTCTTCGAAGCATGGAAGCGTTGATTTTGATAAAATCACAAAGACCAAGACTCTTGAGCAGATTTTATCTGTGGCCGAAGACGACGTCCTGAAGAAGATTGTACGCCATCTAAGTTCAATGATCCTTCGTCCCGAGACCGAGGAGCAGGCGGTTGCTGATAGTCGCCGCCAAAACATTGCGGACCTGCTCTTGAACACGATCAAGCACTACAGGCGTTATGAAAAGGCCTCTGATGATCTTGCTGAGAAAGACGGCTGGCTGCATAAGACTCTAGAAGTCTTTGTCGAGTATGCCTACTTTGTGCCCCGCCAAAGCGCTAAGACTAGCAAAGTGCCTCTTCCTGCGCTGAGCGACCGAACCCGGCAAACATTCCAAGAACGTCTTTCTTCTTGCTTGACAAAGCTGCTTAGCGTTGATGTCGGCTCACGCTCGACCTTCGCTCTCACAATCGTGGGCATGATTCGATCCAAGAATGCATCATCCAAGTCTTTGGATTTGGCTTTCAAAGCAGATGAATCGGTTACCAAGACACTGGACAAGGCCTCGCAGACCTTGGATGCTATCTCTGCAAAGGTACGTGTATCATACACTCTTCAAAGTGTTCAGCTACTTAACCATTCTTAGGGCTCGATCGCTGGAAACAAAATGGCAGCCGAAGGGTTCATCCTCTTGTACTCCCTGACGCTCCTTCAAGTCTATAATGGTGAAGGTGACGCCGTCATGATGCTTGATGATCTCGACGTCTCGCGCAAGTCAATGCTTAAGAAAGTAAAGGGCACTGCTGAAGAAGGCTCAGATGTGTTCGTAGAGATTGTCCTGAGCTTTTTAGGAAACCCTCGTACACTATTCCGCAAAATTGGTGAAGAAGCCTTGTCTATCTTTGCATCTGAAATAACTGCAGAGGGCTTGAGCTCGCTGACAGACATCCTGGACACGGAGGAGAACGTGGAGGGACAGAAGGAGCTCTTCAACAATCAAGAAGACGACAACGAGGAAGACGACGGATCTAGCGATGACTCGGAGGCGGACTCGGATGTCCAAATGGTTGATGGCGAAGACGAGGGGTCAGAACAGGACGGATCTGATGACTCGGGCGATAGTAGCGATGACGACGCCAGTGGTAGTGAGGACGGAAGTGAAGACGACGCGGAACTGACCCAGTTCAACAACCTCCTGGCTATGACCCTTCAAACTTCAAAACCCGATGTCGACGGCGAAGCTGCTGAAGACACCTCGGACGAATCAGACATGGATGACGAGCAAATGATGGCCCTCGATCCCCATCTCAGTCAGATCTTCAAGCAAAGAAGCCAGGTCACAAGCAAGAAGAAGGATAGAGAGGACGCCAAACAAAATGTTGTCCAGTTCAAAGCAAAGGTCTTAGACCTTCTCGCGATATACTTTGAGAAGCAGTACTCTAACCCACTTACTCTGAACGTCCTGCTGCCGACCATCCGCCGCACACGGGCAAGCGCGAACAAGCAGCTTGCGGAGAAGGCATCGAAGATGCTCAAGACGTTCTTCGACTCTCGCAACAAGCACAAGGCGCCACTGCCAAAGCCGGACGATCTGGACTCTGTTTGGGCCGTTCTGAAAGAGATTCACGAGGAGGCCAAGTTGGGTGGCGGCGCGAAGATCCACGCCGATGCGTGTAGCAGTGCCAGCTTGCACGTCGTCAAGATACTCATTGGACTCAACAAGGAGTATTACGCTGGTGTGGTGGATGTCTATGCAGCGACTCAGAAAGAGTGGTTCATGGACAAGAAATCACCGCTGCAGCCTGTGTTGTTCACGGCTTTCCAGAATTGGTCGCTCAATGCAAGGCAGCAGGGAAGATAGGAGGGTAGTTTAGGTGAGCTTGAGATACATGTAACAACAGAAGCGCAAGATGCAAGATACCCGCTTGATAGTAATGTAGATAATATGAATGGGCGACGAGAATGAAGGAGACGCGGAGAATCTAAAGTTGATAAGGCATTAGACTTCTAAGGACTGGGAAGTCTCTTGGTCGTTGAAATTATGATACCAGAGGATCTCAGTCCATTCAAGCTAGCGGTGTGTTGTTTCATCAACTTGTTCGGGCCGCGGTTCGATTTAGCTGCCTAGTCCGTTATGTCATTTGCCCCGCCAAAAGCTACTGCAGGAACGAACCAAGCAATCAGCACGCGCTCACTTGCTGTGAGCAAACAATTAACACAATCTTCTGAAAAACTCTACTCTCAGTGCCCTCAACACAAACTGAGTTGTAGGAGTTTCATATTCGCCGCAGCTAGCAATGGCTTGCACGCACGTCAACGCGCCTGGTAAAGCCCCCCGCATTTGCCTTCAGCAGGTCTGTAATATTTACACGAAATAGAGCTTCGCGCCCCGGGATCAACGCAGTCCGTGTACAGAGAAGATTGTACACAGTGCTTCGACTCTATAGTGAGTTGCCAGTCCGAAGTTTGCGGAGCTCTTCCAGCTGACGAGACGCTCAGGACGACCCGACCGGCCTCGATGTTTGCCTCTACTGCTTCAATGGCGGATGTACCAGTGACCGCAACCACTCACTCCTCCATGTCTCGTCCACGAACCATCCTCTTGTCCTGAACATCAAGCGCACGCGAAAGAAGGTCAAACGCGATGAACCGCCTCAGAAGATGACCAAGCTTTCTATCGCAGCTGAAACCGAGACCGACCGCTACGATACCACAACTCAGGTCAAGTGCTATGAGTGCGGCGTTGAAGATGTAGATAAGAGCACTGGAAAGCTACCGGAGGTGGTCGACGCTGTCCTCAAGGCAAACACATTTGCGCGCCAGGAGGAAGTCAAGGCCTGGGAGCAAGAGCTGACTCCATGCGAGCACACGTTATGCTTGGAGCAAGAAGCTGCACGACAGATCAAATCTCAGAGCCTGGGACACTGTTCAGAGTGTGAGCTCAACGAGAACCTCTGGCTGTGTCTGACGTGTGGCAATCTTGGCTGCGGCCGTCAACAATATGGTGGCACCGGTGGCAACTCCCATGGTGTCGGACATACACAGACCACGGGTCATCCTGTGGCAGTCAAACTTGGCTCCCTTACAGCTGACGGAACGGCCGACATCTACTGCTACGCATGTGACGAGGAGCGTGTGGATCCCGAGTTGCCCAACCACCTTGCTCATTGGGGTATCAACATCAAGGACAGGATCAAAACAGAGAAAAGTCTTACCGAGATGCAGGTCGAACAGAACTTGCGCTGGGAGTTCTCGATGGTTACTGAGGATGGCAAAGAGCTCAAGCCATTGTTTGGCCCAGACTTTACTGGCCTCAAGAACCTGGGAAACAGCTGCTACCTGAACAGCACTTTACAAGCCCTATTCGCCATGCCAGAGTTCAAGGACCGGTATTACCTGCCAGATGAAGCGCTGCCCAGCACCAACCAGCCCGCTGAAGATCTGGAAACCCAATTGCGAAAGGTAGCGGATGGTTTGATCTCAGGCCGCTACTCCAAGCCAGATAGCGATGTTTTCGTCTCGGAGAGCTCACCTGAAGTTCCACATCAGCGCGGTATCGCACCAGCTATGCTCAAGCATCTCGTTGGACGAGGCCATGCTGAGTTCTCCACTATGCGACAACAGGATGCCTTTGAGCTGCTTTTGCACTTGCTGAAACTTGTTTCGCGCACCCAGCACGTTGCACCTCACAAAGATCCCGTGGAAGCCTTCCGATTTGCAATGGAACAGCGACTGCAGTGCATTGGCTGCAAACGAGTACGCTATCGGTCCGACGAACAAGAGAACATCTCCATCCCTGTCCCGATTCGAAGGATACCCAAGGATGCGCAGATGGAAGTAACCGACGCTGCGGGTAAAGATGCAGAGCAAGAGAAGGAAGAATTCGAGTCTGTGTCTTTAAAAGAGTGTCTTGACATATTCACCGCTGAGGAGATGGTGGAGCTCACTTGCAGTGCTTGTGGTAGCAAGGATGGCTTTCTGAAGAGGAGCATGTTCAAGACCTTCCCAACTGTTCTGGCTGTCAATGCTCGGCGATTTGAGCTGGTCAACTGGGTTCCAACCAAGCAGGATGTTCCAGTCATTGTCAACGATGAACCCTTCTCATTCGATACCTACAAGTCTCACGGTCTGGCGGATGGTGAGGAAGTCCTACCAGAGGATGAGGATACTGGAGCGGCTTCAAACATATGGGTGCCAAACGAAGCTGCTTTGTCCATGCTAGAGGCCATGGGCTTCCCCCGAGTCAGATGCGAGAAGGCACTACATGCGACTGGAAATGAGGACCCTGAGGCAGCTTCGAATTGGCTCTTTGCACATATGGAGGATGCTGATATCGATGATCCTGTCGACTTCAACGCAGGCAGTGGCTCTGGGGGCGCTGCTGCTTCAGCTGCTATAGATCCTGAGAAGATTGAGAATTTGGGCGCCATGGGCTTCAGTGCGCCACAGGCGCGTCAGGCTTTGAAAGAGACTGGTAGCGACATGGAGCGAGCCGTGGACTGGCTATTCTCTCACCCAGATGCACAGGGCGACTTTGATGAGGGCGGCAGCTCAGAGGTACGTTACACTATATCTACATTGAACAGCTAATTAATCATTGTGCAGGCACCCGCAGAGCGGAAAGACAAAACAATTCCAGGAAGTGACAAGCTGCCAGCAGACTTCCAGCTCCAGTCCATTGTGTGTCATAAGGGCAGCTCGATTCATGCTGGGTGAGTGACTCCATGCACATACAGTCAACTGAGATGGCTAACTCTTTACAGTCACTATGTTGCGTTCGTTCGCAAGCAGTTGCCAGACGAGCAAGCCCCGTCATGGGTCCTCTTCAACGACGAAAAGGTTGCCAAGGCAGCTGACGTAGAGGAGATGAAGAAGTTTGCATACGTGTATTTCTTCCGGCGTTCTGAGTAGACATGGTCTAGATATTGCATTGCGGGCTAGCATAGCGGGCGTGGAGTTGTGTGAACCAAGCATTGATGGGGTGAGACACGTATTATGGATTGGCAATAGGGACTGAGCTGGAAGCATTTGCGATGTAGAACGGTGCAACTTGGGTCGGATGGAGCACAAGATACACGAATGAACGAATGAATGCATGCATAACAGCACGAATTGGAACATGTGTAGGTGCACTATCACCAGGATTGGAGATAGAGGACGTGTGAAGATGACATGACAGGCATCTCGCCTTCGATTTAGATCTCTTGTGCCCAGGAGACCTCGCTTTGACCATCCCTCTATTTATGCAGCACTCGCACTATGAGAGAAATATACGGTTCGCACTTTACCCTTGGATATTACAGGGAGGCACTGGAGATAATTACGCTGTCATACAGTGAAACGACCTCCCAAGACTTATTTGTTCAAGTCTATTCCTGCGCAAACTTTGCAGAATCATAAATCCGTGATGAAGACCGTCAAAGAGTCATAAGTGAGTAAGACAGTGCGCTGGGGTCACAGGCACGAAGCTACGGATCCAGCATCCGCACCAGTCATCACATAGTAGGACGAAGTATGTTTGTGAACTAGGTCACAAAATAGCACGTCAAAATAGCAGTGAGTATGCCGTGGAAGCTTGCAAAGGATCTCTTTGCTGCCAAACACAGTACTAGCAACCGTGGGTACACTTCCCGCCCCCACTCGGTGATGCGGGAAGACTGGTAAGCTTCTGGACATCGGCATCGAGATCCGACGGATGAACTTGTGGGCCGCGTCTCATCCGTCTCGTTGAGCTGGGCACGATTACGAGGGCTTACGGGCTCCGGTGAAGACTTGAAGGTTGGTGGAGTGAGAGAAAATGCTGCTGGTGAAGATCTCACCGGATGGGCAGTGAAGGTTGTGTAACGAGTGTGTGGTTTGCTATCTCTGCAATCTGTACGGTTATCAATACTGTGTGACTTTGTTGTTGCTCACCCTGTGATGTGGTGAATCCTGGACAGTCACTGTTGACAGTAACGTTTGGCACTTTCTAGAAGCTCGAGCTTTTTCTTCTCTGGCTCGATCGATCCAGCACGACATTCAACGCAAGTACCCATTGCCCGCCTCACTCCAGTCGCTGTTCGCGGAAAGGTCCGGCGTATGCGCATGCGATTTTGCTATGCATCGTACAGCAAGGGCAACCTTGCTGCGTTGGGCTGTTCGGACTGCTGTGTGCATCGCCCTCTGCAAGATGCAGAAAGCATCTTGAGTCAATTACGGTGCGTCAAGCTGCCTGACAGATTCCGGCAATTTCGAGCGCGGTTGGTCTGGTCAGCGGATCCTAGGCAGCGAACATGTGTAGTGGTAGTGCTGAGCATCATGAGTCGTAGCGTCAGCCGCCCGACGCCACATGGGCCGCATGCTCTGTCCAGGTCGACTTCACCGCATGCGGGGCTGTGCGACGGCGGGTTTCATGCATCGTCCGGTCAGGCTCTTGCGTACATAGAGGGGTCGGTATGCGAGTTGGACTTGTGGGAGGAGTCGTTCGCATCAAGGACCGATAGGCGAGCTGCGGGCGGGCAAATGCTGGGGCTGCAGCAGCGCGGTGAGAACGGCTTGGGCAGACAGGCAGACTTGAGGCACTGCCCATCCGTCAAGATACAGATATCTGGTGTTGGAGAGCAGCTGTGATCCCGGTGCAGAGTTTGCTTTTCTCCCACTACATGGTCGAGTGTGCTGGGTGGTGCTGTCGACGTCTGAGAGATTGACGTCATCCCCCCGACCATAGCATACAAGCAGCCCCAGGACTTCAAACTGGGCACAGCGGCCCCATTCTCGTCGTTGCGCCTGATCCCGCCCGCTTTGCTCAAAAACGAGACGTGACGTCTTGTCCCGCCCGTTCGCCCTACGTTTTGTTTCTTATTACTCCGCCCGCTTTTCGATTATCGAGTGCACCATTGCACTCCCCTTCAGACGAAACCGTGTTGATCAACACGCTTGCCAATCACTGCTCGCCTAGGTACTATCCGCAACCACCTGCGGGATCCCGCGTCTCTCCGCCCGCCGTCGCCAGTCACCAAGACGACTAACCACGACCGACTGGCTCAGTAGGCGAGTCTGCATCAGAGCATCGCCGCCCTTTATTTGCCAGTTGCACCCCTTCACGGAACCTACCCACCTAACATTGCAGCTGCGTCCTGCGACGTCACTGCGCATTCTTACCACTCCAACCCCCTACCCGGCGCAAACCTGCCCATGTCTGTCATCTACAAGGAGCGCGAGCGCGAGCGCGAGTGGGACACGTCCTCGCGCGGCGGTGCTCAGAGCTACACCACGGTGAGGCGCTACAAGGTGCCCGACCATAGCCTGGAGGCCGACACGTACGAGGCTGAGATGCGCATGGTCCATCGTGGCGGCCGCAGCGACTTCGACGACCGACGTTCGACGACAACCAAGGACTACGTTGTGGAACGCGAGGTCGACCGCGATGTCCGGGAGTACCGCTACCAAGACCGCTCTCCGTCACCGCGGGGTCGGGACGTCCGCGACTACCACATCCAGCGCTCAGTCGTCCACGAACGCTCTCCCTCGCCAGCCCGGACCGTGCGCGAGATCCGCATAGAACGCGACTACGAGCGAGACATCCCGCAGCACCGAGACGACCAGTACTCGCTCGAAAAGTACTCGCGAGACATCGAGTACTACCGCGAGCCCCCGCCGCCCCCGCCACCTCAGCAACAGCAACAACCACAGTCCATCTACATACGCAATGAAGCCCCGCCGCAGCAAATGCAGATGGCGCCCATCATTATTCGTGAGGAGGCGCCACAGCCGATTATCATCCGGGAGCGCGAGCCAGCCTATGAACTTATTGAGCGCTCCGAGGTGCAGCAGGAGCGCCAGGTCGCCCGGCCACGCCACGAAGAGGACTACTACTACGAACGTAGAGTGAAGGAAGTAGACCGCGGCGGCAGACACGAGGAACGCTACATGGACGAGCGCGAATACGGCCGCGACCGCTACGGAGATAGAAACTACTACAGCGACGACGACGTGGTCTACGTGCACAAGGAGAAGGACACCTGGGGCAGCGAGATCAACACCAAGCGCGATGTTGCAGCCGGCGCCCTGGCTGGCATAGCAGCTGGCCAGATTGTTAGGCACCACCGGAAGAGAAAAGGTGAAGCTGCTGGAGGTTCCATAGGCAATGCCCTCGGATACGGGACTCTTGGTGCTGTCAGTGCGGTTGCTCTCGACAAGTACAACAACAGAACCCGATCACGCTCTGTTTCATCCGACCGCGGGCGACGAAGGCACCACAGCCAGGGCCGAACACGTAGCAAGTCAAGAGTCAGGGAGATTGGTGCGCTGGCAGCCATTGCTGGTGTTGGTGCTCTGGCCTACGCTGCTGGCCGCAAGAACAAGGACAAGGGTGTTACCACTGTTGTCGAGGAGCACCGCCACAGGTCGCGCTCTAGGAAGTCGCGGTCCAAGCGCGGGCACTCTAGGAGAGGAAGATCAAGGTCTGTCACTGTCATTGAAACTGATGGTGGTCGATCCCGTTCTGGTTCCCGCAGCACGAGCAAGCACACTGACCCCAAGCACCGCAACAACCGCGTCGCCCAAGTTGGCCTTGCCAGTGCTGCGGTTGCTGGACTTGCCGCGCGCAAACGAAGCAAGTCCCGCCAGCGTGAAGGCAAGCGAAGCCGTAGCCGAGTTCGCGAGGGTGTGCCAATTGCTGCTGCTGGTGTTACTGGCGCAGCTATCACTGGACTGTATGAGAAACATAAAGCTAAGAAGGAGGCTAGGGCGCTATCACGGTCGAAGTCCAGGTCAAGATCAAGGTCAGTGCTCGACCGCCTCAGAGGGCGAAACCGCAGTAGGCGTGGAAGCACAGCAAGTGAACCTGTTTTAGTAGAGTACGGTGGTGATCCCATTTACACCGACCCCGCGACCCGCAGCCGATCGCGCGGCCGGCGGCGACGAGATTCATCGTCGAGCCGGAGCCGGAGTCGAAGCAAGAGTCGCGCACGATCGGTAGCGGAAACGGCGGCGGTTGCAGGTGTTGCAGGTCTGGCTGCCCACGAGGCAGCCAAACGGCGAGATCGCAAGAAGGCTGAGAAGGAACGCGATAAACGACGTGAGTCTCCCAACCGCCAACATCGAAACTAGTGTACTGAGTCCTCACCAGGCGACGAAGACTCAGCCTACTCTACTGGTAGCTACAGTCCATACGACAGCCCCCGTCCTTCCACCACTACTGCTTCCACATCACATCCCAATGATTCCCGCTTCTTCCCAGAGTCAAACTACTTTCCTCCGCCCCCAACAGCACCCGTAGACCACCAGGCTCCATATCCTCCATACAACCCAGCCGACTACCCTCCTCCGCCGTCCACCACCTTCGAACCCAGCCATCCATCGACATACGTCCACCCACCGCACGACGACATCAACCACGGCAACCCCTACGCCCCGCCCCAACACCAACCCAACCACTACTATGGTCAGCCCCGTCGTCCCGATGACAATGTGAGTGCTTTCGCCCCTGTCGCATCCAAGACCGAGCACTCGTTCGCCTCTGCACGTGGTGGGTCTCAGTACCCAGCCCAAAGTCCCATCCCACTAACCTCCCTCCCACCAGATCGCGTAATCGACCCCACCGACTCTTCACCTTCTCGCTCGCCTTCGCCCGAACCTTCGGAAGTGCGCAGCGAGAAAACCGTCCAGTTCGATCTCACGCCAAAGGGCCCGTCGCGCGAGGTCTCGCCTGTCAGGTCCGAGGGCGGGCACAAGCAGAGAAGGAGAAGGAAGGATGACGATCGGTCGGAGGATAGTGCGAGGGAGTCGGGACGCCATCGCAAGCGGAGACATCGTGATCGCGATGAGAGTCCTGCGTCCGATGCGTCGGACCAGACGATTGATTTGCCGGCGAGGTTTGATGACTTGGGGCGCAAGAGGCCCGAGGATCCATTGGCGGAGAAGCTGGAGAGTGTGTTGCAAAGCATTTTTCGATAGGCGTCTTTCTTCTTTTGTGTTTTTAGAGGGGGTTTGTTCTCTTCGATTTCTTGTTGACTGGCTGTTTTGAAGGGTTTGGCATGGGTTCATTGTTGCGGTGCAGTAATATGGAGATGACAGATGACAGAGATGACGGTTACGACCTTTTTCTTGGGTAGACATGTTCCTTCATTCCTAATATACTATAATGATTCGAACTATCATTTTTATTTCAAATCGTACACGGCAGATTTCACATGGGTTTCACAGCAATCCCCAATTCATACAGTTCAGTCTAACATGAAAGTCTCAAGCCCACACAGCTCGCTCGCATAAATAAATAAAAGCAGAAGCTTCAGCTCCTGAGTGCCACAAATACACGCCAATTGAACAAAATCCCCTGGTCCCTTCTTTTGTATTCTTTTCAAAACACGCCTGCACAAGCAAATGACGAGGCTTGCGCTATGCCCATATCCAAACGCGCCAGAATGATACAGATACAAGTTTGATTCGTCAAAAAAACAGCTCCTAGTCAATCTTCGCTTGCGCCTGCGCCTGCGCCTGCTGCATGTTGGCCATGGCATTCTGACTCCAATTCTGCTGCAGCCCTGCGCTACCCGGCGGTTGCGATGCTATCGAGGCGTTGGAGTTCATGCGCTGGGGACCGGGGGACTGCTTCATTTGCGCCGCCTGGCCCTTCCAGCCGGGGAACAGCTCGACGAGTTTCTGATACAGCTTGACGACCTCTGGCGGGCCGGCGGGGACGGACATGATGGCGGGACCGGGCTGGAGTTGCTGGCCAGGCTTGTGGTTCTTCTCTGCGTTTTGCGCGAGGAAGGCGAGGTTGGCTTGGAGGCGGCGCATGTAGCTGGGAGCGTTAGTTGGCGAGTATAGACAAAGGAGCGAGGGCTGCCACTAACTCTACATATTCCTTGGACGGCTGTGACTTGTCGCTCTCGGGCTTGCCGTCTGCTGCCTGCCCGACCTGGCCGGCCTTGCCCTGGCTCTGGAGGTCGCATACCTCCTTGATGAGGATCGAGTTGATCTCGAGCAGCGTGGCTACCCTATCCTGGTTGCGCGCCTGTGCGACGGGCGACACGGGCGAGGGAGGGACCGTCTTGACGGGCGTCTGAGCCTGCGGGGGCTCGGGCTTGATCTGGGCCATGGGCTGCTGGTGGCCGTTGGACGGCACGGGCGACTGCTGCTGCAGGTGTTGCGGGTGCTGGAGGTGGGGAGTCGCATAGGGCTGGCCTACATTGCTTGCGGGCGAGGCGGCCTGGCGGTTCTGGACAAATTGTTGGTGGGCTGGCGAGGGCAGGGCCTGGGTGTAGGGCGCGGTCGAGTACTGCTGCTGCTGGTGCTGTTGTTGCTGCATCGCGGCTGCTCCATGGCGCGTCAGTGTCAGCACAGGATCCGCAAGTGAGTGGTCGGGAACAGGCTCGGGCAACACGAGACGAGAGGGCGGGAAATGTGGAAATGTGGGCGCACGTCACTCGCTCACCTCGTTGCATGCCTCCGGGCTGCATGGGCTGCTGCTGCATCATGCCATTCATCGGCGCGCCACTGTTACTACCGGCTCCATGGCCCACCATGCCCCCGGAATTGGGGAAGCCTTGGCCGTTGTTCGCAAACTGGCCGCCGTAGGGAAACGACTGGCCAGGCTGCTGGAACTGTGCCTGCGCCTGCGCCTGCGGAGGGAGACTGGTCTGCGGGGAGTGCGCTGACGACGGGAAGCCGCCGAACGAGGGCTGCTGGCCGTTGAAGGCCTGGTAATCCATGGCAAGCGGGAGCCACGAAAGAGAGCGACTGATTGGACACGTTGCACAGCACCGATCAAGTTGATTGGGGTGGATCAAAGAAAGGATAACGTGCGGTGTCAGTGATTAGGTTGATCTCCCACCGCGATGGCTTTTCGGACCCTTGCGCCCTTAGCTGCCGAGCCGCTCATCATCCGCAGCACATAGCAGCGAGGCCTCAGAGGCCACCCCAAGCAGCGCATCGTGAGATGGACACCGCCGCCCTCGAAGAAGCCCGAGGAGTAGCAGCCGCCGCCCGCATAACGACGACCCAAACATTCCTGGCAACCGCGGCTTTGAGCACACTCACACAAGCAGCCATGGTCCGAGCCACCCTGGTTCATCCGCTCCACCCAGATGCTTGACATATTCTCCGCAGCCACCGCGCATCCAGAACCGGTACCCAAATTACGCCTTGTCTGGTGCCGTCTGGCCATTAGAGACGCCTCGCAACCACAGGCTAGCCCTACAGGAACCGTGTCAGATCATGGCGTCGCACTCGCGGGTCTGATTTGTCGCATTGCGTGACCGAGTCGACAGCTATAGTGCAACTATATCCTCCCACTCCACCGAACCAGGACACGGCGAAACTAGAGTGCAACGGCCCTTGGCAACCCTATATGAGCGACACTACCCCATGGCCCACCACCACCTTGCCTTAAGCGAGTTCTAGCCTGGCCGCCGGTCCTGCGCGTGCATGTAAAAGGCACTGGTTATCTATCCAGTCCTGCCTTTCAGCAGCGCATGTGACCCCAGTGCCTTGCTTCCAGCTTCTGCAAAATGGTCGACCATCAGGAGCGCCAAGTGCCATCGACCCCCACACGCACCATCTGGCCGACTACCATGTCCGAGTGCTGCACCCATCACTCCCGAAATACCTCCTCTCTTGTCGGCGTTTCTTTGCGTCGCAGTGCTACAAAGTAAGCTTCCTTGGATTCCTGACCGACGTAAGCATCATCCTGGCAGACTGGACCAGAAAGTCACATACAGTGCGCGACGAGTCCGGCTTCTCCCGGTGCACCCTTGCGAACAAACGCTTCAGCTTTGTCTCAAAGGCCTTCTCTTCAGTCCCTTGGTAGAACTTGCACAGGAAGTGACCGCCAGTCTTGAGCGTGTCGTACGAAAACGTCAACGCAGCCATACACAGGTCCTGAAAGCTTAGCAATGAGACCGTACCCAGAGCGGACAAACTTACCATGCTTCCAGCGTGGTCTCTGAAGGCATTACCGCTGGTGTTCATCATCCTAAAATACGGGTCACTAAGGCTCTTCTTGTAGAAGCCGGCCGTCTGGTCCCAGGGTTCTGACATGTCACTCAGTACCACATCAACTGCTCTCCCATGTCGCGCATCCCGCTCCTTCAGAGAGAGCCTGGCCTCGGGAATCGCATCAGCTTCACCGTCTGCTGCTGGCTCCATGGCTACGCCCTCAAGATGCGCTTGGCGTTCAACGTCGATGTAGCCTCGTTCCATTTCGTCGAGATCCTCTTCAGTGATACCATCTTCGTCCTTGGCCGAAACATTCTTACGTGGCCGTCCTAGCTCAGGATCTCGGACATACGCTCGAACTTCGTCTTGAATGACTGTAGATAGGAAGTTGCCCTGGATAGTAGATACACCCCGGGGAGGCTGAGCCGGGATGAGATCGATGCCAATAACGCGACCATTGGGATTGGTGCGATTGACTGCGACCTGAGAAACTTAGACAATGGCTAGACATTGCAATTCCAATCCTGCTTACCTGAGACCACGACCCTGGCGCAAAACCCTGCAAGTACTTAGCTGGGTACCAATGGCGATCTGGGAAGCTCATACAAGGTCGACGACAGTTTGTCCAGGCTTGAATAATTTGTGCTTCTCATTAAGCTACTACAATCAGCGACCATTCAATTGCTGACACTTCAATATCATACTTCTAGCAGCTTGAACGCCGCGCGGCTCTTTAGCCCCTGCACCCGAGCTTCACGCGCGAAGAAGTCTTTGCCTTGACGAGATTTCCATCTCGTCGATGACGAAGACGATGAGTGGCGAGCAGGAGGTACACCAGGTCGACGACATTGGCGACATTGATAAGCAACACTGGAAGCAGCAGGTACTTTGTAGCTCCCACCCAAGAGTACACGGTCAGTGAGCTCGCGAAAAATGCGTCGCGAAAGCATGGAGATGTTTTATCGCTGCACATTGAAGCTCAAACATTCTCATGTGACGTACCAGGGCAGCGTTAGCGAGTGTTACGTAAGCATGGTACTTCTAGGAGCACGGCGGCGAAGTCGTCTACTCCTTCATGCACGATTACCAACAACTGCTTACCAGTCAGACATACTCTGTTGGGTATGGATTGCAATGCCTTCGATAGCAATGCGAGCTCGACCCAGCTCGAGAGTCGAGATAGCTTGCCTGCCAAGCATGAGCACCCCCAAACCACCTGGGCATATTTGGAAATGCAATGACACCACGCAAGCCAGGTCGTACCCACAATCGCTATAATCTCACTGACATGACATCGTTCGCCCGCATCATTAAACAGACTTTTGACAACACGTGGCCTACGAACTTTATCATTCGTGCTGCTAGGGAAACGGCTGCTAGCTACGTCTGTGCATCACTGCCTCATCTGGCTAAGTGGCCAAAGCGTCATGGTAAGATGGGCTTCGAGACCAAGGCGCATGCGTATCTTGGCTCACTGACCATGTGTAGTCGAACTCTGATGGGATTGTGCTTTGGGAGTGGTATGGTTCCTCGCACACCGTTCCAGGATGCCTCAGATGTTTACCTGGCTCATGAGGTCAACAATGGCTAGAATGTCTCATATGTAAGTGGTCGTCTCCAAATTGTGTAAGGTACTTGTCGCCCGAATATCTGCCCAAGTCGTTTCAATATAGTCATGGCCAACGAAAGACCATCTTCTCTGGCGTTGTTCTCTTTTGGCCACGACAAGACCATTGCCTCAGAGATCAGCTCCATCCGACGCCCCAGCCATGTGACCACTTCTTTCAAGCCGGCCGATGCGCAAGCAGCCTTCGACAACGAACAGCACATGACTTTCGTTCAAGCTGTGCGACTGTACAAGAAAGCTGTTTTCTTCTCCATGGCCATGAGTCTGGCTGTAGTCATGGAAGGGTACGATGGATGCATCCACCTTAAAGCAATCTGCTAACTCACGAGACAGATACGACCTGGCGGTAATTGGCAAATTCCACGGCTACGACGTGTTCCGGAAGTCCTTTGGCACGGAAACCGACAGCGATGGAAACCCAAGGATCTCGCCTGCCTGGCAAGCAGGTATCCAAAATGGCGCGCAAGCCGGGTCCATCATCGGCCTGTGTATCAACGGATACATCTCAGAGTGGTGGGGCTTCAAGAGGACCATGTACATTTCGCTTTTTGCTGCAGTCTTGTTCAACTTTCTGCACTTCTTCGCGCGGGATCTGAATGGGTTTTTGGCGGGCTCAGTCCTTTTGGGTCTGCCGTGGGGAGTCTTCCAGGCACTTACTGTCACCTATGCATCAGACATTACGCCCTCCGCGCTCCGGCCGTATCTGACGACGTACATCAACATGTGCTGGGTGTTTGGTCAATTAAGTGCGGCAGGTGTGCTCCGTGCGTGCCACACTCTTGACAGCGAATGGGGATGGAGAATCCCTATAGCTCTCCAATGGGCCTGGGTGCCATGTACGTACCACTCGTGCACGCGAACCACATATACTTACACAACAGCAAAGTCATTCTCGCAGGAACATGGTTCGCACCAGAATCGCCATGGTGGTTAGTTCGCAAAGGCCGATACAACGAAGCCCGGGACTCCATTGTCCGATGCACGACGCCACAAGCAGACGTACCTTTCAACCCAGACCACGTTCTCGAAATGATCATGCACACGAACGCTGTCGAGGAATCAATGCACAGCGGTACCAGCTACTTGGACTGCTTCAAGTGCTTCGAGAGACGCCGGACGCTCATCGCATGTATGGTCTGGCTCGCACAGGCTTGGTGTGGCGCCGCGATGATGGGCTTCTCGGTACAGATCTATCGTGAAGCCGGCCTGTCCGCTGAACATGCGCTGAACCTGAGCATTGGGCAGTATTGCATGGGCGCTGTGGGTACAATCGTCTCCTGGTTTCTCATGAGTCGCATCGGACGACGGACACTGTACGTGTATGGTCTGTGTATCTTGTGCGTCCTCCTGATGGTCGTTGGCGGACTGGGCGTTATATCGCGCGAGAACACAAGTGCAGCATGGGGTCTTGGCTCCGTGCTGCTTATTTACACCATGTCCTACAACTTCACCGTCGGGCCCGTGTGTTATGCGATTGTATCAGAGATCTCGTCGACGCGGTTGAAGATCAAAACCGTTGTTCTCGCTCGGAACGTGTACAACCTCGTATGTCCGATCTCTCCCATATCCAACTCTGGCGCAGCACTAACATTTCCCCAGGGAAGTATCTTCAACAACATCGTCGTGCCGCGCATGCTCTCGCCCAGCGAATGGAACTGGGCTGGCATGACGGGCTTCTTTTACGCGGGTCTCACCGCCCTGCTCATTCTCTTCATGTACTTCATGCTCCCGGAGACGAGAAATCGATCTTTTGCTGAGCTGGACGTGTTGTTTGAGAATAACGTGTCGGCCAGGCAGTTCCATAAGATCGATGTCGATCAATTTGCTTTCCAGCATGAGGTCAAGGTTGATTATGCAAGCCATATGGCGCGTAGCGAGGAGGGTGTTGGGTTAGCTGTGTAGAAACAATTCCCGATGTTCGTTCAGCACTGCAACACTTGTTGTTCCCCTCATTTGCAGTGAGTATCCGAGCAGCGGCCGGAGACAAGCCCGGGTCATTATCGTCAAGGTCGTCACTGGAAGGAACGAAGGCGCTTCCACGGCCGAAGTATGCACCCCGCAATCATGTCAATTCGAATGGAGCATAGCGATCCAGGTCGAGTTCACCAAAGGTCGTGTGGTGGCTATGAGGAAAGGTCACGGCTGTAGTACGAAGTACAAGCGCGGGCTGTTTCCGACTAACAAGGACGTTAATTCCGCGCCTCGATGCCACCACGTCACGTTCATCTCTACACAACCATCTCAGCAGACGTCGAGAGGCATGACCATTTGCGTATCGTATCCATGTACGTGTCAGCTTCAGGATGACCGCAGTCGGTGAAATGTGACGTAAGTAGGGGCTGACGCAGCTGACACTGAGGCTTAAGAAAGGGGTGCATCCGCCCATCTGCCTTGTGTCCGGATGGCGTGTGAGAATGAAAGGAGGCACTCAAGGGGGAGATGTCTCATTTGCCTTGTTGGTGCTTGAAACATAGGTGTAGCCAGTCAAAGTTAGCACCCCAAAGACCGAGCACTTGCACGGGCGTCCGGGGTAAGCTGCCAGATGATCAAACAGACGTGCCAAACCCGGGTACCCTGATATGCACATTCGCGAAGGGCCGGGTCGTAGACTGCGTGTAGGAGTCGCGCGGTAACCTACACGCCGTCGCTGATTCGCTGATGCGCTAAGATTTCTTAAACTCGTTCCGTCCATTTGTTCTCAACTCACAACAACAGTTGATGACCCCCAATTGCGCCAACACGCCCATCGTGACCAGACGACTGCAGACTGGTGCCCGCGCGGAATTGCTTGCTGGACGGCGTACTGGACGACTCGACCGCACTCGCGACTTTTTGAGAATATAACCTCAACTTCTGGACCACACGAGCGAAAAGATACAGATGGTCTCGTCATTGCACGCACACATCTCCTTACCTCTCCGATAGACGCCGTGCTTGCGCAGGCTGCGTGCGGCTTGTCGCAGGCGAACCTTTGCTCGTGCGCCTTCTCCACAAGGGCTAGAGCTACGTCAGAGCAATCCCCAGCTTCGACAACCACAACCACAACCATGGCCTCACAAACAACACAAGAGCCGAGCGTGCGTACCACCCCAGCCTTCACCACTTGCCCGTGAAAAAACTAACAGAAAGTGCAATGCAGCCGCTCGCCCCGGACCTCACAGCGCTCGAGCGCATACGGCAGACATTCGCGCAGCCGGTGCTAGCATCCTTCGTCGCGGGCGGTGTGGCCGGCGCGGTCTCGAGGACGGTAGTGTCGCCGCTCGAGCGGCTGAAGATTTTGTTCCAGGTGCAGAGCGTGGGGCGCGAGGAGTACAAGATGTCGGTTCCCAAGGCACTGGCCAAGATGTGGAGGGAAGAAGGGTGGAGAGGCTTCATGGCGGGCAATGGCACGAATTGCATACGGATTGTGCCCTACTCGGCGGTACAGTTCAGTGCGTATAATGTGTATAAACGGGTGAGTGGGCTTTCTTGATTGCAGAGGAGTGTGAGGAGTGGGGAGACATGCGAGGTTGCGGTCGAGGAGTTTCTGGAGCAATGTCTGAGGTGGTTGAAGAGGAAGAGAATGTCTCAGCGAGCGTTATACAGCACCAGTAAACACAACTAACCCAGCCCCAGTTCTTCGAAAGCGAACCAGGAGCACCACTAGACGCATACCAACGATTACTCTGCGGTGGCCTCGCCGGTATCACCTCCGTAACATGCACATACCCGCTCGACATCGTGCGAACACGCCTATCCATCCAATCCGCCTCATTCTCGAGCCTCAAGCGCGCAGAAGGCGAGAAGCTGCCGGGCATGTGGTCCCTCCTAGCAAATATGTACAAAACCGAAGGCGGTTTCCCCGCCCTCTACCGCGGCATAATCCCCACCGTCGCCGGCGTCGCGCCCTACGTTGGCCTCAACTTCATGGTGTACGAAATGGCGCGGACGAAATTCACACCCGAGGGCCAGAAAGATCCGTCCGCGATTGGCAAACTGGGTGCTGGAGCAGTTTCGGGCGCCGTGGCGCAGACTATCACATACCCCTTCGATGTGCTGCGGCGGAGATTCCAAATCAACACCATGAGCGGCATGGGATACCAGTACTCGGGCATTTTCGATGCGGTCAGCTCGATTGTGCGCACTGAGGGCATCAGGGGCATGTACAAAGGCATCGTGCCGAATTTGCTCAAGGTCGCGCCGAGCATGGCGAGTAGCTGGCTCAGCTTTGAGATGACAAGAGATATGCTCATGGGCAAGTGGAATTCGGGGTTCTTATAAGAGAAATTCTGGTCACAGCCATACGTTCCCGAGCTGCATAGTCTCACGAGAGTGACATATGGCAGATCTCACGAGGGGCAGATCCATCACGGCAGGCCACAAAAAGCGTGGCTACTTTGCGTACTTGCGAAACCCGCACATATATTTTTCATTTTGTCACATATCTTGCATTGGGATACAGGCACGGTACAGGGCAGGGCAGGGAAGACGAGATTTTCACACCCTAGATTTACTGCAAAAAACCACAGCGATGGCGTCAATTTTCTTATGCTTTTCTGTTTTGCCAATGGAAGGAACGAGGGTAAGAAAATGGGCATGTGTCCTAGATTGTAGATTCAGGCTACGAGAATAGAGGGGGGCGGATGCATGTATAACAAAACTTATATATTGAGCACTTCTGAATGCAGATACGTTCCTGGACTCAAGTTCTTCTCATCGTCCAGATCTGCGAAGTAGGCACGGAACTTAGCACAATGATCCTGAGGTGTGAAATGGTGGTGTGATACTCGGCTCATGAACGAGGGTTTGCGCGTAGATCAGGCGGGCCGGCGAGAAGATGTCGAATACGTATATCTACTGTATTCCTCTCTCTCCCTTTTCCCTGCTCTGCAGCTTGAATGTCTACACTCTGCCCAGTGGCAATTGATACTCACTATGATATAATCACCATAGTTCGTACATCCGGCCCATGAAGCTTCACATTACATGTTGTGCAAATTGGTAGCCAACATTGGGCAATTCACAGGCATCGGGAATTTGATCGTTTTTGACTTTGTTTCCATTTTGTTGCTAGGTAGGTATGATTTTGGTATCTGTAGACAATCTGGTCTCCTACCTCATGCCTTCTGCAACCCCAGCATCAAAAATCCGCTCAAACGCCTGCAATCACAAACGGCCGGATATACTGAGAAGGAACAAGACACTTTGCTGTTGCTGAGATCAGGTAAAGGCCTTGTCCAATGCTCAAGTCGTTGTCTCTTTTCTTCCTCAAATCATCAATTTACATCCCCAGTCATCCTCTATGCCGAAGCACTCGACACAGTCTCGACCTCAACCTTTGGCAGCGGCGCCGACTTGCCGCCGAGATCCGTTGCGCGTGCGTTGGGGTTCTTGGTGTAGTAATTCGAGATGGCAGATTTGATCGCGTCCTCCGCCAGCATGGAGCAGTGCACTACGATTCCGTCAATAACCATCATGTCTCTGCGCTTCCCTCATATACTCACACTTAACAGGCGGCAAGCAAAGCTCCTTCGCAATCTCGGTATTCTTGATCCTCGCCGCATCCTCCAGCGTCATCCCGCGTACCAACTCGGTCAAATAGCTCGAGCTCGCAATCGCGCTGCCGCAGCCAAACGTCTTGAACTTGACGTCGCTGATGGTGTTACTGTTGGGGTCCACGCGGATCTGGAGTTTCATGACGTCGCCGCACGCCGGGGCGCCGACAAGGCCGGTACCAACGTCGTTATCAGCTTTGGACATGGAGCCCACGTTGCGCGGGCGGTTGTAGTGGTCGAGCAGTGCTGGCGCATGTTAGCTGGACGTTCGACAATGTGTGAGCAACGAGGTGGAGAGGGCGCCGGAGACATATCCGAGGTATCGGGATTCGTCGCCACCGGGAATCTCAAATATTGCGAGTTGCGCAAAGGAAAGACTTATCTTTCTCGTGGTACTGCCGCCTTCCGGCAGATGCCAGTGTGGGTGCTGCGGTGCGGATGGGCGATGCGATGTTCGGCCTAGCGACTGTGGAAAGCACTCTTCCGGCCTGCGAGGGCACTGCGGCTGCGACTCTCCTGAACATCATGATTGTAGATGTGTGTGTGGTGTTTAGGTGTGTATTGGATTGTTGTTGAACTGTTTCGTCGAAATTGGTTGATATAGGTGAAGTGGTGTAGGTGACAGTAGTGTTCCGATAGTGACGAAGTCGAACGAAGCAGAAAGCCGTGCTCGGCGTCATTTTGTCGCCTCCTCGTGCCAAGACCTACCCCCACATCTCGGTCGAACGCCAGCATCACCGATGGCCCGAGCTTATCTCCGACCTTTGCCTTATCAGATGAAAATATCCCGTCACCCCGAAGTGAACATTACATTGTAGAAGAACACCTCTACATAATATTCAGCTATTCGATGCAGCCTGATGCAAAGTAATAAACGTCTGTCGGTTTTGTACGACACTATGCGCTCATCCCAATCTACCCACAATCGCGCCAAAACAATTTTATCCAAAGTACTTTACATGTCGAAGTCGTAACACCATCTTCGAATCACACATTACTCCAACACTTCCATCACGCCACCAACCATCTCTACACAATACCGTACACCCTCTTAGCGATGACGAAGCAGAGCACACCAAACGCCACCAAGCCTCCGGTGATGCAGAAGAACCAGTTCAGGTTTTCGACGTCTTGACCTGGTACTATACTTGAAGGGTGTTAGCACTTATCAGAAGATAACAAGAGGGACTTGACATACCAGTTCATGCCCCAGATACCGGTGACGACGTTCATGGGCAGGACAATCGTACCGAGGACAGTCAGCTTGCCCAAGATATCTGAAGTCTTTTCCTGGCGTTCGTTCATGCGAATGTTGATCTGAGCGAGGTAATTGCTGTGAGCGCGCGAAAGCAGGCTGCGTGATGTTAGCGAATGCCATAAAAAAAAAATCACGTCAGGAAACCCACTTCTCGTAATGACTCAGGTTGCCCGTCATGGTAACAATATGATCCTGAATGTCGCCCAAGTACATGCCAATCTCGTTGCGTGGCGCGATATCCCACTGCTCATTGCATCGCTTCGCAAAGCCCTTGATGACGTCGGCCTTGTTGCCCAACAGGCGGTACAGGCTCATGACCTTCTTTCTGCATTCGCCGACACGTCGCAGCATGTCACGTCCGCTTTCTTGGCCCTCTCTGGTACCATCCGGTCGCTTCTCAGCATGGGGGGTGTTGTACGAGTTTGCCTTGGCTTTTTCATTCTCTTGCTCCTCTTCATCGGAATGGAGACGCAAGATGGCTTCGTCAATGTCGTCGACCTCCTCTTCGATACGTTGAATCATGGGCGCATAGGCGTCAGTGATGTCATCAATGATGGCGTACGAGATCCAGTCAGGAGATAGAACAAGGTAATCTGAAAGTTGTCGGATACGACGGCGTACGTTTGCAGGATGCGGCGTCATAGAAAAGTGGAAGCTGATGACACCTTCGCGGAAATTTACCACGTAGAGATTGACCGGCTCGAGGTAGTCCTCGCTATTCTCGTCCTGCTCGAAGGTCCTGTAATTGATGAAGTAGTAATGCTTGAAGAGCTCCACCTTTTCACGCTGCTCCTGCATAAGGATATCTTCAGTCGTCAATGGATGGATGCCGAACGTCTTCGCAATGACCTTCATCTCAGTCTCGGTGGGAGACATGACATCGAGCCACCAGGCAGGGCGAGGCCCATATCGCTTTGGCTTGTCTTCGTCAGGCTTTGGCGTATTTGATTGCCGCGGTGTAGTAGCCCGTGTCTGCTCGCCCGAGTCGGCCTTGGACGGAGAAAGTGTAGTCGCCCGAGAGGGGAATCCGTTCATGCTCACGCGGCGCATATCGTCATCGTCAGAATCATCATCACTGCTGTCCTCCAAAATGACCGGATCTGGAACAAACAAGTTCCTGAATGTCTGCCCCGGTTGGACAAGCTCGCCGATGGTTTGACTATGTATTGTGTTGTCGAATGTCTCGTTGAAGTAGGTGAATCGAAACGGCGCATCGCTCGCTTCACGATGCCATACACGCCGCCTTGGTCGCAGACGTCCTTCAACCATGAGCGGCTCGCTGACCTTACGCATGCGCATGCCCTCCATAGTCCTCTGCTCTTTCTCTTCTCGCGCATAAGAGTCCAGGATGTCGAGATCGGGCCATCTACGGCGCCTTCGTCGACTCGTAGGCTCGCCTTTTGTGGGCGGATTCAGATAGTCCTCATGTCCCAGCTCGGACATGGTTTCATGTGGGAAGCACACGTCTTCAATGGCACTGGTGGTCATGCGACGTCGGAGATCGCGAGGCTCATCGTCGTCGTCATGTTCCACATCAATCAAAGCATCGCGAGACCTGCTACGCTCTGGCGTGTCGGCCAAATCCTCTGTGAGCATGACATCGTGGAGTCCGTTGGTAGCCTTGACGGCAGGGCTGGTGGGTACAGACGGCGGGTTGTTGACGTCGTAGTCATCTAGGTTGGTTTGCGAGTGGTGGCGCTGGGTGAAGAGGTCAGGCCTGTTGTTCATGCCACTCGAGGCAGACGACTTTCGGTGTCGGTTGGAGCTGCTGCTTGCACCGCCATAGCTTGTGCCCGTTCTAATGTCTCTTTGGGACGTGCCCATCAATGGCGTGCGGTCGTTCGCGTCTTCGTCGTCGCTATATGTGGCCTCGGGAGTATGCGACAATCTCGAGCGGCCATAGTTTGACGAAGCCACGGCATTGAGACGGTGTGCAGCGCTATTGAAGGGCTGGCTGGGACGTGGCTGGTATATCTGCTGCGTAATGGGCACGCTTGGTCGTCGAGTCCTCAGCTGGGGCTGTTCGCGATGGTCGAGCAAGGCCTCGCTCTCGAGGCTGGTGCTGCTCAGATTGCCGTGGCTCCTGTAAAAGCTGTTGCTGCCCCTCGAGTTGGCGGCGACGTTGGCCAGCGACGGGCGTTCGGCGTTCATGTCTCCGGTGACAATGTCGGCGGTTGGTGCAAATGACTGTCTGCGATTTCGCTTCTTCTTGCCGCCGCCACGATGCTTCTTCTTCTTCCCAACCCCACTCGAAGAAGGCCCCGGCTGATCTCCGGATTCGTCGTGGCCTGTAGAGCCATGGGGGGCTGCAGCCTCTGCATAAGAAGCAGCGCCTTCATTTGCGCGTCCGGCTGGATTCGACGCCATTGGGGTTCCGTCGCACACTAGACGACAATGGCAAATGGAGTGGGTAACAAGGTAGAGAGTGAAAAGATGGTCGCTTATCCAGCGCGAACAGTGGAGGCGGGATCTGGAGGAGAGAGTATAGAAATTGGAGCTTGTAGGATGTGGAGAGCTTTCCGTGAACCATGGATGTTAGCGCGTGAATCAAATGCGCATCAGTGACGAAATTGGTCCGGGCGCTGCGTTACTGCAGCCTGGCCTGTTCTCGTTTTGCATTCGAGGACCCGCTCCGAGAATCAAGAACAAAAGCATTGCATCAACGAAAGCCTTTCAAAGCCATATCGTGCTTGCCTCTCATTGGAAGAGACGGTGTTCTTGTGTAGCAATCGTTAAGCACCGAGGCTCGTGTGATCGACACTCCCGACTGTCGGATGGGGACACCAAACGGCTGTGGGAAAGTGGGCGCGTGACGACTTTCTGCATTGAGCCGAGCCAAGGGCACCCAAATTCTGCCATGCACTTCCTTAGCAGGCTGTGCTGATTCGATGCTTCACCGGAGCTTATCTGGCTCGTCCAATTTGAGACGCGGCAGCTAAGCTCGCATCCCCACGCGTACATGTTGCTGCCGAGTCTCAATGAACAGATTCTCAACGATACTCAGCAATGCAGGTCTCGGTCAACCGTTACTTGCTGCAGCTCTTGAAACTCCGATGCTATATACGTCATCGCCGTCGCCTTGACATTCAATTCTCACCACACTGGCCCGCGAGGGAATTGACGGTCTTATCTGTGACAAACCTTCCGGGAATTCCATAGTTTTGTAAGCACTTTGAGGTCATAATGCCTCGTAGTATAGCTCATCGTCAATATGAGAAGATCAATGGCATGTTCCGCGTTTGGGTGCGGGATGGCGCAGATCTGCTTATATCTCTCACACCAAGAAAAGTCGATGGCAGCACATCGCGAGTCACTCAAGATATTACGAACGAGCCTCGTCGCACGAACACATTAAGGCCACAAATATGTATTCAAAATGAGCTTCCATTGCATATCTTGCATCCTATAAGCTTCAGCCTCCCCATCCTACCTACTCCAATCCTCCCCCAGTGATACTACCACTAGACAAAAGAACAACAAAAGCAAACGAACGAACAGCCAACCTCATCAGCAGAGCAGGCGTTAAAAAAACGGAGTTCAGGGTATCCAGAGTCGCACGCTATGTGTCGAAACATTACGAATAGAAATGAGTTTACAAAAGTATAAAGGTGATATGTGGTGTGGTGGCGCTTGCGCGCAGTTTTTCGCTTCTAGCCTCGTGTGATACGAGGTCCCCTAGTGATGACTGAGAGTAGCGAGCGTAAGAATAGAGCTTGTGCTTTTGTAGCAAAACAGATAGGAAATTTTGGTGCAAAGCAAGGACAGTCCGAGGACAGGGAGCGTGGAATAACACCGTTGCTCGCGTGACGTCGTGAGTGTGCTGATAATTCTCAACTAGAAGCCCCGGAAGGGATCGTTGTTGACTTCGAGGTCGTCGAAGAAACCGCCGGCGCGGTTGGGTGGCATTTCCCGTGTGCTCGCGCTCCATTGACTGCTGCCGCGGCGTCGCCTGTGCGTTGGCTTTCTTGGGTAGTTGCCGGCGTGTCTGGGATCGCCGAGAGCGTTGTCGATGAAGGCTTCCATACGCACAGTGCCCATTGTGTCGAAAAAGTGCTGCCGGGTTGACGTGCTGGCCTCCGAGGTTCGCGAACTGACGACGCCGCTGTTGGGGTTGTATACTGTGGATGGTACCGATGGCGGCGCCGCTGCACTGTACATATCCGACGAGCCATTCGAGTACACGGACGGGACTTGCTGGTGGGAAAAGGCACGGAAGGGCACGCTAGGCGGCGGTGCTCCAGGGCCAGTAGAGCTCCTCTTCCTGCCATGGGCCGGTCCACGTGGAATAGTAGGAGGGCTAGCACCGTCCGACATGGGCCCATCGAATCCAGCCAGAGAGGGCAGAGCGGTATGCATGTCATTTTGCGATGCGTAGCGCTGCATGACGGGATTAGCCCTGCCCTTGGCGAGACGGACAGAATCTTGCACACGAGAGCGGCGCAGTGTTGCGTTCTGTGAAGGGATAGGCGGCGCTTCGATGACTGGAGGTGGCGCTGGTGGCATCGAATCAAGATCGGGTATAGCTGCGTTGGAATGCGCCAGGAAGGAAAGTGCGGTCAACCACAAGTAATGTCGCTCCTGTGAAGTGGTGGTGAACTTCAGCGCACGCGCTGGGGTTAGGATTAGGATGGAACGGTTGAACAAGGTCTCGTTCTTCGGCGGAGGACAGTTATCCGCAACGTCCAGTACGGATTGGATGATGACTGAAAATATGTTAGCCAGCTTCTACAGATACTGAGGAAACTTACGTTTGCGACCATTCTTGCCCAGGAGTGCAGTGCCAGAAGTCGGTTGCTTGCTGCTCCACATGATGGCCCGCTCGTAAGGTGAAATCCAGACCCAACGCTTGTGTCGAACGCCATGGTTGGCGAGAGAAGCCTCTTCTGCTGCACGATCCATGGGCGTCTCCGGGCCTCCGAAGGCTTTCCTCTTTCGAACATACTTCCACATGAACTCGCCAATCATGGATGCGGCAATGGCATCGACAACGCTGCTCTGACTGACGGAGGTGTTGACCGAGCCATTCGCAGTGTATGCTGTTGCCTGAGAAAACTGGTGTCTGTGACCTAGGCCACTGGCACTGACAACATCGCTAGGTAGAGGCGGAATAGACATTGTATCAGCCATGCTAGGTGTAGCAGGAAGAGGCGGCGACCTGCTCCTGGAACGGCTTTGCTTTGTAACAGGAGCAGCCGATCGCACTTTTCGCAAGCTATCCTTGCGCTGATGCTTGGTACCATATGGCCGACGACCAGCATACGAGCCACTATTGCGAGGCGTTGGGCTTTGCGAACCTTCACTCTTGCTGAAAGGTTTATTGCGGGAACTCGACCTTGTAGGGACAGGGAAAGGTGGCTTGGGAGCGAAGTTGCTTGCTTCAAGGCTACCAATGCTTGGGCTGCGGGATCGCATGTGGGCTGCCGTTCCATTCTGGATCATGGCCGATCGTCGAATACTTGGTTGGCGACTCAAGGAGTTTCTTGAAGGCTTTCCTACCTTGGACGATGTCTCTATCGAGCTTCGCTTGTAGTTCGACCTTGTGGACTCCTCAGATGCCCTAAAAGACGGTTCAGCCTCTTTATCCTCGGGAACGGGCGTGGGTGGCTTGAAAGGGCGTCCATTCTTTCGAGAAGACAACATAGGCGTCGCAAATACAGGACTCCTTAGCTCGTCATCACTGGCTTCTCCATCATCATCATCCTCGTCTTCATCAGATGATGGGCCGTCAAACCCAGCGAACAGACTGCTGGTGCGGAAAGGTCTGCTAAGAATATCAGCGGACAACGGCTGCTTGGACAGGGGCCCATTGTCGTTGTTTCCAGGATATCTGTTCTCGATCTTCTTGTCTGCAGCTCTCTCAAGCAATGTAGTGAGGTCCTGACGCGCCGTAGGCTTCACTTTGCGTTGTCCTATTTCACTAGAACTTGGGTAACGTGAGTCTTTCCGATCAGAATTGCCACTTGGTTGAGTCTCTTGAGATTGCTCAGGAGTGCCTGGCTGGGAAGTGATTGCTGAGGGCAATAGATGTGCAGGCAGTTTGACAGGACGCTGATCAACCCGGATTGGTTCAGTTTGCATGCCGGCTGAGTGCATGGGCGCGAACAAATCGCCCGTCGTCTGTGTCGAAACAGTTTTCGTTCCCGGTGGCAGAATTGGCTCCTTTGGTGAAGACGGAGCAGAAGAGGGTGCATGGATGGCGATCGATGGGATTGTGATAGGCGATGGCGGCAGTGTCTTTTTGCTCTCAGTGGGTGGCTCCTGTGGCTTTTCGGGCACTTCCGTTTGCGTTGAGGCTGAGACAAAACGAGCTTCGTGGATTGGAGAAAGCGGAGCTTGAGTAACGGGCAAGTGGATCTTTGGGGTGGCTGGCGGGCTCAGAGGCTGTTCCACGGTCTGTACTGAAGTAGAAGTCATCGAAGAAGCTACGGGGTTAACAGTTAGGGGCGTCCCGTAAGAATCACGAGCTGCAGACACACGCTTCCGGCGCTGGTTTGCTTCGACCTCTGCGTTGGTCGACAAAGTCTCGCTTGACTTGTTCTGCGGAATGGGTTCAAAAGTCTGAGATGATGCCTCAGTCATAGCTGGTTTCTTCGGTGATGGTGGTGGTGACGGTTGCACTCCAGTGTCTACGTAAATAGGCCGCGTTGGCGGGAAGACCAGGGTGATCTCCCGTGGAGTTATAGTGGTAGCCGAGTGGGCCGTTTCGTATGAAGTCTTTGGTGCCTCAGACTCTTCCGCGGTGGTAGGGTCATCCCTGCCGAGCTGCTGGTTATCAATACTGAGCCCGAGAATCCGTTTGGCCTTCTCATCAGGGTACAGCGACTGTCGTGATTCGTGCAGTCTCCTCGCCCGCATCTCATTCTCAGGAAAGTCGTCGGAGTCGAGCTCCAGGTCTCCTAAATCCTCTTCCTCTTCATCGAAGATAAGTTCATCTGCTAAACTGATACCGTTTCCTTTGCCGTACCCATCTGTACTCATCAGGGACATTCGGTAATTCCGCCCAACACTCCGATAGCTGCTATTGCTCCGGTTTCGCGAATGTCGGCCCAGCCGTGTGGACGATCTTCGTTGTGGGGAAGAGCGGATGCTAGCCGTGTCGCTTTCAGGGCCGAACCCAATATCTCGTACAACATCCTCGCCCTCACTTTCTGGACCAGCATCTTCCCGAACGGCTTCTTGCAGTGCAAGTTCGTCCAGCAGAATTTGAAGTCGGGCATCCGAAGTATGTATTCGGCGTTCCAAAACCAACTTCTCCCCTGCCCAAGCTTCTTTCTCGCGGGCCCACATGTCATGAACTCTGCTCGAGTCGTCGTCCTGACTACGCGACTTCTTCTGTGCAGCCTCGAGTTTCACCTTAAGATCCGCATTCACCTCCTTCATCTTGTCTCTTTCCCCAGCAATCTCCTCTAATGCAGCCAAAGTCTCCTGTTCGAAATGCTGAAGTTGGCGCTTGGCGTTCCGGCTTTCCTTCGTGGCTGATGAAAGCTGTTTCGACAACGAGTCATTGTCATCCCGCACCGTATTGAAGTTTGTCTCTAGATCTTCAATGAACCTATGCTTTGAATCCAGTTCTCGTCGAAGGTTCAGGATTTCAGATACCAAGTTCGCGTGCAAGGTGGGTGTGAAGCGGCGTGGATCTAGAACAGAAATGCTTTCATTGTTGGCCGAATCATCGGTACTGACGCTTGGATCAGGTGGGAGAGGCGCTGGCGAGCTGGGTACATCGCTGCATGGGGTGCCGTATCGCGAGGTTCGCCGGGATATCGTGTGGTAAGGGGTTCCTACTGGTGAAGGCAGCGGTTGGTTTGTGATGAACACCTCGTTTTCGGAAAAGTAATCGGTAGCCATAGTGTAGACTGCGCCGCTGAGGGGCGACTAAAGAGTGACAATAATGGGACAGGTCAGAACCATAATCAAGTGGTGCCGTAGTCTTGCGAGATTCAATTCATGCCTGTTGGACGGTTAGCGACTGTCCCAGAGCCAAACATTGTCCCTCCAGCGCCGTCATGTTTCGTGCGCAGTTGAGCCGCATTCTAGCTCTCAAGCATCGCATCCTCGATCCATGGTGTGGGAGCGCATGTGTGGAGTTGTGCCGCATACGTACCGAGTAATAATCGAGTGGGATTCGAGTGTGAGGGCGTGAAAGTCGCGAGAGAAGAGTAGTGTTCGAAGATGTTCAATGTTTTGCTGCGCGCGGCAATTGTCTATCGAGTCGGGCGTATCAAGATCGTCGGCTGTCAGGCATCATTGTCAGTACAAACGAAAAGGTGGCGGGGTTTGTAAGAAGGTTCTTAAGAATCATGATCAAGAACTGGGAAGCAGCCTATACTTACACGATGGAATCACTGTAGGCAGTATGTATACAACACTTGCTTGGATTGTCTGAATATATGTGCTTCGTTGAGCTTGAACGGGAACGGAAAGAAACAATTGTGGTAAGGACTGATCACGCGCTGGTAGAGAGCGAAATGGTGTAGAGAGAGAGGTGCAAACACGTCGAGGAGGATCTACACCCTCTCCGTGGGCGATTGCACAAGGCGTGGGGAGGAGAAAGAGGGACGAGGAACGAGGGTCGAGCTCGCATGAATTTGCTGATCCGCCATGCAGCAGCTTCGTGCTCGGAACATAGGCACAGCTCTGCACGGCCCTCTGGGGAGACGGAACTCTGAACGGCGACGAATGATGTCCAAGGCCCCCGGTCTCGCCATGGTGAATTTGTTTTGTCCTACCGCAGATGAGTTACAGGAGGTGCTTATGCACGCTCTTCGCTAGCGAGCACAATAAGCTTCCCTGCATGCAAGCGACTAGGGACCCTTGTTTTCTCCTTTCCAACGGCGTAATTGGCTCTAAAATACAATGTGTACCAGCCAATATTTTAGTGAGGAGAGAGGCCCGGGTAAGGCTTGTGCGTCTGTCCCCACAGGTCGTCCTATCGCAACGGTGTCCATGAACGATGTGCGACCTTGACCTGGCTGGCGAAGGTTGCCTTGTTTCATCTGACGGCTGGTCCGCACTGTGCAGTCAACGTCAGCTGGCGACCGATGTGACCATCGCAGATCGCAAAGTTCCAGCGAAAGTCTGATCCTATCGTCTGGCGTGATGGATTTTGATTCGGAGTTTCAGCCTCCTTGGTCACGCCGCGGGCTTACCATTACGGGGAAAGTACGTATACGAGGCTTGGGCTGCCAGCGGTCCAAGCAACTAAAGTTGGCGGCGATGCCGTCCAACGATCTTTCAAGCTGCCGTTGGCCTCCCGTGCGGATTGGAATCTGACATGATTGAAGATGGTGAGAAAGTTTCCGCAGTCTTGGCCAGCGCTGTCCACTCCTCCAATCTGCGATATGGAAAGCATGTGGTATCAAGAGAAGGGACATCGCCTGATTCCGGGATGCGCAAAGCCTGCGATGCTTGCTAGTTTCATGGGCACATCCCTTTCGGGTCGTGGAATTAAACCGAGCTCACTGGGCGCAGCGGAGGAGCGGACTCGAGTCGAGATCCGCATAGGAATCCCAACTGCAGATCGAGTGGAGTTCCAGAAAAGGCTCGAATGCACTTGCTAGCGATACAACCCCCCTGCGAAAGAGATGCATCTGACGACGCTTTCAGAAGGACGGAGTGGACCTCGACTCATTACGTCCCGTTGTTCATTTCACGATTGAAAGCGATGCCGGCAGTACGGGAGCTGCATGTGACTGTGCATGGTGAAGTCCGAATCACCCGCAAACACGGCATGCAGAGGTCTAGAGCCTGGACATCGTCGCGTGGGCTACATGGAGTTGCGTGAAGAATACATGGGAGACACGTCTCTAATTTGCCTCCCCGTAGTGGATGCGGTAGTTGAGTTTGAAGCCAATTCGGCAACACGCCAACTGGACTCGAAGATAGGGGATGATAGTGCGAAGGCCTTGCCAGGTTGCGTTGGAGAGTGGAGCCTTCATGCAAAGAGCTGCTGAGCTGCAGCTCCATGCAGGGTGCCATGCGCCTGGTTTTGCTCGACAATGATATCACTGGGATCGAGTTAGCATGGTCGGCGTGCGGAACCGAAGACGTTGAAAAGTGTCAGATGCGGCTGCTGACTCGGGATGTGGTGCTACAAGTCGTGGGCGTGGGCAGTCCTCGCACGTAGCCTCATCATCAGAGCTTATAGTTGCACCGCTCGAGCTCAGTTGATGTAGCGCATCCTGGTTCTCCACCTTCCAGCAATTGTCCCTCGCAGGCGCCCCTCTGGTTCCCTGCAGCAGTGACATTCAACTTTGGTGTGAATTGCCGCGAGGGTGACCTGGTAAGCTGCCGCGATGGGGGGGCAGGGGTTGGTGGCGTCCCAAAGTGGAAATACGCTGCCCCACGTCCCTGACTAAGCGGCCATAGCAGAAAATTCAAGATCCAACATCAAGCCCAGGAAAGGTGTGTAGGGATAACAACATCCAAGTTGCGGCAATAATCGAGAAGACGACATGGCACAACAATCCGACAAGCCTGCTGCGCCAGGCCCGTCGGCGGATATGCCGCCGGCCATGGCTGAGATCAAGTCGCAGAGTGTCGACAAGGTGCTCCAAGAGATGAACAGAATGCCGCTTTTCATGACGAACCTGGATGAGACGGATGGAGAAGGCGGTGAAAACGATGCTCTCGAGGCGCTGAAGGCGCTGGCCTATGAGGGCACCCGAGCTGAGATTGCGGAGAACTTCCGACAGCAGGGCAACGACTGCGCTAGAGGAAAGCTATGGAGCGACGCAAAAGAGTTTTATGACAAGGCGTTAGCGGCATTGAAGGGCCCGCAGAGTAATCCAGACCCAGACGCCGAGGGGCCCAAGGTCATTGAGGTTGAGTTTGATGAGGCAGAAGAGACAGCGAAGGAGAAGGTGATCGAAGAAGCCTGTCATGTGAACAGGGCGCTTTGCAATCTAGAGAAGAGTAAGTTCGAGCTCCCTGCTACAGTGTTGTGGTAAATGAGCACAGCTGTGATAGGTTATTTCTTGATCTGCAAGATCGACCACCCAATACCAACTAATGTCTCTAGAAAACTATCGCTCTTGTATTATCGACTGCGCGCAAACACTTCGTCTCAATCCATCGAATGTTAAGGCGTTCTATCGATCTGCTACGGCGTGTCTAGCACTTGACAAGCTTGCCGAGGCAGCAGACGCCTGCGATCGGGGACTGGGTTTCGATCCGAACAATGCTCCCTTGAAGGCACTACAAGCGAAGGTCTCGAAAAGGAAAGAATACATGGACTCCGTGGAGAAAACACGCAAAGAGCGAGAAGCACGAATAGCATCCGAGCGACTCACCCTCCAGCTTGCCCTCAAGAGCAGGAACATCCTTACCCGCAAGACTGAGCATCCTCCAGATCTGGAAGATGCCGAATTGAAGCTCGAGAATGCTCTAGACCCATCGTCTACCCTCGTCTTCCCAGTCATCTTACTATATCCGACAGAGTCACAGTCTGACTTCATCAAGGCTTTCTCCGAGAAGGAAACCCTAGGCGATCATCTTGATTACATCTTTCCCTTGCCCTGGGATGAGAAGCACGAGTACACGCCTGCGAGTGTGGAAGCGTATATGGAAACTGCTGCAGGGGGCTTGATCAAGGTCGGCAAGAAGATGAGTCTTGGAAAAGTGCTGGGCAGTGGCAAGCCAGAAGTCGTCGATGGATTGGCCACAATCAGCATGGTACCCAAGGATCGCGCTGCAGGCTGGATAGAAGAGTTCAAGAAGAGGAAGGGCAAGAATTGATTAAGCTTAGAGCTTATTTCACAACCAATGACGTCGGCCGTGGATATTACCTGTGCATGCTCAACATCGTGTACACAACCATCTCCCACCTCTGCATTATCGGAAAGATCCGCACAATGCAGTCGTCACGGCGTCGTCACCACTCCGCACTCCTCACGCTGTAAGACGGCCCAAACACCCAGGTCCATACATGCAGCGGGAGCTCGATCGCAGCGGACCGACAACGCAGCATGCACAACCTCGCACATTTAATCTACCACGGCACATCTTCCACGCACCCCTCAACCCTGCTCGCTGTGGGGTAAATGCCTCCCATCCCAGCCAGCGCAGAACAGAACCATATGTAATCCGCGCATCGGAGAAAGCAAGACGCGGCCCGGCGTTGGTTCGTGAATTAGGCTTAAATTATCATGCCCTCTGATATAGCCGCTCGGACATGGCTCGATCCTCATAGGTTAAGCGTGGATAAATCCCACCACAATCACATCTCAACAGAATTTTAGAGCGATGAGCTTGCCCCGTTCCCAACGCCCTGGTATCTGGGTGGCCGTTTGTTTATCTGCGACAGCTGGCTTTACTGCATGGGGTATCGGTGACCGTTGATGTGAGTTGATCACCTCATATCGCGAGTCTAATCGAGTGCAAATCTCGTGATCGCTTCCTCGTGATACTCCACATCAAATGTCCAATCCAGTGCGAATCTTGTCTTCGCTAGCCCGTGATACTCCACACCTATCGGAAGATAGCGCAGATGTTGATCGCAGCTCGTCCGCAGAATGCCCAATCCAATCCAAACCAACCATGCAGGTGGCGCGAAGCATACATACCCGACCCTCCACCAGCCATCTTCGACCTTCCCCATTAACAGCCCAGCTCTCTGCCAAAGCCTCACTTCCCACCGCAAACAATACATCCTGCATACCAATACTTCTCGCACCCCATCACTCACCTGCTCCTCATATTACACACGATAATTCCTTTTTTTTTTTCTCTCGCTTCTATTGCGCAACCATGCTGTAGTACCTGTACAACCGCACCGGCTCGCTTATGCAGGTACGCGCTGCACAAGCACATGCTTTTTTGGCTGGGGTCGGTCAGGACTTGCTTAAAGTGGATAACGGGACAGAGGCGAGATTAGCCCGGTTAGCGGCGGCGCCGAACGGGATGTTCTATAAGGGCCGGGGTATATGATGCGTGGAAGGCGTGGAAGGCGTGGACTTTGTGTTGTGTTGTGCTTATCTGGATACGAGGAGGTAATATGCTTGTGATTGAGACAGGTGAAGATGAAGATGAAGATGAGTGTAGGCAAACAGAGTTCTGCACAGAGTTTGTTTTAATGTGTTTCAAATTGATGTCTTCTATGTTTTGATCTGGATACATGAGACTATCATGTGGTACTGGAGATGTTACATCTCATCCGTTGGGAATGTGTTTCTCTCTCTTGGAAACATGTCGCCCCAGAGTCAAATGTCAATGCCCCACAACTCCTCGCCTAGTATGCTGATATGACGCCTTGAACGACATTTGAGAACAGTAGACAGATTCTCCCGGCCAACATCTGTCAAAGAATGAACATAGCCACTCAGGGCCAGTAGAAACAACAAGGAAACATATGGAGTTTGTGTCTCCAACAGTTGATGCCCAAAAGTTCCTGGGTGCATGTGAAACACTGCCTTTACGGCACGCAGACGACGGGTGCACCTGGACCGAGGCCTGTACATCCTACTCCTTCTTGTACAACTTCTTCTTGCGGGTCATCTGCTCCTTAATTCCCGCCCAGATCCATGCTCCGGCTTTCTCCTGCATATGCCATGACATGGGCAGCTTGATCACCTCGTCGGCCTTGATCTGTTCGAGATAGCCGAGGAACTTGACGTCCGACTTGAGGAGCTGGCGCCGTCCTATGAACGTCATGCTCATTGTTCGAAGCTTGGCATCTCGGAGAATGCGCAGGCAGTGCATGAGATAGTCGTCGACTACATAGCGACGGGTCTCAATGGTGGAGTCCGGGGCATGCTTTGGCAGAGCATCGTCAAAGTCGAATTGGATGTCTCGCAGATATTGGATATTCTCGGGTCCGATCATCTTGAGGAATTGAAGGACGTCCTGATAGCCAATTTCCTTGAGCTTGGGCTCCCAGAATGGTGCACGAGTGTCGTAATGGCGTTGGAAGAAGAACTTGTTCTCGCCATATAGAATCGAGCATCCTTCATCATGGACAAGTTTGCAGGTGCGGAGGAACTGACCAGAGAGACAAAGTCCCGGGCGCGAGTGACGTTGAGGGACGTAAAGTGCGTCATCGCGGACAAACGCATGTCGATAGATGGCGTTTCGCAGCTCGGGCGGCAGGTCGGTGAAGCTTGGGAAGCGCGCTGTGAGCACTGCGGCTGCTGGGGCTTGTGAGTCTTCGGTGCGTGCCTTCTTCGATCGTACTTTGCGCATATCATGGCGGCCACCGTCCTCATTGTCCTTCAGTAGTGCGCTGTCAAGCTTGACGAACAGCGGGCCATGGAAACCGAGAGGTACATTGAATTGCAAGGTGATAGGTGGCTTCTTCGGCGTGTTGCGATGGAAGGCGCCACCCGTCTCGTCATCGGTCAATTCGCCCAATTCCTGGCTGTAGATGACGGGATCGAGATGCGGAGACGGTGGTGATGGGCTCCGCTTGCGCTTCTGTCGCGTCTTCTCTACGCGGCCTCGCTTGGGCATATCGTCGTCCTCGCTTTCTTCAGAGGCCGACGATTCGTAGCCTTCTTCGTCTCCAAGTAAGCTAGAATCGACGTAGCCAGCAACTCGCTTGACCTTGCCGGCGCTTTTGCGGATGGGGCGGCCCGTTTTCTTGTTAAACTGCGGTATCTTGGACGGACTGCCGAGCTCTGGGCTGCTGTCGTGTTTTGGAGTTGACGGTGGGAGGAGTACCGGCTTCTTACGTTGGCGCTTGGTATCGGTGGCCATCTTTAAGGATGTACTACCGCGGGGTTGCTGGAGGCGGTGTAGGGCAGCACGAGAGGAGTCGACTGATAGCCGACTCAAATGCTAGTGTAAGTCGATTGGAGCGTCAAGTTGAGGTAGAAGGCAGGGTGGAGAGAAGAGCGGCAGAGGTGATATTAAGGGCAGGATGTTCTAAGGAAGGTGCTAGTCGATGCGTCGCTTGTAGCGCGTTCGCGGGTGGGTGCCTTCCATATCATGGCGACAGCGGGGCTTGGCGGGGCTCGTGAGAGGAAATGGAAGGAATGTTGGTGGAGTGAAAAAGTGACGAAACGACGAATTTGATTCTCTACCTACAATTCCTTACATCACAACGACAGAATCGCATCACCTGTAACAGCGAGCAACAAAGCCTCGCCACATCAGGCTACAGCATGTCGTCGAGCGTCGCCGTCCAGCATCTGCCAGTACCCGCACCGAAGCAAACGGGCGCGCACACAACTAATTCCAATCATAACCATCTCGTCTCCTCTGGGTGGTGATGCCCGGAGCGTGTCAGCATCACCCACTTTGGCCGATGCAAATGCACCGGCCAAGTGAGAATACGACTGTCTGAGAGCGTGTAATCACGAGGTTTTAGTTGTGAGGAACGGATTTCGCGACGGAAAGCCTTTTTGAACCAAGGGCATCGGCCGTCGGATAAACTTGCGTCCTGCGACCATCAGCCTTGCGCGCCACTCCGATGGCTCCGTCACTAAGCGGGGCGACCGGACCATCGTTCGTTGCCTCTATTCGGTTCGCAGATCCAGACATTGGTCCTTGCAGCATTAAAAGGTCGCGACACGCCCTTGACAGTTTGAGCCTCACATACTGCCATGGCGACTCTACGATCTGTCTGCAGAGCGCCCTTGCGCCAGCTTGCTCCTCGCTCTTATGCTTCAATTGCCACCAACCACTCAAGATTACCACAGAGACAATGGCGGGGCTACGCCACAACTACCATGGAAGCCCAGCAAAAGGTACTTTTGTGGTAACGAAGGATTGGCTCCGAAGTCCCACTGACAGGTTATAGGTGCTTTCACAGGACCTCGAGAAAGCGGACCCAACAGTGTATGAGATCATCCAGAAGGTGCGTGAATGACCATTGATAGCTGCAGGGCGATTGGAGCTAATAGACCTCTCAAAAACAGGAGAAGAACAGGCAAAAGCACTTTATCAACCTCATCCCCTCTGAGAACTTCACGTCGCAAGCTGTTCTCGATGCTCTCGGCAGTGTCATGCAAAGTACGCCTAGCAAATCCGGTCTCTCCACCCCGTCTGACATGTAAGCGTAGACAAATACTCGGAGGGTTATCCAGGCGCACGATACTACGGCGGTAACGAGCACATCGACGAGGCGGAGCGGCTTTGCCAGTCAAGAGCGCTCAAGGCGTTTGGCTTGAGCCCAGAGGAATGGGGTGTCAATGTACAACGTGAGTATGCTGCCGTTCACCATTGGCAATGAGCTAACAGACATTGTGCAGCACTCTCGGGCTCTCCAGCAAACCTCTACGCATACTCCGCCATCCTCAATACACACGATCGCATCCTTAGTCTCGACCTTCCCCACGGCGGTCACTTGTCGCACGGTTACCAGATACCAGGAAAGAAGATCTCGGCAGTTTCCAAGTACTATGAGACTCTACCATATAGGTTGAACGAGAACACCGGCATTATCGATTATGATCGCATGGAAGAGTTGGCATACCTCTACCGACCCAAGGTCATTGTTGCGGGTACATCAGCATACAGCCGATTGATCGACTATGAGCGCTTCCGTAAGGTGGCAGACGGTGTAGGCGCATACCTCCTGTCTGACATGGCTCACATTTCTGGTCTCGTTGCCGCATCCGTCATTCCCTCACCATTCCCTCACTCCGACATCGTAACCACCACAACCCACAAGTCGTTGCGCGGCCCGCGAGGTGCCATGATCTTCTTCCGCAAGGGCACAAGGCGCATTGATAAGAAGGGCAAGGAGGAGAAGTACGATCTTGAAGGTCCAATCAACCAGTCTGTCTTCCCTGGCCACCAAGGAGGACCTCACAACCACACTATCACTGCGCTGGCTGTCGCTTTACAACAAGCGCAAAGCAGAGAGTTCAAGGACTACCAGCAACAAGTGCTAGAGAATGCCAAGTCTCTTGCACAGCGCCTCGGCGACACCAAGGAGAACGGCGGTCTAGGCTACAACGTCGTCAGCGGTGGAACTGATAACCACCTTGTTCTTGTCGACTTGAAGGACAAGGGCGTAGACGGAGCACGAGTTGAGCGCATCCTCGAGCTCGTAGGCGTTGCGTCCAACAAGAACACTGTTCCTGGTGACAAGTCCGCTATGAAGCCCGGTGGTCTGCGCATGGGCACTCCCGCAATGACGACCCGTGGCTTTGCACCTGACGACTTCAAGCGTGTTGCCGATGTTGTCCACCGCGCCGTCGGCATCACTCAGAAGCTCGACAAGGAGGCGAAGAAGAAGGCTGAGGAGACTGGCCGCAAGAACCCTGGCAGCGTCGCGGCCTTCAAGGAACACGTTGGTGAAGGAGAGGAAATCACCGACGTCGTTCAGTTACGAAAGGAGGTCGAGGACTGGGTAGCTACCTTTGCTCTCCCATGGGATAAGAGCGAATAAGTACGATTTTTTTTCACGAGGACACAATAGCAGGCGAGCATTCAACATGGCGAATCAGGCGTTTTAAGTGGCGAACAAACGGTTTTTGTGTTCACCGTTGTTCCACAAGATAGGAATTCTTATTCACCGAGTGTCCACTTTCACCTTGAATGCCCACTACCCTTATTGTCCGCATATCTCAACATGCTATACATATATACTTTTCTTCTGCCTCTGGCTGTCCATCCCCAGAACAACACTGCTCACCCACAGCCTCCTTCTCACAATACCACATCGCGCTTCAACCTACTCCAAACCCACCATACCACACCGCGATCACCACAACATCACAATGGTCCACCCAAGCCTCACCATCCTGATCCTCACACTCATCGCCGCCGTCAACGCGTTCCCCACGGCCAACGCTTCACGGCTGGTCAGCACCGCGGACGCCAAACCCGGCGCACCACTCTGGATGCATGCAGCCACCGTGTGGATCATTTTCTATGACGTCGTTGTCGTGGGCCTGCTTGTGTGGATTTGGGCGTGTGGCTATCTTGTCAGGAAGAGAGAGGAGGAGTGGAACGCGGCAGGCGGGCGCAGAAGGCATTCGCTGATTGAGACGGAGATAAGGAGGATTGGGATGCGGTGAGGAAGAACGGAAGGATTTGGGATTTGGGGTAGTGAGAGGATGAGAACAGAGAGATTTGCGGGGATTGAGGAGGGAGGGCTTTGGGACGGTGAAAGGATGAGTGGTCAGAGAGTATGCATGGGAGGAACCCCGCATGGGAGCATGCTGTGGAGGCGTCTTTCGAGTTCATCGCGGCCACGTTGCAAACTCACGGTAAACATTGGAATTATTGGTATACAAAGTTCTGCGTCATCAAGCCACTTTGAGCTTTTCCCGCAAAATGCCAGATTGATCTCTTCCCGTTGCCATATTCGCCCAAAAACGCCGCGCCAAATAATGCTTTTGCCCTTTTCTGCATTCAAAAAGCGCTCAGATGACCCATCGATAACTCGCATACCGCCCAGCTGTTTCTGACTTCCTGATAATCTTCACGACGGCGCCTCTCCTCAGGCCCAGGAACTTCGCGACGGGGTCTGTGGACTGGATACGCGGCAGCTGCGTCTCCTTCAAGCGGTAGCGCGTGAGGAGCTGGGCTTTTTCTTCTGCGCTGAGGAGCACGTGCTTGGGGACGAGTTCGTGCTTTGTGATGTTGACGAGGAGGTCTTGCTCGACGAAGACTTCGATGCCGCCCTTGGGCCCGTCGCTGAGGTTGGAGGCGCCGCGCAGGAGGCGGATGGCCATGCCGGTGATGGGCTTGACGGTGACCATTATGCCCGAGTAGAAGGAGCCGCTGCCCAGGTGGTTCATGAAGTCGCGCAGTTGCTTGAGACCGACGGCTTCGTCGGCGTTGAATTCGCACCATATGGTGCCGATGGCGGGGATGGGATTTGGCTCTTTCTTGGTGGGCATGGGCGTGTATTTAATGAGCATTTCTTCGGAGGGCGTTGAAGAGAAGTTAAGGCGTGAGCGGCTGGAGTATGTTAGAACTTGTGTTCGCGCTCTCGCATGCTGGCTGGCTGTACGCACTCTGGTTCTCCGTCTTCGCGCGCGTACTTGTCGGCGAATGCCTCGAGCGACATTGTCATCTCCTCATCCAAGACATTGTAGCCCTTTTACAGTGTCAGCGCGACAATCCAGTCTGCAGCCTGGTGCATGCCCAACTCACCCGCTCGTGCATCATCTCCTTGGCCGTCCGCCAGACCCTCCACATGCGGATCAGACTAGGTTGGTATCTTGGCTCATCCATGGCTTCTAGATAGTATATAGGTAGTCGGGGTGGGGTTTCCGGCCGGTCTGGGGGCTGTCGCAAATTCGTGAATGAGCTTGTCGCGTCAAAGAAATTGTTCTGGAGCCGCTTCAAGATGGCTCTTGGCGTGCATGGCCGCTAGTGGTGACGACGGCCTAGCGGCTCAAGCTACCCCACCAAATCGCATTCGAGCTTCACCTGCGTGAGATCATGGCCTCTTCCAACGAAATCCCGAACCTCAAAACTCTCCTCGGCAATCGACGCGGCGGCGGACTACGAGGAAGAGGACGTGGCGGGGGTGGTATTGCAAGCTCTAGCGAGGAAAATGAGCAAGTCAGAGACAATGCTGTCAAAGCAACAGATCAAGATGCAGCGGGGAGTCGGGTAAGCTGTGTAGAGCTGGGATATCTTCACGACCCTTATGCGAAGTTGTTCGCGACACAGTCGGCGACAAGGCGACTACCATTGCTAAATAGAGGTACGACATGGTCAGATTCAAGTCCATATGAACAGACACTAAACGATGCAGGCACATATGTTCGCACCTCAGCCATCGACCAGCTTGTCAACAAGTTCCTCCTTACCGATCCTTCCTCTGCGAAACAGATCGTGTCTCTTGGTGCTGGTACAGATACGCGCTTTTTCCGGCTCATGGACTCTTACCCGGACATTCGTCTGGTCTACCACGAGATCGACTTCCCTACCAACACTGTCGCAAAGATCGCAAGCATACAGAGGCAGCCTCTTCTATACCGGAAGCTGCTGCACAGCCCGGCTGCTGCCACATCCTATCGTTCAGAGAAATATAACATCCATGCGCTCGATCTGCGCTCTCTGGCGACCTCGTCAGAAGAGACGCCGCGTCCGGAGATACCAAACTTCGACCCTACAACACCCACCCTGATACTGTCGGAGATGTGTCTAGTATACCTACAGCCATCTGCTGTGCAATCAATAGTATCGTCGCTCGTCACACATTACCTACAACCCTCAACGCCTGCTTCTCTCATACTGTACGAACCTATTTTACCACAAGACGCCTTTGGCAGGACTATGACTTCCAACCTGAAATCTCGCAACATCCACCTACACACGATGGCTGCCTATCCTGAGCTTGGCGATCAACGCGCGCGGCTCAAAGGCTATGGCTTCGAAGCAGCTGCGAGAGCGGAGGACACCAGCTACATTTGGCGGAATTGGGTCAGTGAAGAGGAGAAAGAGCGCGTTGCTGGTTTAGAATTTCTGGATGAATTGGAGGAGTTGGAACTCCTCTTGCGACATTACTGCATTGCTTGGGGCTGGCGAAATGGTACGAGTGATGTCTTCTCGAAGGCATGGGCGGATGTTCGATAGCAGGGTGGGTGATTACCACCTTACGAAGAAATAGTAAAAGAATGCCACTGCAGACGAAGTGCAAATACTTCATCAATAATTTGCGTATTCGAAATCCACTGCGAAATACTTTGGTTGGTGAAAGTGTGACAGGTGACTTCGCGACAGCTAACATTACAATGACGCGCTAAGCTTTGTCCGAACGGCGCTTTGAGTTTCTTCCCCAACATTGCGACAACGACCCTAACTCCACTCACAACTAATTCAACGCTCGAAATACTTGTCGCATTAGACGGAATCGCCTCGGCTGCCAAAAATAGCTCTCCCATGGAGCGACGGTAATAACGACACCCTCCTCGAGATTTCCGGGGTGCGACACTATAAACAACAAACAAACAGGAGCACGCTGCGAACATGTCTAGGAAGGCACTCCAGCCATCCTTTGACCTCTTTGGCGGCGGCGGACTTGAGGAGTCCCAAGAGCCTGCTGCGAAGCGCGAACCGCTACGAGAAACATTTCGAACCACATTTCGCACATCACAGAATGCGCCGCACACGGTCGTTCCCTCGGATCCCGCAAACGAGGAGCTGCGCGCCCAGCTCAATACCGTGCGCTATGAACTCGAAACAGCGAAGCACGACATGGAGATGAAGAAAGTCGAACATGCGCAGGAGCTCCGCGAAGCACAAAACCGAGCTGATGCCGACTTTCGCAAGGCGCAGCAGGCCGAGGTAGCGAATACGGTCACGCAGAAGAAGTTCGAGACTCTGACAAGAGACATGTCTGAGTCGCAAACGCGAGCTGCGAACGAGAAACAAGCTCTGGAGAAGCGTTTAAGACAGAGTCAAGAAAAGGCGCAGTCGTTGCAGGAGGAATTTGACGAAGTGCAGGAGGAGCTGGCATCATCGCAAAGACAAAGCGAGCACAAGTACAATACGCTGCAGGCGGAGCACAAGGCGCTCAAGGAGAGCGTGGAGGAGATACAGACAGATCTACAATTGAAAGTGGACGCACTGCAAACAACACAAAAGAAGCTGGGCCAAAAAGAGGAGGAGGTCGGACAGTTGGAAGCAGAAGTACTGCGACTGAAGGCCATCACCGGTGATGCAGAGACGCTTGAGGTCATCAAACGGGAGCTGTCTGATCAGGTCAACCACATCAAGAAGCTTGAAACCCTGACACGGGAGCAGAATGCGGAGCTTAAGCAGTACCGCAAACAGCACAAGGCTATCGAGATTGTAGAGGAGGAGAAGCGATCACTACAAACAAAACTGCACAACATGGACGACATTCAACGGCAGCTGAACGAGGCAAACTTGCGCAAGAAGATACTCGAAGAGGAGAGGCACTCGTGGACATCATACCTTGAAGCCGAGGCTGCGATACACGGCGAGCTTCAATTTGTCTCACCCGAAGACCTTGCGCGAGCCTTCATTCAGGAACGAATAGAAAGAACCGAACTCCTCAACAAACTAGGCGAGATCAAACCAGAGCTTACCGTGAAGGAAGCCAATATTCAGGCGCTCGAGGACGAGAAGCAGAAGTTGCAAGCTGAGATCCAACAACTCAAGACAGCTGGCACCGGAAGCGCCTCCAATGCAAACGAAGCGAAGGCTCGCGCGAGACTGGAGCGACAAAAGGCCCTGGCTATCAAGGAACTAGACTTCTTGCGTGCGCAAGTCAAGGCATTCGACGATGAAGAGCGCGAGATGCAGCCTGATACATTTGACGCGGCCAAGTCAGAATTGATCAAAGAGCTACAGGACTCTGTCGACCAGTATCGCAAGGAACTCGACATTCTCCAAAAAGAGTTTAACAGCATCGAGAAGCAACCCACTCCCACCACAGCCGGCCAAAAACGAGCTCTCGAAACCGAAGACAACGACGAACGTCTGGGCGAGCTCCGCCGTAAGAACCGCCAACTCCAAGACGACCTCACCGCGCTCCAAAAGAAGCAAAAACTCATCGAAGCCGAGTACACCGCCCAACACTCGCAGCTCAAGAAACTCAAAGAATCCTCCCGCACCCGCGTCCTCGAACTCAAATCAAACCCCACCGCCGACGCCGAAGCCCTCAAACTCAGCACCGTCCGCAACCTGCGCGACGCAAACGCCCAGCTCCTCGCTCAGCTAGATAATGCGCGTAATCCTCCTTCCAGCGTACCGACAGCCACTCTCGACGCCGTCCGCGACGAACTCGAAGAACTCCGCACCCAACTCGCCTCCTCTACAAAAAAGATCCAACGCCTTAAGCAAATCTGGACCGCCAAGAGTCTCGAGTTTCGCGAAGCCGTCGCATCCATCTTGGGGTGGAAACTCGACTTCATGCCCAACGGGCGCGTCAAGGTGACCAGCATGTTCAAGCCGGCCGACGAAGACGGCGAGAACAGCATCGTGTTTGACGGCGAGAATGGCACGATGAAAGTGAGTGGCGGCGAGCAGAGTGTGTTTGCGGGCGAGATTCGCGATCAGATTGTGTACTGGGTGGAGGGAAGGAAGGAGATTCCGTGTTTTTTGAGTGCGTTGACGTTGGAGTTTTGGGAGAGGGGTGTCGGGGGGATGACGTTGCAGGGGTGAGGATGTCTGTCATACTTGAGGTTATTGCATTTTGTATTGGGACATATATTTGGAGTTTGGGTTTGAATCTGTTCGAGGACAGATTTCTAGTCTTGATAGATGCGTGCAATGTATATTATGAGTTTCATTGTCCGTTTGGGCACTATATGAAATACTGTCTCCCTACACATCATGCGACCTCTCTCCCTATCTCCCACCCATCTCATACACGTTTCCCGTCTTCCCAGGCGCACTCAACTCATGCGCTCCCCCCGTCGGCGCCGCAAACTGCTGTTGCGGCGGCGGCGAATGCGGCGACGGCACCTCATGCGCCCCATTCACCGGCGGCTGATACTGACCACCATACTGTTCCGAAATAGGAGGCGAAGGCACCTCATGAGCGCCATTCAGCGGAGCCTGATACTGCCCACCATACTGCCCCTCCACTGGCGAAGCTACCTCATGCGCCCCATTCGCCGGCGGCTGATACCCTCCCTGCTGGGGCATCGGCGGGGCATTGGAAGCCATATACGGCTGTACATATGCGGGTGCTGGCGTTGCTGCATTCGATGCTACCGGCGAGACGTTGTACTCCTGGACAGATGTGTGGCCGGTGTACTTTTGCTCCTGCTGGGTCGGGGGCGGGAAGTATCCGTTCATTGGCGGGGGAGGGCTCTGGGGAGGCATGGGTTGAGGCGGACCTTGTTGCATCTGCATTTGCGGCTGGAATTGGGAGTCTGGACGGCTGGCTTGGACGTTCGCCATGAGTTGTGCGTTCGCGGCGATTTGCTTTTGCTTCTTCTTGCGCTTCATGCAGATGCATACGCCGACGATGGCGAGGAAGGCGAGGCCGAGCACGGCGAGTACGATGCCGATGATGGCGCCGATGGCGAGTTTCTTGCTTGTTCTTGAGGACGGCGGGGTGTAGGAGCCTGAAGTCCCTGAACCTGAAGTTCCTGTGGTTTCAGTGGCGGCGCCGGCAGTGACGGTTGGTAGTCGTGTGCTCGTCAAACTACTGAAGCCGTCTTGGGCTGTCTGACGAACGGTGATGATTGAACCCGTTGAGACACTATCGCAGCCGAAGTCCTCCACACCGTCGGATGGGTATGTCCAGGTAACGCAGTAGGGCGCCGCGGCATTCGTACATTTCCTCACGAGAGGATCGAGGAGACAGTTGCTGCCACAACTTCCAGCAGAGTAGGAGACAAAGTCGACGCAGGAGCTAGCCCATCCGCAATTCTGAGTGTCGCGGCCTTCGCAGCATCCTGCCATGTTAAGGCCTGCGCTCTTGTAAAGCATGCATGTGCGGCCGACACTGCAAGTCAAGGCATTTGCTGTATGGAGTTAGACAGGCTCAGCCTTGAGAGGGGTATGAAAGCGTACATATGTCTCCATCGACCCAACCGCACGTTGCTTGTGAGGAACTCTGGCGCTTCCTCAGCTCTTCTACTGACGGGCCCCTAGTAGGCTTTGGGCTCATCCCCTCAAGAGCACGGTCTGGGCTGATATCTGTAGGAGCAGGGCCTCCAAACGCGACGGCATAGGTGGATGGCAGAGTAGCTACCAAGCTGAGAAGAGAATGCCGCATAGTGAAGTATAGTCAGCCTTGCAAGAAGACGTTGAAAGACTCGGGATCAAACAAGACAGACAAATGCTGGAGAGGTAAGAGGAGCGGGTACGAAAAGTGACAATTTGAAAGAAGCCCGCAAGCACCGTAGATCCAAGAGGTCTACGCCGTATATGAGAAATTGCAATCAGTCCCCGCGCCTCACAGCTGAACTTCCAGAGCTTGCTCGTGGTAGTACCAATACGGCATGGCGTCTCCCATTACTCGGCCAAATGCTCAGCCGCACTCGCAAGGCTGCCACCGAAAAAGCGAAAGCGGCCGCTCTATCATAACCGAATCGAGCGAGCCATTGAAGCACATCGGGATCCACTATTCGCAAAGTGAAACTGATCTTCGCATGAGCTTTGGCGCTGAATTGAGGTTGTGTTTGATTTGGGGATGGAGCTGAAGAAGATGGCTTGCAGTCAGCCTATTAGAGAACATCTGTATGTTCGAATGCAGTAATAGTAAGCGGGACAATTGCTTGGCCATGCAGGGCTTTTGGGGTCCGAAAAAGCGTTGTTCCCATTGCTTCGTGGAAAGCTTGGGCTCGCTTGGGCTGGTTCGTCTCCATCTTGACCGGTACCTTGTGTACTTGTGCCGTGCGACGCGTGCACTTTAGCACGCAAGGAGAAGATATCAAGACTTAGGACCTGCCTGGAATGTAGACGGTCAACGGGTCCATGAAAGCGCACAGCACAACATTTGCTGAGATTAGTTGACAAAATTTCATGGTGGTCTCTCGTCATGGTCGACAGTGCGATACTTTTACGCCCACAGCTCTCTTCCTAGAATACGTGCTCACTGTTCGAGTGGCAAGAAGAGTGTAACCTTCGACAATTCACGCGTCGATCTGAAAGAAAACCAGGCTCGGTAACACTACGTCGCAGCTTGCTCATTTCGTTGCCGTGCCCAGGTGGGTAAGATGCAGACCGAACCTTGGGTCTCATCTTCAACAACTCCAGGATGGGATGGACTCGAAAAACGCGACAACGCGCCGTTCATCGTGGTTCGCGGTTTCCTTCGAAAGAATGCAAGGAGCGGTAGGATGGCAGATATCGCTTTGTATTCACCATGGTGTCCAAATCTCATCGCTCGTCGTTTGGGGTCAGGTGAGCCAGAAACAGTGTGCGCACAGGTGCTGCGGAGCGCAATTATCAATTGCAATGGCCGAGCGTGGGTGTCCAGGCATGTCATCGACTAGTGGTGATGTTGGCATAGGTGTCGTGCGGCGAACAACCTCGGAAGTCAGGAAGTGGCAAGCCCAGCTCTCGCAACTTCTTCGCTGGTAATTTGTCAGCAGGTCCACCTCTTAAGTATGGCATTTTTCACGACTTCCTGGCGAATTCATCCGGATTTATTCCTGAATCATCTTCAAAGTGGCTTTCAAAGCGAGTTTACGAAAGATGACGCACTTCAACATCAATGTTGTCAGCGACACAGTATGCCGTGAGTACGTCCCTCAGAACCTTCATCTCGGTCCTGACTAGAACAGCGTGGTGCTATGTGGGCAAGAAGCGGTTAGAGAAGGGTATTTCTGAATACAAGGAGAAACACCCAGGCTCGAATGATACTTTCGCGATTAACTGGTTCCCCTTCTACTTGGATCCGACTGCGCCGAAGAGCATCGATAAGCAAGAGCGCTATGAGTCGAAGTTTGGCAAAGAGCGCACCGCCATGATGCAGCAACGTCTTTCACAGATCGGCCACGCCGAAGGCATCAACTTCAAATATGGCGGCAACACTGGTAACACTCGCGACTCGCATCGCTTAATCCAGCTCGGAAAGACGAAAAGCCCGCAGCTTCAGACCCGTGTGATCGAAGAGCTTTTCGCCGCTTACTTTGAGAACGAGAAGGACATCACCAGGCAAGATGTTTTGATCGAAGCTGGTGTCAAGGCTGGACTGGAAGAGAAGGAAGCCAAGGAATGGCTCGAGAGTGGCAAGGGAGGACCAGAAGTCGACAAGGAGGTGCAAGACGCCGTCAAGCAAAACATCAGCGGTGTGCCCAACTTCACCATCAACGACCAGTTCGAAGTGGGTGGCGCGCAAGATGCTTCTGCGTTTGTCCAGCTCTTTGAGCGCTTTAAGAAACAGGAAGGTAGCTTGTAAAAAAGTAGGAAGCAACAAAGATGAATAAAGGCATGGACTCAGAGTCCAAAAGTCAATTTTCACTCCACACTCACTCGAGTTCCTTGATACTAGATGTCACTCTTTGTATTCTCAGCACTTTCTTTTCTTGTCCATTTCGCCGAGTCATCAAGCATGCTATTGGCTGCATTGAGTGTTCACCATTGAATGTCAATTTACCCGCACAACCCCCTGGCATGTGGCATGCAGATCTTCCGGAGAAAAGCTCGCTGGACGCGAGGGTGTGATTTACCCCACATTCAGACCTATCCGCTCGCCCAATCTAGCAGTTCGGAAGCTGCTAACCCGCCATGATGTCAATCGCGTGTTTGCACTTGCATGTCAGGGTTACATTATGCAAACCGACATATTAGCTTTAGCCTGCTGTTCTGTCGCGGACAAGCCCCAAAGGTATTGATTGATATTTTACCACTACAACTCTGCGGACACGAAAGACTTGTCGCAAGCAGTTGTTAGTATGAAGGGTGTATTGTTTCTTGGACTCGCCGCTTCGGCCCTCAGTGTAGCTATTCCACGCGATGATGCGAGCAGCCATGGCATCGAAGATGACGACTTTGTGTATGTCAAAGGTCTACGATTATACGACTCCAAAGGTCTACACTATCTCACTGGTAAGCTGAATCTATAACACCCACGAAAAGCAATAGCTGATCAACTTCAGGTATTAATTACTGGGCTTGCATGAATTTAGCAGCAGATGAATCCACCGGAGGCAACTATTCGCGCTTGGTCACAGAGCTGGATCAAATGGCTGCGAAAGGCATCAACCATCTCCGAATCATGGCCGCTTCAGAGGGTGCGCCAACGACGCAGCCATTTCGGATGAACCCAGCGTTGATGGAGGCTCCGGGTCAGTACAACGAGGAGATCTTCAAAGGTTTGGACGTGTGTCTCGCTGAGATGTCGAAGCGCGGCATGCGAGCTACCATGACCTTGAATAACGAGTGGCAATGGAGCGGTGGCTTCGCGCAGTATGTATCGTGGGCACAGAACAACTCGGCCATTCCGTATCCGGTGAGATACCATAAATACAACCGATGATGATGTTACTGACTACAGGCGCATAGTCTTCCTGGAACCTCACTGCGTCACCACAGCGCGAAACGCCTAATACAGGATGGGGAAGCTACACTACCCAAGGTATCGATGCTGCACCATACAACGAGTTTACCGACTTTGCAAATTTGATCTACACCAACGAACAGGCTGAAGAGTGGTACAAAGACCACATCAAGACGGTGATGTCTCGTCAAAACACTGTTACTGGTAAATTGTATATCGAAGATCCTGTCATCATGACCTGGCAGTTGGCCAACGAGCCACAAGCAGCGTTTCCAACATTAGACGAAAGTCTGAAAGATCCTATTTTCGCGTGGGTGGAGCGCATATCGGCATATATTCGCTCCATGTCTCCGAAACAGCTTGTCAATGTCGGCTTCGAAAGCAAACAGGGAGAGTGGTATTTCAAGAAAGTGCACAACTTCAGTACTGTGGACTACGCTACGACGCACTGTTGGGTCCAGAACTGGGGCGTGTATGACATGGTAAGCTGCACTCTACATTCCTCGTTGAGAGCTCGAGAGAGGCAGTCACTGATTTTTGGCAACAGTACAACCCCAGCCCAGTGAACTTGCAGACTGCTCAGGCCTTTGCGATAAATTTCATGCAGGAGTCGAGTCGGTGGAGTGCTGATATTGGCAAGCCGATCTTCCTGGAAGAGTTTGGCATGGCGAGAGATAATTGGGAGAACAAGGATAAGGAGTATCCGTATCTGAGCAGTGCTTCGACAAACAACAAGGACGCATACTTTCAGGTCAGTGTCTTAACGCTTCTCGAAGCTCATCCTCACTGACGTTTATAGACAATCATCGGCACCGTCATGGACGAGTTCCGCAACGGAGGCGCATATGTCGGAACGTCTCCGTGGGCGTACGGCGGCGTGTACCGTCCCGAGACACAACAGGTCAACGAGTTTGGCATGGTTTGGGCTGGTGATCCACCGCATGAGAGTCCGGGGTGGTACGATCTATACGATACTGACACTGCAATGGACGTCGTCTACTCCCAGCAGCAGGTCATTGCGGAGTGGATCCAGAAGAATGGAACCGATGCGACAAAGATCTGAGAAAGCAGGGACGGATTGTCCAGTCGCTTGGCTGATGAATTCCTTCTTGATGGATCATATCTAGTGTCCAGGATTGTCGAGGTCGAAATCTTACAGTACCAACTTGGGAAAGAACTTCAGCAATATTGAACACAACACTATCCTCTTTAGCCAAAATTTCCCCCATTAATAATTGAACAAGTCGTGTCTTCGACTCATCGATAAGTCGTGACGTGAGCAACTTGAGTTGGCCTGAAAACTGGGACGCCATCCGGAGACTGACGACGGCTGAATATACAACGAAAAGTGACTGTGACACTAGTATTGATGGAATATTGGAAGTATCAATGGAAGTGCAGGAATAGCCATACTAGCTCTCAAGGTCTTTGCCATCGTATGATAGCTTGGTGATACGCGAGTTCATGATCGTAAATTTCTGGAAATATGTCGTTCGCAGACTCTTTCCAGCTCCTATGCTTGCACGGACGTTCGAAGAATTTGATTTAGTCCCAATGTTCTGGAGACCATCCTGCGTTCTCCCAATCCAGCAGCCCTGTTATCCGACCATCTTTGACCAAGATATTGTGCTGTGCAAGATCACCGTGTGAGAAGACGATACAATGATCATTGCGAATCTGCTGATATAGTGCTCTGCGAATCGGGCTTGGAGTGTTTTCCAGGAGGTCGAAATAGAACGAGGAGTTGAACTCGGTCTCATCTTTGAATGGTCCGCCGCTGTAGTCTGTGTATTGGCGGCAGTCTCGCGCTTTTCCGCCAACGCAAGATCCAATCAGCCCAGTCTTCCAAGGTATAGATCGCATTGTCGTAAGGATTTCCCGTGTTTGTCGGCATACGCTGCTTCTCTCTTCTGCTGTCAATTTGGGCCATACCTGGTCAAGCTTGTCTCCGTCCATGTAGTCCATTTTATAAAGCTCCTCCCTCAATCTCGCCTGCATCATATACGCGTGGAACGGGAAGGCCATAATTTGCGGCAAGTTCCAGTGCCGGTCGCTCATCAAGGTGTATTCGCCTGCCTTGCTTGATGACCATAGAGCCACAGTGTAGCGTAACGAGACACCCAGACATTTCATGTAGAGTCACGATTTCTAGTGCATGCTGATCAACTTTTATCAACCCTCAGTACAAGATACACCATGGGCAGCCTTATCCTCCTTGTCTGTTCTCATTATCGAGCTTGTTGACGCCGAGGTCATCTTTTAGAAACCGAAACCACCGCGTCGCTCAAAGGCAATCGTTCGCTCACAATACTAAGCATTTTACTTTTTGTCTGTTATGCGACTGAAGTAGTGATGCTGAAAGAGAAAGAACTGATCGGCCGACAGCTTTCGTCCCGCCACGCATGACACGTCATCGACATTTCCATGATTTACTTTCAAGGATTGGAACATGTTCTTCTGGGCCTATCTTGCAACTTGTGAACCTGCGCAACTGCACAAACAGTACAGTGTGTGTCAATGCTTTCTTTTCTCATTTTGAACTCTTGAATCAAATACGTTACTGTCGATGTCAGCACTATCTACTATCGGGATGATGTGCGACGTCAGGTAAGAAATTGGCATCTTCATCGCCCAGTCAGATCTTGCGCGTCTCTCACACAACATTGTTGAGAACATTGGTGTATTGATAAAACTCCAAGATATACCTTCAAGAATGTCGTAATAGCCGACGCAGCATTTGCGCAGACCCTGCAATGGTTCACGCACCAACACGAAGACACAACGCCCAATCTTCACCGCGCCTATCAAATGTGCCTGCTTATATTGCCTGAACCCTCCACCCGGATCCCATCATCACCAATGAACCAAAAGCTCACCTTCGATCACAATATAGTTTCATCTATCGCACGTTCTGTGCATTCATCCTGCCTCTAAGCGCGAGCTTTCCCGTCGTCCCAACAGACGCACGTCAGCGGCCCGTTCCAACATCCCGACCGCTCAACTCCTTCGCGACCTCAACGCCCTCAAACAACCTCGACGACCATGCACATGCGCCTGCGATGCACAAAAGTGGTGAGATAAGAGTGTTGTAGTCAGGCGTCAAATGTGCTCAAAAACCCTCTGAGTGGAGCCCGCTTTCCTTGTTGGGGGAAAGCGGCAAGCAGGATGGGATGCTTGCTTACGAGCTTACAGGTCCTCGACTGTGAAAGTGTGCGGTAGTGCGGCACCCTGCAGTGCTTGTAGAAGGGCGAGATACAAGAAGGGTTCGAGAGATGATTGGGTCAAGTCGTGTTGTACTCCCGCTAGCCGTGTGATCTTTCGGTGTACGATAGTTATACAGCTTTGTAGGCGGATGTGAGCCGTGTGACTTTTGCCTAAAGGTAAGCTGATATCTCGGTGTATTTCTTTCGTTCATCTCAGGTCTGTATTTGTTGAACTCGAAATCTTGCGAGGTTGCTGCTTTTGTGCCATACACTTGCCACTCTCAGAATTGTTTCTCTGATTGCCACTTCCTTACATCCCTTCAATTTGCGGGAAACCTGCTCATAACTTGCTCACGCCATACATTCATCAACGACTTATCGCTAGAAAATATCATAGCCTCGTTTCGCTCACTTTTCCTCTCTTATGCTACACACGTTTCAACGCCAATACACAATCGCTCGAAACTCATAGAAAAGATGAGCATGGATGGCATGAAAATGTCATCGGCGTCGATGGCCATGTCCGGCATGAGCCCCACGGGTACCAGTATGGCAATGCCATCATCCACTGGCGCCACAGCCGGCGGAATGGGCGGTATGAGCATGGGCGGATCATGCAAGATTAGCGTAAGTGCCTGCACTACAAGTCCGAAACGCATAGTAACCAACCTCCAGATGTTGTGGAACTGGTACACAATCGACTCTTGTAAGTTTAGCAATGTTAAACACAGCACCCGGCCGTCCTCTTACACAAGCTAGGCTTCATCGCCCGCTCATGGCGTATCAAATCCCAAGGCGCCTTCGCCGGCTCCTGCATCGGCGTGATCCTCCTCGTAATCGTCCTCGAAGCCCTGCGCCGCGCCGGCAAGGAGTACGACCGCTACATCGTCAATCAGCACATCAAGACCCTCTCACCCGCCGTCTCGTCCGCTAGTAGTGCCAACGGATCGAAGAACGCTGCTACTGCAGACACCATGCCTCTCGTCGCTGCACCGCGCTTCCGCCCGAGTATCCTGCAGCAAGCGATCCGCGCGCTGTTGCATATGATGCAGTTTGCGGTGGCGTACTTTGTCATGTTGTTGGCGATGTATTACAATGGATACATCATCATTTGTATTTTCATTGGCGCGTATATTGGGTACTTCATCTTTGGGTATGAGAGCTTTGGTGTGAACCAGGGCGGGAATGATCGGATGCAGGAGAATGCTACTGTCTGCTGTGGCTAGGGAGCCGGAGACTATGCTGTCGTTGGAGCGGCGGTCTGGTGGGGTGTTGAGACGTTGGTGAGAGGTGTGGACCTTGTGTTTTGGTGGGTGTTTAGATGCTTGGGCATTCCTTTCCTGCGGGTGTTGGAGATTGGCTCGCGATGCTACGATTTCATTCGTTTGCTGGCGACTTCAGGCGCTGGACAGGGCTTTCCGCGTAAGAAATGGTAATTTGTATGATAGCGACCAGGCATATGTATCACTCAGCGGAGGCAACATTGTTGAATTGAAGAATCGCATTGCCAACTAGTCAATGATGGTATCGTTCCCTTGACTCCATCCCACAAGCCAACGACTCCCACTGACATCCAAATTCAACTCCCCTCCCATGCAGCCCCAGTCAATCCCTCTCCCCATTTCATCTCATCTACATGTACGTTAGTATACTTCCTAGTTTCCACGACCAACAACCGTAACTTACCATGACCATGTCGTCCCCAAGCTGGCTCGTCAACCTTGCCAAGTCGATCCGTTTAAGAAGTGTGCTACCCAACAGTCAATACACAACCCCCCATCTCATTCCACAATACAAACTTACAGGGCAAGAATTGCAAGAGCACGAGTTGCCACAGTTGCAGTCGTTGCCGCACTTGCAAGATCCAGCAGAGTTGCATCCACAGTCTGAGCCAGGCATGATGAAGGTTGTTTGTGTGTTGGAGATAGATCTGAAAAGATTGAAAGATTTGAAGCTTGTTTGGAGACTTGGAATGTGATTGGTGTGATGTGTGGAAGATGAGTCTCGAAAGGCAGAACCCAACTTGGTTATATACACAGCTGAGCGACTTGTGCGGTTTTAGCATACGCCTGTGCTGCGATATGATTGGTTGAGTTATTTTTGCGAGCGGTTCCAGGCGAATTCTGGAAAGGCCCGAAAGGGATACGGTGGGGAAAAGTGGGCTGCGTGCATTGTGCCTAATCTGCTAGGCTGTGTTGGGGATGGGGTTTTCTTTGAGGATGAACCGAGCTAGGATCAGGGAAAGTTTGCATCATGTGTACCTAAAGATGTGTGATGCAAGGCCACGTGGCGAGCTTGTGTCTTGGAGCGAGATGCAGAGGGTACTGTACAGGTGATTCATGTTAAAACGATGTCTTGTAAGCTTTCTAACCCAACTCCCCGCTATGCAAGTATTATACAACGGTACTGTAACCGCCCCCATAACCCCTTCTGCTTTTCCACCGTAAATAAAACTTCCGCCCCTCATCTACCCAAAACACACAACTTGCCACTGCAAGAAGGTGGCAGATGTCGAGCAAGCCCAGTGCCTCTGTCTGGAAAACGTGCTGTAATGGTGGGAAGTAGATGACCAACAGCTGGCCTATGAGACTCCCTCCGACAGCGTAGTTGAAGAATTTGTTGTCGAAAACGCCGATTTCGCCTGATAGGAAGGACTTGGTGTTGGAGCGGCATGTCAGTGCGTTGAACATGTCGAAGAGGACGAAGCAGGTGAATGTCATCGTGGTGTCGCGCTCGGTGACTTCTCCGTCGATGGACATTTCGCGGTAGTATGTGATTAAGGTTCCGAGCATGATGATAGTGGCGGATTGTAGCACTCGTTGAATTAGTGGACGGGTCAGGACACGGGCGTGTCGAGAACGAGGCGGTAGGGCCATTACGGCTGGGTCGACGCGCTCGACACCAAGGGACTGCGCTGGCGGGCCGTCCATGATAATGTCTGTCAAATGGTTAGCTAGAGCTGATGCGTGTTGAAATTGAGACTTACTGATCCACAGAATCTGCATGGCATTGAGCGGAGACTTGAAGCCTAAGGCAGTACTGAGTAGGACTAAGCTTAGAGCGGCCGCACTGGTACTGAGCTGGAAAGTGAGGAAGTTTTGGATGTTGTAGAAGATGCCTTTGCCTTCCTCAATAGCGTTCAGAATGGTTGCGAAATTGTCGTCAGTCAAGATCATGTCTGCGGCCTCCTTGGCTACGTCAGTCCCCAAAAGACCCATGGAGATGCCAATGTCCGCCTTCTTCAAGGCTGGTGCGTCGTTGACTCCATCACCAGTCATTGCAACGACATCCCCTCGAGACTGAAGTGCTCGTATGATCTTCAGCTTGTGGTCAGGGCTCGTGCGCGCGAAAATGGATGTTGTCGCGATAGCTTGGGCGAGTTCTTCGTCGCTCATGTGGTCAAGCTCATCGCCGCATATTACTGAGCGTCCAAGGGCGGAATTTGCTATGATTGGCATTCCAAGGCTCTTGCCAATAGCGACAGCTGTGGTTTCCGCATCTCCTGTGATCATAATCACTTTAACCTTGCCGGCCATGAGGCGCCGGATAGCCTTTGCTACGCCTTTTCTCGGGGGATCGCTCATACCGACCAGGCCCGCAAACACGAGACCACGATATTGTTCGTCATCTCCTAGTCCAGATTTGGTCGGCAAAGCAGGGGTTGAGGTGCCACTCGTGGTCTTGCCTCGCCCTTTCGATGTACCGCTTGCAAAGCCAAGCACTCGCAGGCCTTCCTGGGCCATAGCCTCCGCTGCATTCAACGCCTCTTGCTTCCGCGCTTGATCCAGGACCACTTCCTTTCCATCAGCAGTAACGTAGGTGTCGCATCGATCCAAAACTCTTTCTAATGCTCCTTTGATGTAAGCAACGTCCGCGCCTGATGTTAAACCTGCACCCAGACTGCCGTTGATGACAACACCCATCCATTTTCTCTCTGAGCTGAAGGGCGTCTCAAATTTGCGCTCGCCAAGTCTCTCTCGCACATCGTCTTCGCCGAATGCATCCAGAAGATCTAGAAGAGCAACGTCTGTCGGCTGGCCTGCCCACCGACTTCGTACCAACGAGGCATCGTCACCAGACGTCGATGAGAGAACTGCTGCCGTGGATGCGGATGCCGCTTGGTCGCTCAGTAACCTGCCGTTGTTGACGATATTTCCGATACGCAGGATGTTTCGAGTAGGAGAGTTGAGGTCCGAAGTTTCGTGCTTCATCTTGACATCGATGGGTGCTTCCTCGCCAAAATGCCAAAGCTTGGCAACAGTCATGTGGTTAGTTGTCAAAGTACCTACAGAGCGGTTAGCAGAAGGTTCTCTACATTCAACACATTGACTCACCAGTCTTGTCTGTGCAGACGACGTTGACCGTAGCCAGCGTTTCCACGCTCGGAAGTCGCCGCACTATGGCATCCCGCTTAGACATCTTAAGCACACCTAAAGCAAGCGTGACGGTGACGATGATGGGCAGCCCTTCTGGAATGGCAGCAACCGCAAGCGAAACGCCAATCTGGAACATCTCTAGAACAGTCCAACCCCGCAACAGTCCAATAACACCGATCAGGCCAATTACACCGAAAGAGAAGTAGCTCAGGTCTTTTCCAAGTCGATCCATAGACATTTGCAGTGGCGTTCGCGGGCTCTCGATCTCCCCTAGGGATGCTGAGATGGCACCAAACTCGGTATTGCCTCCTGTGCCGATAACAATTCCCTGCCCGTATCCAGATCGTACCAGTGTTCCCATAAATGCGATGTTCTTCTGGTCATTGAGCCGAATGTCAGCGCCCACAGTTCCTGCAGCTTCCGAAGCGTAGAAGGGCGAGCCGGCGCGCTGAAGGCCTGATGGTTGAGCAATGGCGTCTGGAATTTTCGAAACAGGTTCATTTTCTCCGGTGAGGTTCGACTCATCAATCGTGAGATCTGCTGCGTGGGTGATCCGAACGTCTGCGGGGATGCGATCGCCGGTGTGGAAGAGAACCAGGTCGCCTGGCACTAGCAAGGTTGCAGATATGGTCGCAGACTTTCCCTCTGCTGCTGCCAGTGAAGCGGGGGTATCTTTCAGGTTGTCCAACTCTATGCCGTCGCTTGCGTGACCATTCGGTGTCCTTCTGCTTGGGGATTGCTCCACGCCCGCGCGAATAATATGTGCTGAGTGCGGAACTAATTGCTTCAGCGCCTCTATGGACTGCTCGGAGCGATATTCCTGTACGAAACCCACGGTCACCACAAAGGTCACTGCCGCCGTTATACTTACTGCATCGTCGAAATTGCCGATTATGACAGACACAGCTGCTGAGCCTAGGAGCAGTAGAATAAGAGTCTCTTTGAACTGCTTGACAAAACGTAGCCATAGTGGCTCGGATTCTTCGTGTGGTAGCTCATTGTGGCCGTGGATGTGTATGCGCGCCGAGGCATCGGATGCGGAAAGGCCGTGGGTTGCCGACGTCTGGAGCTTTGCTGCAGTCTCCTGCGTGGAGAGGAGAGAGTAGCCCGAGGTTATTGACTGTGAACGTCTTGATTAGTACAAATCTACAGGCATGGTTGCCACAGTCGCGTAGAGAACAAGGGTACTTTGCATACCGAGGGTGTAGAGCGCTGGGCGGGCTGTGGAGGTTGTAGAGACGGCGACACGGCGCGGGAAGACTTGGAGTATCCGGGCGTGGCATTTGGCAGCGGTAATGAGGGCGTCGCGGCTCTTGACATGTTGGCATGGCCAGATGGCCAGTATTGCGCCGCGCTCAAACGTGGCCAGTCGGGTCGTGGAGCGGTGTTGAGGGGACGAAAAGACGTCAATTATCGCATTGATGCTGTGTTACGCTAAGGACAAGTGTCAATGGCGTATCCAACTTCTTCAGAGCAAGACGGGAAATGGGCTCCTCGAGATGTTGTCTGTCTACCAGAATGTCTACCAAAGATCAATCCGGTAAAACGCCAAAGCACCCGTGTTCTGCAAGCAGGGGCCAGCTGGCGGCGATCTGGGGTCAATCATTCAGTTTCATCGTCACCACAGACTGTCTCCAAGACGCCCGGCTTCTTCATAGGCTACTGTGGTAATCACACGGGCATGATGTTTGCAGCCTGTACGAGACAAAACACAGTCGTGTATCAGAACTCGCATTGGGTTGTATGTCTCACGGCATGTTCATATGTCTTGGCAGGTACCATATCCGGCACTGGACGATGGGTCAAGTGATGGCGCGCTTCTGCTGCCGCACTGATGTCATTCTCTTGGCTGTGCATGTGGACGATCAGGATCGAGGACTATACTCGGACCTTCTGAACTTTTGAAGTTCCATGGGTACGGCTTCTGAATGTGTTCACAGATAAGACCTTGTTGGACGTCTTCACCGAGTACACGACAATGCCTGGGCTGGAGCAGCTGGCGCGTATCGAGCAACGCTATAAACGTGTCGTATAACAGTGCAATTCGCCTTCGTAGGTGTGGATGTATCGGTTGTGTGCGATTTGTGCATCCATGATGCAGGTGCAGAAGGTGCCAAAGTCACACCGGGACATGACTAAGCGGGGAATCTAAGATCGTGCACCCAGCCAGCCTCGTTAACCAGCCTCTCCCGGACCATTCACCCCGGCGCATCCACAACACCATCGTCGCGACACATTTTTGCTATTCACTGCCATCGACCCGGCTGCGCGCACGCCCCAGCACCATTGTCGAACTTGGCAGAGCGTGAATTCTGCTTGCGCGTGTGCTATCGCCGCCGACGCGCCGATATAAACAATACCGCCCGACGCGACTTACCACGTCGACTCCACACCTCAACATCCCCGATCAACCACAATCATGTTTCTCCCCGAGGACCTCCTATACAAATCGGGCCAGCTCGCTCGCGTCTGGCTTGCTGCCAATCAGCACAAGAAACTTACCAAAGCCCAAGTTCTTCAAGACAAGATCGATGAGGACATCGAAGTCATCATCCGGCCAGAGGGGGCTGCCGGCGGTCCTCTCGCCCTACGTCTGAATGGACAGTTGCTTCTTGGTGTTGTGCGCATTTACCACAGGAAAGCGCACTATCTGCACGATGACTGCAATGACGCGTTGTGGAAGATCAAGATGGTATGCATCATGAGGTCCCCTCCACAACCACACAGCTGACGCGTTCTAGGCTTTCCGTCCTGGAAACATCGACTTGCCCACTCAGACTCACGTTGCAAACCCCACAAGTCTGACTTTACCAGACATGATCACTGATCTTGACTTGCTGGCACCAATGCCCGATCCCGAACTGTTCCTGTCGCAAAGCTTAGGTGCAAATCTTAACCTGGGAAACACAACCGTTCCGGACTGGGATAACAGCCAGTTCCTTTCTGGCAGCATTGAGCAACCGCGCATGGAGCTTGTGGAGCTGGAAGAAGATGACCTCAACTTGGACCTTGGTGAAGATCTTGAGCCGACCGCAGGATTCGACGATGGCACAAGCATCGAGCGTGGCCGTGACGCACCTCTAGAGCGACGCATGTCAGTGGAATATGGTACAGAAATGGACAAGGACCTGATCGAGGAAGACCTCAACTTAGATCTTGGCGACGATCTCACAGAAATGCCACCTGCACCAGATTTCAACCTCGGCGATGACATGGACGTCACAATGGGAGACATTCCGGATATGGAAATTACAGTTGACCCATCAGTCGCTGGTGACGCTCCTGCCCATCTGGCTCGTGAGGAATCTCCTCTGAGTGAGCTTGGTGAGGAGGAAGCTACACGACTCGCACAGGAGGTGGCTGAAGAAAACACCACCATGTTCGCGCCTGAACAGGAAGAGGAAGAGGAGGAGTCAGTCCACCAGGCGCGAGCGAAGCGGAGGAGGGTTATTGGACAGGACGCTGAGACTATGCTTTCAACCGCCACCCTCAGAGACCAACAGCAGAACCGAGACAAGATCCTCAAGGCCCCCTCCTTCCTGCCGCGCGACCCACTTCTGATGGCCCTGATCAACATGCAACGATCTGGTGGGTTCGTTTCCAACATATTCGGAGACGGTCGCAGTCAAGGCTGGGCACCAGAGCTGCGAGGCATTCTCTCATTAGAAGTCGTTTCCCGTCCCAGTCAGAAGCGAAAGCGCGATAGTGGCGTTGCAGATCTTGGTGCTGAGGATGAGGAGCCCGCTCCCGGTGCAGAGAACACCCCGCAGCTGGAGTTCGAGCACGACGACCCAACACTGGGCGACATGGGAGGAATTGGTGGCGACAACACGTCTCTTGGAGGCCTGGACGACATCGTCCAACTCCCCGATGATCCTATCCAACAAGCGCAGGATGAGGACTTTGCCGAATCACCCATGGCGGATAACTTCGATGACACCACCGTGCCACTAGTCTACCCTGCTGAGAGTGGACCTGTGTCGCTTGAGACAAAGCACGCTGTTCACTTGCTGCGAGATCGGTTTGGAGCCGAAGCCGAGCACAGCGAGACACAGCGACAACAGAGCAGCATCGTTTTCCAAGAAATGCTTCCAGAAGCGCGAACATCACGCAAGGACGCCACCAAGATGTTTTTCGAGGTCCTCGTCCTCGCAACGAAGGATGCTATCAAGGTTGAGCAACCCACAAATGACCTCGGTGGTCCTATCCGCATTCGTGCTAAGCGAGGTCTATGGGGAGAATGGGCAGAAACAGGTGCCAGTGGAGAATTGGCCACTCAAACCCAGACAGCTGCGCAGGCAGAAGCCGATGCGCCGGTTGGAGCCGCCCTGGAAAGCTCACGACAGGTATCTGTGTCGGCCTAAAGGTTCTTTCAAAAGTTCGGTTCAGGCGTGGATTCGGTGGCATGGCTTTGGGATAGCCTCATCTGGCGGCGTTGGCTGGATACCCTTTCTTTAGATGTTTCATGACTTACATTTGGATGTTTGGGAGGCGTAACACGGTGTTTCCAGCCGCTTGTATTATTGTTCTCATGATAGCTGCATTGATTGGATTTACATTCATACTTTAAATCTATCGAAAGTTTGTGCTAATTCTTACTCGTCAATGTCGTCGAACGTGACCAAAGATGCACCTACGTTGAAGAAAGTCCAATCTCGAATATGACGTCGCGTGCAAGGATCGGAATTTCGCAAGCGAACGTTCCGATGGAAAAAATAGCCTTCACACCAGTCATCTCTATGCCCACACCACGGCCCCGCATAACAAATGTCCAACTCTCAAAATACTTCTTCAGCCAGCCTCGCTTCCGCTCTTTGGTGCAAGCCGCCACGTCGCGTCCTGCACGATCTTGTGTTACCTCGCTGAAGGCGCCATCATCGCAGTCACCAACATCTACAACAACTGAGCACGCAAGCCGCGTATCTTGCTTCCACACAAATACAAAAGCGGACATGGAAACCCAAATATTTGCAGTAGATCCACAAAAGTTGGGAAGCATCACGTTCAAGGAAGCGAAGAACGACCTCCTCGACGAATGGGAGATCGATTATGTCGGAGGACAAGGCTACGAGAGCTTAAAGAGAGCTGCAAATGAGCTAGTCACAGCAGATGTGCCCGTAGCGTTTCCGACCGAGACAGTATATGGATTGGGTGCAGATGCAACTCGCAGCTCAGCTGTCAAGTCGATATTCGCCGCCAAAGGACGACCGGCAGACAATCCTCTGATTGTACACATACATTCCCTACCGCAATTACGCGCCTTGCTTTCTGGACAACTTGAAACTGTAGCAACAGATGGAGGACCCGACTCGATACCCGCAATCTACGAACTCTTGATTGAGCGCTTCTGGCCGGGTCCACTCACTATCATTCTACCGACACCTACGAACTCTATTCTAGCACCCGAAGTTACCGCAGGCCTCTCAACATTCGGAGCACGTATGCCACGCTCAATACTTGCGCTCTCACTTTTGCGACTTTGTGGACGCCCGCTCGCTGCGCCGTCTGCAAACGCCTCGACACGCCCATCGCCGACCGCTGCAGAGCACGTCTTCGACGATCTGCAAGGAAAGATACACACAATTATAGATGGAGGGCCATGCGAGGTCGGAGTGGAGAGTACTGTCGTTGATGGCTTGTCAAGTCCTCCCGCCATCCTACGGCCAGGAGGCATCACGGTGGAACAATTGAGACAGTGTCCAGGGTGGGAGAATGTGACAGTTGGATATAAGGACAAGCAAGAGGGAGACACTAGCAAGCCAAGAGCCCCGGGAATGAAGTACAGGCACTACAGCCCCAAGGCACAGGTCGTGCTGTTTGAAGCTGGGGCAGGCAGGCCAAGTGAGGACGAGGTCAACGAAAAGAAGACAATTGGACTCATCCGCACGAAATATTGGAAGCCTGCGCTGGGGCTTGGAGATGGTGTTTCCAACATTTCGCAAACGAATGGACACGCCAGCGTCGTGACTCAGTCGACAATCGCATCATCGGCATCTAATGGTCCTACATTGCGGATGTCGAACCTCCTCCGCTCAGTCATCCAGCACCAGATACCGCATGCGCAACAACACAAACTGCTGTCCAGAGACATTGAAATCTGGGACATTGATCTCGGTGCGGAAACAGAAGGCGTCGCTAGAGGCCTATTTTCTGCTTTACGAGAGCTTGACAAGAAGAGTGTCGAAGTGATCTACGTGGAGGGCATCGACGACAAGACTGACGACGACATTGCCGCAGCGGTCATGAACCGGCTACGCAAGGCTGCTGAGATCAGAGTGTGACGGACTACTCTGCTAGCTTAGTTTATTTTTCAGCCTCATACACCGACAATTCGGGCACGCCATCAGACCTTCTACATGGCCACTTATTCAGCGCGCCATTCAACAAGACTAATATATACCCCAATACACAACATAACACAAGAGAAGCTCGAATCTCTACAAAAATGTTCTTCCTCCTCACCACTTCCGCAGGCTACGCTGATGAAACTTTTGCGGAAGGTCGTCGAGCTTCTGCTTGATGGCTTAATGGAGGAGGGCTCACCTTCTAGTCTCAAGTGGCAACAGCTTTTGGCAGCAGGGCTCAAGACAGCTGGTGAGTCGGCTACGTGGTCTAGCTTTGTTTACCGCCCTTTCGCAGCACCGCCTCGAGTCGACCCTAACAACCTTCTTGCAATCGTTGAAGCACGATCCAACGCTACTGGCGATCACCTATGGCTACTCCAGACCGAACCCGCTTATTTTAAGCGGTATCTACGCAAACTTAGCCAAGCACAGCTCGTGGATCATAGCAACAACAAAGTGGCCAACGACGCAGTTATTGAAGCGCGGATATCATATGATATCAAAGTCCACTGATTCTGGAACATCGCCGTGGGGGACTTCAAAGCTCTACAGGACATGTATTAGCGATGCAGAGACTCTATTAGTCCGGGATCTCCACTACCACCGAAAGTCGACTGTGCACTCGGCGCCATTGATTTGATGATGGCCAACACGACCCGCGAGCGCTCGCGACATTTGCACTCAATGATCGCCCAAAGGCCTGGCTTTCGACAGATGTACAATTTCGGGGCTGCCTATGTTATCCATCGGCCTGCTGATGGCACGGCTATGTGGGTTGCCCAGTCAAATCTCAAGTCGGAATTTAAAAAAGATTCTGAAAAAGCGTTGGCATAACGCACAGAAAGGATATGGCGGATCCTTTTCTAACAGCTGGGTTGTCCCGATGAAGAGCAACGGTTTCGCTATGCTATTTTGCTGGATATGCTGGACGGTTGGACGACGTCCTTTACGAGATCGTGTTCAGACTTTGTGACGCTCATTGAGTTGCTCTGGTGGATTCGCACTCACATGCCATTGTACGCTAGTCGCTCCGACAAAGACTGCGTACAGACTGAGCATGGCCTCTATTGGAAACTGGTGATGACCAATCACCACCAGAGGAAACGCCCAGATTCGAGTGGTGCCAGAGCTGCGTTGGGTAAATTCCAGAACTCCTCGCCACCCAGTGGCCCGCGGAATTGTCAATGGCTTGATCAGTTCGAGGCTCTACATGGCACATCTCAGGACTATTGGAGAGCAAAATCGGGGTTGTACAGACAGGCTTACCGCGATCCACGCCTACCTGTGAACTTTGAGCTGCACATGCGGTTCTTGCTCGCCTGGAGCGACCCGCAATACATTGCACATGTTGAGGCCAAACGCAACCAAATCTTGTCCGACATGAAGAAGCCCAAGATTACGGGGAGCGAGGACGTCTTCCTGCCCCTGCCTAGTCAGAGGATGAAAAGTCAGACATGATTGGTGTGCAACCCAAGGACAAAATCAAGACCCGCGGCGAAGTACGCACTGAAGCCTCTCAAGTCGAGGATTTATCTACAGTACTAGACTCCACACACATGGCCATCCCCGTCTCCAAACGCTCCCACGCAACCTTCCGCTACATATTCCCAATCACGCTCGAAGAGCGGCAAAAGAGCATACCGTAGAATACATTCGTGGGCAGCATGATCGATGCAGGCTTTGCGGTCAGAAACGGCGGAGGATCAAGTGTTGCGTTCGAGAATGTCTCTGGTGGGGCAAAATCATCTTCCATCGACCTCATCCTGATCCGACTGTTGATCCGATCATGCTCCAGTCGATAGGGAATCGTTTGAATAGGTGGTTTGGATGGGGTAGAGAGATGTTTGCTTTGGCGTAAATAGTGAATAGGTACGGGTAACACGCTATTTAGCATTGTATGAATCGGCTTTTCATGCTTGATTTCGGCTTCGGTGAAAAGATGGACGGACGTGATTCGTGCATAACATAATTACCTGCTTAGAGGCTGTTCGAGGCTGATATCGTGCACGCCGTCAGACCTGGCTGATGATCGATTGTCCATCGATCATTGTTCCCTCAGGCCGCATGGTTCTTGCAATGCGACCTTTCAGAAACCTGGTTTGCCTTCGCAGTCGTCGATGGAAGTCTGTCTTGAGAAACGCACGACAGTCAAGGCTTCCCTTAAACATGAGACTTCACGTCACAAGTTAAGTAGACGCCAATATACCAAATTTTGGGTACATCGTAATGATATGGGTATATTGACAGCGGGTCGCTTGATTTAAATTCGACACCTAATCTTATCCGTCAACTCTTCTGAATCCGTCCTACTGATAGCTTCCCCAATATGACTGCCTCTGTTAACGCTGAACTCGGACTGTACCATGATGCCGCCCATCGATGGGTTCATCGAGAGACCCATCTCCTCATCCGTTGGCTCGCTCATCGGTGCTTCCGCGAAATCTAATGGCGCGACAGCATAACTCGGCCTGAAACGACGACCCATAGATTTCTCAAAGTGGCTCAATGTCGGGCTATTGACGCTGCTTGGCCCATCTTTCGTTTCAGCTCCAACTCTCATCTCATACTCGTCTAATCGCATAAAATCTTCCTTGTCGATGTGGCTTCGGGCCAGAGAGCTCAAGATGTGAGAATGCGAGTCTTTACGGCTGGCTTTTCTACTGCTGTTCTTTGTGTCGTCTTCGTAGTAGCTGGTTGCGGTGACTGGTTTGGGGAACAATCGATCGCTGATGGCGCGTTGGAGCGAGCGGATCGCAGGCAAGGCGGCGACCATGACGCCGACATGTGATTCGACAGCTGACCAATATCCAATCGGTAGGTAGTCCCAGGTAACGTTGTCCGTGTGGGCGAACTGGACAAGGTACTTCAGGCGCAGCATACTGACGACAGTGATACTGGACTTCTGTCAGCAAAAGCACATCAAGCTATAGGAGTGAGCTTACAAGAGACCGCCCAAGAACATGAGCATGACGCCAGCTTTGCGACGCTTACTGATTGCGAGTTTCTTGATTTCCTTCATCGGCAGTATTATTACGATCAAGTCGAGGACAATGTTGGCAGCTGCCGAACACCAGGCATCGGCGTTCAGATTAATGCATGTTCCGTGGTGCTGCCCATCCCAACGCTCCCAGGCCAACCGGATTGGTATGCATTGAAGTGCAGTCGCCGTGACAAATGTGATGATGTAAATTACGCAGAGCCCAATTGTAACCCAGATAGCCTTTCGAAGCCCTGTCTGCGGGAAGATGCGGAGGTAGAAGAGCAAGATCGAGATCTTGGTCAGTGCGACTGATGCGAGGTAGAGAAGCTCGGTGTAGTAAAAGATCTATATTCAAGCGTTGTTAGCCAATGCATACTCTGCATCATGCAGTTGCATTTGCATACCTCAAGGATTTTAGTGATATTATCGAAAGGCACTAGCCACATATCTTGTCCCATGCCGATTTGGTTCACTGATATCATTAGTGGAAAACTCGGGATGGCGAAAATATGCATGACCTACAGATGTATGCGCAAATTGTAAGAGGAATAATGAGCACCTGTTCAATGTTAGCCTTCGTGCTACATACGCATTTACTCTCGATACGTACCATAGCTGCAGTCATGACCCAATCATCGAGACCCCAGTTACCACCGAAGTAGGGTAGACGCGCGATTACTCGCAGAAGGAAGAAAAGAACCGCGGCTCCTCCGACTACGAGAGAGGTATAGGTTCCAAGCGCTGTATCGTTGCGAACCGGCGCACCCATTATTTCAGCAAGGAACTTCTTGGCAGCTATTGATTTTAGCAAATCAGCCAGTCACCATCACCTAGAAGCTTACTGAGTGATTCCTTGATTGTGCAGCTAGCTCTGACACATAACGTCAACTCTTCAAGAAGCAAGTTGTTATTCTTGATGCAGCCGATATCAGTGAGTTGGCAAGACGAGGCGCCAACTACTGACAGTGTGCATTTGAGCTAAACACGCATTAGTCAGATACTCCCATGACTTCCAAGATGATATACTTACTGCGCATGGTGGCAGTTCCTTTATCGCAAGTTGCAGGACATCAGAACCATTTTGACTCTGCGCACAAGAGACAAGCGCAAAGACGAAGAGCAACGGTACCAAGAAGAACCTCATGTCTGCAACTGCATAAGCTCAAGTCTAGAGCTTTTCCAGGCGGATGTGTAGAGGCGGAAGCCTTGCTAACTGGGCGCAGTGAAGTTGTCGTGTCCGCAGAGGCAGGAGCAGAAGCAGGACGAACTGCACATTTGACCGCAACGATGACAGGAACCAGGCTAGAATTAAGGGTTGAATGGGAGCTGCCGTACGTTAGGATATAACATTTGAGTCCTAAACCCCACGAGTCAAGGTGTGGCGTTAGCTTGATCTGCTCTTAAGACTACACTCGGGCTCGTTCGGCGGTTTTTGAAGCCGGATCCAAGTGATTGTCCCCCATCACACATCTCCATCTTCGTGCATGAGCCCGGTTGGGTGACAATCGATTCCGCCCTACATTGCCACTGTGATCTCGAGCGCTGGACGAAAGCTTCATGTTTTCCATGACGCTCGTTGAGACCTAGGTGTGTTTCATACCTACATGTGCGCAGGGAATCTGTGGTTTGTACTTTTGAATGGCTGCCGATCCCGGAAAGTTTTTCTGTGTGAAGCGCAGTACATTTGAGCTTGACTGGGAAGATATTTAGGAAGACATTCCTACACAGAGGATTGGTCTTTTGTGATTGTTGCTCGTTGGGCACCACGAGGCCAATGTGATGATCCCCCCTCTTTCAAGCAATCATGACGGAGTAGTCGACTAGAATGATTGTCAGGGTTCCCTTACTACGTGCGACGGCTCTGGTTCGGAGTGATGGCGTTCCTCAGGAACCGTTGTGTAAGCTCGTGGCAAGAGCCAGGATCGACCGCTAGGATGGCAGAACATTGCCATGTGAGAAACGACCAATCCGATGAGATCGGAGGAGTGATGTCCCGTTCAGCAAAGAAGCGAAGCAGCTCCGCTTCCGATATTTAAAGTTTTGGTCCATGTAGATCGTTGTTAGCAAGTCATTCGGAGCAAATCTGGAAACACTGGCGCACTGGAGAAGACGCCAGCGAACAAACGCTAGACATTTCTCTCCCACGTTCCACCTCGGGAAAGATTGGCGAGTCTTCGACAAAGGCACCTACGTAGGGCTGCCGGCTGTTACTCCGACGTAAGCACCGCACTACTAAGCATTCGCTCACTCTAAGTTCATTTTTCGATAAATAAACGGGCCGCAAGGACGAAGAAGTGACACATACATTTAGCGCACGAAGCAAACGTATCATATTGAACTATAACAGGGACCTCCAACTTTCTAACCCAATCGACTCCATCGCTGCCAAGAGCCGGTATCAAAGACAAAGAAATTGTGTCGAGAAACACATACATCTAGGAAATGAAACAAGGAATACAGATCACCTGTGCGCTCTATTTCACACAAGCAACCATGAGCTTCTCGTAGTCGCCCTTGGTCTCGCCTTCTATCCTCTTGACGAGGTCCTTTTTAACGACCCTCTTGAATGCCTGGCTGACAGCACTCATGAACTGTGGATTCCAGTGGCAACGGACGACACGCTGCACAAGTAGGTTGTCTTTCGTACCCAAGCCTGCCATTGCTTCTTCGAGGCGGACAGCTTCAGCCTCAGCGCGGTTTACGCCGCGGGCGATCAGGAGCCTAAGTGCGTCTTCCATGTGTCCCGAGAATGCAGACTTGATCTGCTGGTCCAGGCTCTTGTGGTAGCGCTGCTGGTAAGCTTGTACTATGGCCCCGATCTGCGCATCGTTCTTGTTGATCAAGATTTCACAGATTCGCGCAGTGTTCTTACTGGCGAAACCACCCATGCCGTTCTGGAGTTCTGTTACAGCTTGGTCGATCTCCTGGGGCATTACAGGATGCGAATCTTCATTCCGTCTTGCGGCGATGATCATCATATACATTTGCTCGGTAGCGGCGCTGAGATCGCCCTTCAGATCTGCCTCGAGCGTTCGTTTATGGAGCTGCTGGTACTTCTCCTTGATGGCATTCATGTCGGCATTGCTGCGACCGATAAGGATGTCGTCCAAGATTACCTCCTTCGTGCCCACGCCCTTCATTGCCTCCATGAGATTGTAGCAATCCGAAACTAATGGTCCGCGAGCAATCTCTACAAGGCCTTTCTCAAAATATCCGCTGGTCTCTTTCTGCAGATCGACGATCAAGTTCCGCATTAATCGCTGGTCATATTGTGTGCGAACAGCCTCCATCTGTAGAGGATCCTTCTTCGCCATAGTAGCAATCAGGACCTTCTCATTGGTTCCGAAGCCTTTCATAGCTCCTCGTAGAGCTTCAACATCTCTGCTGACATCGATATTGGCTACGCGCTGAGGACCATATCCTAGAGATGCTGGAGTTGGTGGGCCACCAAAGCCGCCACCAGGAGGAGGCGCACCATATTGACCCGGCGGTGGAGCGCCGTACTGTCCCTGCGGCGGTGGAGCGCCATATTGACCTGGGGGAGGTGCTCCATAGTGTCCTTGAGGTGGTGGTGCGCCATATTGACCCTGTGGAGGCGGTGCCCCGTATTGACCTGGAGGGGGTGCCCCGTACTGGCCCTGTGGAGGCGGCGCTCCATATTGACCTGGAGGTGGCGCACTGTATTGGCCGGGTGGAGGAGCTCCATATTGTCCTTGGGGAGGAGGAGCGCCATACTGTCCCTGGGGTGGAGGTGCACCATACTGGCCTGGTGGCGGTGCGCCGTACTGTCCTTGAGGCAGCTGGCCGTAGCCTTGCTGAGGCGGGTAGCCGCCCTGGGGAGGATATTGTTGATTCTGCATTGGAGGTTGTTGTTGATAGCCTTGCTGAGGAGGTTGGCCGTAGCCTTGGGGAGGGGGAGCTGAAAGATATTAGTATGCGGTCACCATAAGCTGCCAAGTCAAGCAGGATCCCAATGCACGCCTGATCGTCGGGCGTATGGAGTGAGCACTTACGGCCTGGTGGCTGTTGTCCGTATCCACCTTGATTGTAGTACGACATTCTTGCTTGATTTCAAAGGATTATGTAGGATCGATAGCCCGAGTATCTGGTTGAGCACGTGGAGTTGGGAGTAGCAATACACACACTGCTGTGAGTTCGCTGGATTTGAAGGGGATCGTGAAGAGTAGAAAAAGTGAAATCGCAAGTTGCCCAGGTGATAAGCCCCTTGCTAGTTGGACAGGATCACTAAAACGTGGTTCGCAGGAAGGCTGTGCTGGTGGGGTTGAGGCGCAGAAATGATGAATGAGCAGCACAGCCCCGCAACCGAATGTTTATGGTGGGGAGGAACAACAATGACGCAAGGAAGCCAATGCTTGGGACTTCTAGCATGTGGCGCTGCTTCTCTCCAAGCGTTTGATTCGTGTCAGGTGCAGCCCTTTAGGCCTCCCATAAAGTTGTGAGTTTAGGCACCGACGATCCCAACGTGGTACCGAGCTGCCCGGCCCTCAGAGCCACCCGGCCGTACGAGCCACCTTGAACACCAACACTACCACCAAACATGAGGCTATTGAGCTACGTACGATAGCTAACAACGCGACATTATCTGGTGTTGAGTTCTACAGGCCTTGATTGATATATATAGCTATCTATATTTTGCTGGGAGCTTGATTGCTGGGCCGTGTCGCGATTGAGATGGTGGTGGGCCTGCTGCAGCACTAGAGGCCTCTCTACTACCCTGAGCCTGCGCAGCAGCTCTGTCTTTTGAAGCTGCTTTGATAGAAGCCTTAAGTCTACACTTCTTAACCTTTTGGGACTTTTTTTGAGCTTGTCGGAGTTGGAGTTGAGCCTTGCGAGCAGCTGCTCTTGGGGCTCGATCGGCAGCCTCACGAGCTTTCTCTGCCTGCCTCGATATCCTAGCCTCAGCTCTAACCTTGCGCCTTGCTTCAATAGCCTGGGCTTTAGCTTGCTTCTGCACCTCGCGATCGCGAGCTTTCTCTGCTTTTTGGAGTTGTTGTTGCTCCTCCTCAGCCTCCTGCTGCAGGCGATCACGTGCTTCCTTTACCTTCCTAGGAGACCAGGATACAGCACCGCCGTGATACTCCTCGCCCTGCTCTGAAGGCAGGGCCTTGCCTCGCTTTCTGCGCAGCCTCTCGTTAATAAGCGCCTCCTTTAGCCTCATATTCTCATGCTCAGCAAGTACTGATCTGATAGAGAGTCGGTGGATCGTTTGATTGAGCTTCGCGATCTTTCTCTGGTCTCTATCAGCTATAGCGTGATCAACCAGCTGCCTAATCTTCCTCCGATCAGAAGTGCTCAAGGCTGAGAGGTCGCTATCGCTTGATTGGCCTGATTGAGCTGGCTGATCGAGTCGTTTGAGTATTACCTGAGGATTGAAAGGTAAGAGGCCTGTTGTTTGGAAGGCCTTCCAGGCAGCTAGGAACATTGGATAGAAGTCTGTTTTGCTCATAGAAGTAAGCCCTTGGCACCTATCTATAAAATCTTCTACCTGATGTGAATAGGCAGATGAGAGAGGCTTAAACATGATGACGTCGAGCGGTTGGAGCGTGTGCGTTGATTGAGGTGGATATTTCATCAGGAGAATCTTGTTCTGATCGCAGTGCTTGATAAAATCTATCGTAACGTGAGATCAATGGCCATCAAGGATGAGCAATCGATAGCTCAATCGAGCCTTAGCCTTCGTAGAGCGATCAAACACCTGTCTGAGCCAGGCTAAGCCTATATTGCTGTTCGTCCATCCTGAAAGTGATGAGGCGAAGTAGGCTCGGTGATCGTCAGGGTCAAAAGCTTGAAGCTAGCTGTCCTGTATTGAGCCTGGGGCTGATTGATAGATGATCGCTGGATCGAGGGCAGATCTGTCAGCGCATATGCAGGCTAGCAGCGTTATCCACTCTCGATTTCCATCCTGGATATGAGCCTTAATCTTTCCCTCCTCATATAGCCTCTTGCTAAACACCCGCTTTGAGCGAGTAAGGATACCTAGCATGAAGCCCTTCTCATCCATATTGTACGTATGACGAGGCTCAATATCGTATTAGCTGAGCTTGCTGCGCAGGAGCTCGAAGTAGAGGCTATACTTCGACTGAGAGTCAGCCTGGTAACGTAATCGATCAATTCCAGTTGCCCAGCGTGAGATACGATCAACCTCGTATCGCTTAATATATCGATCAACCCAGCCTTTTCCAAGCTCTGTTTTTGCAATATCTGAGCCAAAGCGTCGTATCATAGCTCGGGTAGGTGGTATGCCTCGCTCAGTGAGCTGTTTGATATATCGTAGAAGCTCTTGCTCTTGTTGAGGAGGGAGGGCTTGTTGATTTTCTGCCATGTTACTGCGTGAGCCTGCAAGGCCTTGGTGTCTTCGTGAGAGCGTTATATGCTTACAGCCATATTCTTTTGCAATTTGGCGGTAGCTAAACTGTTCTCCAGGCTCTCGCGATTCAATTGCTGCAATCGCAGCCTTAATAGGATCCATATTGGTATAGTTATCACGCGCTGAACTTTGCGTGTTATTTTGGTGGGGTGGCTCGGACGGCCGGGCAGCTCGGTAAGGCTGAAACAGTGGCGTCGCACTGTGGCGCAATCGCCGAGATATGTGCGAGCATGCAACCGATTTTGACCTTGCTTCAGTCTCCCCTGTGTTATTCAGGAAGTAGATGTAATGCAATGTTAGGCAACAGCATTCACAGATGACTATATACAGATGATCAGATATAACATACCAACCGCTGTAGTGAACAACACCCCGGAGAACACCACCATGGCCATCACATCAACATTTATCCCCAATTTGTGTAGCTCCTCCTCAAAATCTTCCGTTTCTTTGCGCAGGCTCACGCTTCGTTTGTGAGACTCGATGGCTCTTGCTTCAGCTTTTCGATCCAGTCAAGTAATTTTTTTCTTACATTCATCCTTCTGCCTGTTGCCTGCTCCATCTTCTAATTTCTTTCTGTTGTTGGCAATTTCGGCGCGATTTTGACGAGTGAAGCTTTCCATTTTGTCATCTACCCAACGTTCGGACCTGCTCTTGGATTCAGGATGCTTCTTGCTGAAAAGTATGCGGGCCGGAGATGGGTTCTGTGATGGCGAAGCGATGTCCGACAAAACTGGCATTTTTGATTGTTCAGTTCGAGCGAGTGTATCCCAAAGACGCCGAATCTCGGTAGAGCCTGGCAGCCGGTGAAGCCCACGGCACGGCTGTGCTTGTACACATATCGTGGTCGAGCGTGGTAGAGGCGGTGTTGAGGCAAATGGTCGTGCGAGCCGTAGGCCTATGATTGCCATGTTGCGAATTGTCTTCCTCAAGATGCACTCAAATTGATAGTGTACTGGAAGCACTTTTGAAGTGAACACAAACCTTATGTAGTGCTGTTGTCATTAAGCCACCGGTCAGCGATAAAACGCGTCTCCATACTTCCAGCAGCACAGTTATCGTGCGCATTTCCCCAATCAAGCATTATCAGCAAGGAAGCACCGGAAGTCCCAAATGGCGGGAATGCAAGAACTCGAAGCATGTTGTGTTACCCTGTCATTTAAATCTGGAAAGGACATTCACTCCCCAAACATCAAGCTTACATCATACCCATATATGCCAGGAAGCGATCTTCAACCCACCATCCCACCTCCACCAACCTTATGCTATTTTCCCACACCACCAGATCTCGCTAAAGCCCAGCCTCTCTCAACGCAGCGCAGTGTTCAGCCGTTGCGCCAAGACCGATTACATCATAGCGCGGCTCCCCCAAGTTGCCCCTCTCGTTTTCGCCATCACCGCGTAGTGGAATACCAAGTCTGCCTTGGCGTTCTTGCACTCACTGCGTCGAGTGCTGATTGGTAACACGGGTATGCGGATGGAGCGTGCCGAGCGATGATGTACGCGCAAGGCTTAGTGGAGCATGTGGTCTGAAAAAGCCCGGTGAGGGTACGGCGCCGGTGAGAATATGGCGTATATATATACAGTCACCGGTGGCGTCTTGCGGGGTTCGATTGAACGCTGCGTATGTTCACGATTGCACACGAATCTACGCATATAAAGGATTACATACGAATCCTACGATCAAAGGGAACATCCGTGAAGGTTAATTTACAAGGAACGATAACATTTCAACACCAGCTGCATATGACATATAGTTCGTCGATCAGCAAAAACAGGGCAAATACACGGACGAGCATAAAGAGGAGTTTAAAGCCTGCGGATCGCCACACGCGGACAAATCGAACGGTTCATCAACTCAAGCAACAACAATCTTCAACATGTCGTCCTACGGCTCAAATCCGCAAGGGTACATACACCCATCCCAATACCCACCACACCCTCAAGCCCAATATCAACAAGCATCAAACCCACCATATCCCACAACACCAGGCCCACCACCAACCTCACAACCAACTGCCTACTTCCCTCCACAACCCCAACAACAACCCGCATACTCAACATCTCCCGCCTCACCCTGGCAGCAACCCCTCTACGCCTCCTCGCCCCAACACCAATACCCACCGCAAAACCCCATATACTCCTCTTCGCCCACCGCCCACGACGCCGCGATGATGATGCTCCCCAACGGCCCGCCATCGCACCGCCGCTCCTCGCTCTCGCAATCCGCGCGCCCACACTTCAGCAGTTCCGCGCCGATATCGATTCCGCAGCAGCAGCAGCAGCGGCCGCCGATATACGCGCGCAGCCATGGCTCGCACAGTTCGCATGGGTCGCATCACAGCCACCATCCGCACGACCACCATGCGTTTGGGGATGGCGAGGATATACATGATAATGGGCAGGTGTATGGGGTGCTGGATGAGGAGACGCTCAGGCAGTATGAGAGGCGGTATGCGAAGGACAGGGAGCTGGAGAAGAGGCCGACGTTGGGGGGGAGTTTGATGAGTATGGTTAGGGCGTTGGGATCGAAGAGAGAGTAGAGATGTGGGAAATGAAGGATGTTAGGCGCGGGCGCCGCGGAAAGGATTTCTTAGGCGTCTTATACCCTTGATTTGATAATGTTAGTCTCTTTTTCTCAATAGACGAATATGATGATGACCATGTATTGGCTTTTGGAACGTGGAATAATAGTGGTTACTGATTGAGGTCTCTGTCCTTTCGTATGATCTTGTTAAACAGTTAAAAACAACGCTGTCTATGCTGCGCTCGCTCGTGTGCGCGTCCAATAAGAGCTACAAATACGCCACCATTCCAAATGCTACCTGAACTTGTATATACCAGGTTGTGTAGCCGCGTCGTCTCAGACTTCAGCGCTTGAAGCCTACATCGATGTTGTTCGCCGCCTGATAATTGCGCCATGCCAGTGAATCCAGACTTTTGGTATCCGTACATCGTCTCGTCTTGATGGGCGGCCCAGACTACGATGCCGCAAGCGCGGTATGCGACTAGCCGCATGAGCAGCGCCTTACGTCGCACCTCCAACTGGTGCGACTCCCCCGCTGAGCGTCTCTTTCCTCCGCCCCTTGTGTACTTTCATTCGGTATGTGGTACAGGCAGGATTTGTCCACTGACTATGGCGAAGTAGTGTTTTGCAACATTAAGCAAGAAGAATTGCCTGTTTAGTCTAGGCTGAGTTGAAAATCTCTCCAATGTGTCGCTCGCTCTCGGGCTTCCAAGTACCTGCGACACGTTAGTATGGCCTGATCAAATAATGCAAAGCTTGTGTGATCTAGACCAGTGCTAGGCGCATCGGTTCCAGGCCGTTGGCACCTCGAGGTCGCACGCGCGCGACCCACCAAGCGCAGGGACATCTTGAAAGGTGCAGATAGGGTGGAAAGGGAGCGGGGAATGTACATACCTTCGAATTGGTGCTTGACGAAAGCCATCTGGTCGTCTTCCTCACCAGCGCCCATTGTCTTAATACCAGGGCTGAAGCTGGTGATGGGCAGAACAATAACGTCGCCGACCTTCTTCGGCGCCTTCATGCCGGTGAAGTTCTCCCATGTGATGTTGCCCTTGCTGGTGCTCATGTCGAAGTAGTCAGGGTTGTTGAAGTAGTTGAAAACGCTGTCGGTCCAGACCGCGGGGCCAGTAAACTCGATTATACCCTTGTGGTCCTTGCTGAGCTTGCCTGCCTTCTTGCGGCTCAATGTCTCCTCTGTAATATTTGCAACCACGTCAACGAGGACGGGGTGGCCCGGCTTCGACTGAATTGTCCATTGGCAGAACTGAATGCGGCGGGAGTACCACTCAGCCCAGTCTGGACGATCTGGGTCGGCTTCGATACCAATAACCATGCCGTAGGAGCTGGCTGGCACATCCTTGGGTACCCAATCGGCTGCGCTCTTCAACGCAGACGTGTCAATGTCTGAGTAGATACCGCCCCTCGCGAGCAGGATCAGGTAGCGGAAGAAGTCGGCCTTTAAGACTGGGAGCGGGAGCGCATTGTAGGCTTCGAGGACCTGCGGCACAGACGCGTAGAGATGCCTGATCAGGTGTACGGCAACGTTGTCGGTGATGACCTCGTGAACGAAGGACGGGTGGTGAATGGACCAGCTTGCTTCAGCCTCGCGGAAGGCATCGCTGAACTCGCCCTGCGCGGGAGTATATTTCCAAGTCTGCCAAATGTATGCGGGTGTTTTGGAGTCGACATCGTAGGGGAATTGGTACTCGAGCTGCTCGCGGAGCGGCTTCTGCGTCAGGACATCCATGCTGATCTGCGTCTTTGGCTTCTTTGGCGGCGCTTCGGGCGTGTTGAAGGCCTTTTCCGCCTTCGCAGTCTCCTTGGCCGCCTTCTGCGCCTCTTCTTGCTTTTCGAATTCGGGCTTCCACGCGGTCGGCCGTGGCATGTCGTTCGCGTTGCGGAAATTCGGTGCTGAGCTCTGGTGGTGCGATTTGAACAGGAAGAAGAGCGTCAGACATGCTAGCGAAAGCACGAGGGCCTTCTTAAAGGTGAGCATCGCGGCTGGCGAGTGCCCGGCGGCGGTCCGAGAATAATTTGAGGAGGACGGGTGGTGTCTAGGATGCCAACAACGTAGTAAGCGCGGCGCAGGTGGAGGTGGAGAACAAGAAAATATAGCACGGCAGACGCCCTTGCCGTGAGGAGGTATGTACGAGGTCGGGTCCAGGAGAGTGTGTCTCTGGGAAGTGTTGACCTCTTATCTCTAGCCCGGTGTCGGCCCTAGTCCGAGTCGAGGAGAGTGCAGCGGAGTGGTGGAGATGAGACGCTGAGCGGGCAATTAGGGAATCGTTGCGCTAGGGAAGGAAAACGAGAGACTTCAGAGGGTTGTTGACAGAAAATATACAGGGAGGGGAGGGAAACGCTCTCGATGCTGGCCGGGCCCGGGAAAGGAAGCTACGACGCAGCTTATAGAAGGCGCATCTCGCTCGCAGGCCCCGGCGACAGTTTCAGCGAATGCACGCTAAGCATTGGTAGCCGCGTCTGTCTTCTTCCATTGACGTTCCACCGTTTCTGACAGGGCCCCGTCACGCACACACTCCACAGCCAAAGGGAGACTCGGTCACAACCAACGAAGGCCGCAACCTGCCTCTTTCTCACGCTCGCTGCTGATCGCCACTCTACTCATGACGGCGACTCCCCGGCAGCTGAAGGAGTGGCCGACGAGAGGCCATGGCCGCTCAGCTAATCATAGACCGCAGTCAACGCGTGTCCTCTAGCGCCACCAGCGCTCCAGGGGTCTACCGAACGGATACAGTGACGAACACAACGCCAAAGATTCAGAGGCACCTGTCCCTGCCACCGGTGCACAACCCCCCTTTTTGACTCGAAAATAATTATCTCTTTTCGTATCGACAAATCTTCCTTGACGGTTACCTGCCGGATCTTTTGCCCGCCGTTGGTACACCAGCAAACCTCCCTCGCAGTCATCCATGATCGAGAGCTGTTCGAGTACGCCGCGCGGCACGGCAGGCTGAAACAGCGCTTTCTGCCATTTGCGGCCTAGCCTACCCGGACATGTCGCAATTAGCTAAGCTTAGCACGATTCGTTCACTACTTGTGACGTCTTGGCCGCTCTTGTCGGCAGGTGCAATGCAGTCGCAGATAAATATACGAAGCCTCCGCAGCTATACGGACACCATGCGCAGATATTGCAGCGACGTGGCCACTGCCTTGGTGGGTCGTCACTTGCCGCTGGCGTACTCAGGGCAGTATGCTCGAAAGCGTTCCAACTGGTGGAAGGTATTGCTGATGCTGACATGTTTGCTAATGCACAGCAGCATCGTTGAGGGAAGATTCTCCGGCGGTCAGTTCGTTACGTCATGGACGCTGGCTATTCACTGGCACCGGCCTTGGTGCTGCACCATACTTCATGCACACCGAACATGACAAGAACAACTCTCCATCCGCAGACCCTGTCCATCGCTTACCAGATCGCCCACTATGTCACTTATGCGGACTTGGGGATTGTGATGATACGGTAATCGCCGATTACAGGTCCCTACACGATCGGCGTTCGCAATGTGCGATAAGGCAATGCAAATATCCGGTAGTCTTTCCGAGCATCATCAATCTTGAAGACCTACCTACTCTGCACTGGTTGCACTTTACCAGACAGCATCTTGAACATCCTGCAGTAGTCTCTGCACCAGCCCTGTGCATCGGACCGCCGGCTGAACTATGCAGCCTCACTTCATAGGCTCGAAACATGTTGTGCGAGTCTCGCGAATCTACTCTGACATACTGGAACTGCCGTCTTACAGGCGGCTCACTATAGCTGCGCGATCTGCTTCTGACCCTGGACAATTTTACGTGGAACAGCCCTGCGAGGTCTACCGAACAGGCAAGTGTAGCTTTACTCATTCCAACCTTCTTTGCATCTTCCTATGTATCTCACGCGGCATATCGTCTTCCATCCATCGCTTTCTTGTATCTCACGATCATCCGTAACAATCGCCTACACGCGTCCTTTTGCAGTCGCGTTCTTGTCCAAACACCTTGTCATCAACTTTTGTGTCAGTCCGGTTTCGAAGTTTCACAGCGCTTGGTACCGTCGTCAGCTGGGGTCATGCCGTCGGCAGAATCCCTGTCGCAAACCTACGTCGATCTTGGGAAAGCTTGTGTATGATTCCCTTGCACCATAGCGAACTCACAACGTTGCAGAAGCTGCAAGCACCACCCCTGCGCCATTGCACAAACAAACAACAACAACAACAAATTTCCACAGAGCGCTGCGCATAACTCTAGCTCTGTCTTTCGTGTTGCTTATTTTTGACAACTTTGCTATCGCATTCAATCTCCGCTTTGGTTCCGGCGAGCAAATGCGTGCCCCTCTTAATACGAAAGACGCCGAGATAGGTCGCGCGCTATTTCAGTGCCCGTCCCTATTTGCTCGTGTCTCAACAAGCGCTAGCAGGAAAATCTCCTTAAGACAAAATTGGAATCATGAGCTCGAGCTTCATGCAATTTTCGAGGTTGCCGATTACCCACCGATATCTTGAACTAAGGGGTGGCTATCGTGGAGGGCTCGAGTCCGCCGGTGAGGGAGGCGGGACACTTGCCTTGCCTTGTCGACTTGCATTGCGCACCGTGTGCGATGTATGTTGGTTTCATCTATGGTTCCACGCACCTGAAGATGCGTATTGGGGATACTGAAAACACTGAGTGAGTCCAGCAGCAGCCCATTCGCATGTGTAATGTTTCGTCTATGGAAGCGTGCATTACTCACCAGGTGTGTGACATAGATCCAGCTCATCTATCGGAATCAAGAACACACCATCTGACACACGCGCGCTGAGTGTTGTATCGACCACGCACCCATCTATTGAAATAAAGAGAACAGGATTTGACACATGTGTACTGTGTGTTGCATGGACTTCACCCTCTAGCCGGGAAAACTCCCATCAGCAATATCGCACATGTCTGGACTTGCACAGATGAACGCAAAGATCTGGATCGCCGGGAACTGGTAGCACGATTCATTCTGCACAAATAACGCGGAGGTCTGGATCCCGAACTGGCTGCACGACTTCTTCTACATGGATAACACGGAGACCTAGATCGCGAACTGGTTGCACGATTTAACCTGCAGAGATTTGGCCAGAACCAGCCAGAGTACCGCATCACCACATCCGCATTTCAGATTCCTTCACCCCATCCGGGATCAATCTTGCACCAACTCCCCTCCTTCCTGCGCCTCATCGCCAAGATTTCAGATGCCACGCTTCTGTTCGTCTTCTCCTTCTCGATCCACTCCTGCACCGCGTATCCTCTTTCCTTCGTGTTCAGTTTCCAGTTCTTATCCTCGTCTTTGCCCTCTCTCAACCAGCGCATCAACTGCACAGGTATGACGCCTGCAGGCATATTCTGCAGACTCTTTCTGTCCGCTGGTATCCATCCCTGGAAGAAATTCAGGTACACTATGCGCCGCCATGCGTCGTTCCAATCGGGACCGGGCGACGCTGCGGCTATGCTCCACGTGTCGACTGCATGTTGTGTGGTGTCCGGGGTGAAGGGGTGCCATGTCAGCGCTCTGATCCATTGACAGCCTTCGAGATCAAGCCATTCTAATGAGTATGTGTTCACGGAGAAACGGCGTAGGATGTTGGAGGCTTCGTGCCAGTCGTCATCGAGGTCGGAGTAAAACGGTGTGCCGCCAAGCGAGACGCGTGCGTAGTCTGACACCATGGACGTTGATGTGGCGTTCGGAGTCTGGGTAGGACGTGGCCAGTATGCCAGAGATAGGTGAGTTATCTTGTTCAAGTTTGGTGAGATCTTGAGCAGGTCGGGCCAAGACGCGCATTCTCCTGCATGCGCGAGGGAGAGTCGACTGAGGTTCGTGAAGTGTGGTACGGTGAGCTGTGCTGGTAGGACCGGCTGTGCATCGTCATCGTCGTCAATTTCTTCCTCCCACGAATCTGCTACATCAACTGGAGCTTTCGCCTTGCCTTTTGACGTGGCATCGCTCAAGCTCAGTGCTTCGAGGTCTTCTGGCACTTGCGCAAGTACGCGCTTCAGGCACTTTCCGACGTCATTGAGCGAGAAGTCTGCACCCAACACGCCGGTGAGGTCTAGGAAGCGCACATCTTCCCACTCCAGTGCGCCGTCTTCTTCCGGCTGAAACAGTATCTTGAACGACTTGAAATCGAGACACCCCTCCTCGCCGTAGAGCGTGAGATAGCTCAGCAAAGCCTCTCTTAGCACCATCGGTAGCGTTGGTATATAGTATTGTTCGTACTCAGACAGCTCGACCCAGTGTTCGGCAAAAGTTCGCAGACAATGATGTCTCAGGCTTCTCGGCGGTGGCATTCGCTACTCAATCGTAAGAAGTCTGCTTTCGATGGTTAAGCCCTGGAACACAGCGACGATGACCTGCCTGCCAGGATCGCACATACCTTGAAGTCCTGCTCTGTTACTCTAGCCAGATGGCTGAGCCGTGATGCTGCACGCTCGCCAGGCTTCTTCCAGCCATACTCCCTCGTCTGCTTGGGCGCATACCGACTCGTTTTGAGCCAGCTGGTTGGTGCAGCTGGACCCGGCGGTGGTCTCGCGCCTCCAGGTCCTCGCGTGCGCAGCCTCGTGCCAGCCTTTGGTTTCGGAGCATTAACTTCTGGGATAGCTAGGATCCGCCGCAGATCGGGCGGGACGGTGCGACTGCTTACTACCGAGTGCATCTCATTCCTTTGTTCTATGGTAGCTCGGGGAGCTTGCTCGCGGCGCAGTTGGGCAATGCGCTGGTTAACGCTTTGGGGCTCTGCGGGCGTGGATGGCGAGGCGCGCGAGCTTTGGAGAGAGGGATGCACATAGTTTGGTTTGGCGGTTGTGTAGGCGGGTGTGTGCTTCTTGGGCATGGTGAGCTACTGAAAGCCGTTATGCTGCGGCCGATTTGGAGTTGCGGCGCTCGGTGGTGGACTATATGGGATGGCCGCGGGGGAGTGGGGTGCTCTGTCGTCGCCGGGTGAGTCAAGACGCTGAGACGGAGCTTGATGACAGATGATGATCGGAAGCAGAGTTGGTCCGGCTTGAGTCACTACTGATTACGAGGCAATGAGATTGGGTGCGTCAATCGTGGCATGCATGAGTGTGAACTGGTGGAGTGTGCTTTGGGACATGACATAGCTCGTCCTTGCGCCACTTCCCGACGCGTTAAGTCCGACGCGACGGCATTGTCAGCGGAGATACTCCACTCTTATCTTACCATTGACCAAACCCTCGTGATTGTTGTCCTTTCGATTGCCCAGGTGGGATCTAATGTACACTTGAAGCCTTTCTGCATTCACCTTCCATTGCTTGCCGCGTGCGGTTTTCCATCGTGCCGTGTGTTGAGGCTCGGCCCTGCCGCACCGTGGACAGCGGCTTCCTCATGGTCTTGTAAACACCCTCCCACCTTCCTCCGTTATTGAGCACTCTCGACCGTCGCAGCAGCAGTCTGCGAGCAGCACCCCGCCAGCAGCCTTGAACAGCATCAATTAGACTTGCAATCATGCATATTTCACGGCTAACACTCGGAATTGCAGTTGGCCTAGTGCTCCTACTTCTCTACACCATCACCTCGATATCCGCCGTTGACCCCACGTCCGTCTACTTCCGCACAAGCACGGGCTATGCTCCACGATACTCTGCATTCCGCCGCGAACAGGCCGAAGCCTATGTAGCGTCTTTCGACCAGGCGCCCAACGACTTCTACTTCGCCAGCAAGGATGAGAAGAGGAGGAAACTGTGTGTCGGCATACCCTCGATCAAGCGTGACGTCGACTCATATTTGCCTGTCACTGTGGGCTCGCTTCTAGAAGGCTTGACACGTGAGGAGCGCGAGGAGATCTACCTCATCGTCTTCGTTGCGCATTCGGACCCCACACAGCACCCGTCGTACGTGGAGTCATGGCTCTCAGGTCTTGTGGATGAGGTTGAGACATACGACTTCGGTTTCGATCGCATGCAGTACATCCGCAACATGGAGCAAGTTGGCGGACGGGTTGTTGAGAAGGCCGCATTCGACTACGCTTACCTGCTGAACAAGTGCGCAGAACAGTTCACGCCCTATGTCGCCATCTTCGAGGACGATACTGTCGCCCTGGACGGATGGTACCATCGCACCATGACTGCGATCCACGAAGCTGAGCAGCAGGCCGCCTTGCGCAGGTCCAAGCCCGACTTCTTCTACCTCCGCCTCTTCTACACTGAGCAGTTTCTGGGATGGAACAAGCAATTCTGGAAGTCGTACCTATGGCGCTCGATCTGCGTCGCTGCCCTGCCGACTGCGCTCTTGGTCTTTGTCCGCGTCTTCAAACCTCGGACCAAACTCTCCATGTCACTCACGACGCCCCGCGCCTTCGTCGCGCTCTACGTCGGTCTGGCTACCCTCATACTCTTCTACTTCTCCCTCGGCCGCATGACCGTCCACCCGATGCCACACGGCGTCCACGAGATGCCGCGCTTTGGATGTTGCAGCCAAGCCTTCGTTTTCCCGAACCTCAAAGCACAGCAACTCGTCGCATACCTCAAGGAGAGGCAGGTCGGCTTTACGGACGTCTTGATCGAGGACTTCGCGAACGAACGGGACGAGCTGCGATTCGCTGTCACGCCCAGCCTGGTCCAACATGTTGGTAGAGAGGAAGTCAAGACTTCCAAGGACAGGGGCAGTGCTGAGAAGATTTGGAGCGCTGCGTTTGAGAAATTGAGCTGGAAGACGTTGAAGGTGGAGCATAAGCAGGTCGGTCGGCTGAGGAGCGTCGTCACCCAGGAAACACCAGCTTGAATAGCGTCGCTTCGAAACACATCTGGATAGGTAGGATTGCCCAATGGGATCATCTACCGCGGTTTTGCAGCAATACGCTGGAGTTTGCCGTACTACATGTCAGTCTCTTTTCATGCTAGTTGATTTCGGTGTGCCTTGAACACAGCCCATACGATGATTTGCATCTTCGTCGCACGTCATCGATGCATATGTCAGATGCTGTAGTCCTGTCAGACATGCATGTTGCTGCTGGGATCGTTCAACGTCCTTCATCTTGTTTGACCGGTCGAACGCCATCGTAAGGCTGAAAAGTTGCGAAATTATCTGCCTCTTTCAGCCTCGCGATAGCAGCGCTGCATGTCAGACAACGTGGGCTGTATTGAGAGGTGCTTTATGCGCATGCGAATGTCTCTGCACTATGACTTGTTAACATAGCCACAGATGGAGTTACACAGCTTGTAGTTGGTTGGAATGGTTGGGCCGCTTTGAGGGCAAACGTACTTCAGCCTGATTGCCTGAAAGAGCTGGAAATGTAGGGCCATCGCACTTTGATGTCTGGTGAGCACGGATGGTGACAAACACGGCAACCTGCACGCCTTCGATGGAAGTATCGGGCTGCTGATCCTGCGAATCTTCCACGGCACATTTAAGTAAAATGGGCGTAAGCCATGATACGTGAGGCTGAAGTAGCTGCTCACATCTCTAGGGATCTTTCTCTGAATTTCACTGAGTCAGGGGTGGTCGGGGGAACATCTTAGAAATTTAAACACTCACTGAGTGACGTCGTTGCGGCGTATGGAAAGCTCTTTGCCATTTTGGTGATGCTTGGAAAGCATCATCGCGTCATTCCGGTGTGTAGTAGCTCGCTAATTTCATCACATATGAGTGCAGAAGACGGTGCTGATGACGCGAGGTTTTTCTTGTCGCTTTGATGGCATGGGTGAAGTGTTTGAGGTGGAGGTTGAATTTTGTTCTTGACTCGTCCGCACTATCATTTGCAATAATGTACTTCTAGGTATGCTGTCGCTTGGTGCAGTGTCTGACAATGTTCAGAGAGGGGAGTCTCGGACAGGAGCTTATATGACTTTGTAGAAGAGGCGGTCTTGAAATGAGGTTTGTTATTGGTTCAGGCCAGTACGCCATGGAATGTGTTCTGTCGACGAACTTGCTTAGGAACTGACTGTCTTCGGACATATGTGGCGTCGTAGAATTACAGAAATAGGCCGACGCTCTGTTTCTGGGAGGGGCGCGGAGCCCGTAGCAGTGACACACTCTGGTTTGAATGATTGTGTCGTCTTGCCAATAATACTCGAAGAGTTCACCGAGTACAGAAGCTTGTTAATGACGATATAAGGCTTGCCGTCGCGCCCAGCCTTGTTGCTTAATATTGCAGTGAGGATGTCACAAGGCTAAGGAGTAGTATCGGTCCCTACGAGGCAGTGCTTTGATTATTGTTGAGTATCAAAATTATGCTGATAGGTAGGGAATAAGCAAACATCTTGCGACGATACATGGAAGCTAACACACCTTGCTTGCACAGATGTGCCCATCCTCGCTTCGACCAGCCTTGAACTGGGGTGTACTTCGTCTGCCATATTACTCACACAAACAGGGCGTCCTTTGGGCGCTTACATATTGGGCAATACGAGGTCCTCCGTCCCGCGCCGATCAGCTATTGCATGCCTTTCTGGCACGGATCGACTCTTCCGTGTTCAGCCTTGCGACGGCACGGGCGCAGGTCAGCCACCACGGGTTGTACCAAGAGGTCCTCCACACATGTACGGTTGTTTGTGAGCAATCATATGCCGAGATGGCGCACGGTTGATACTAAACCTTTAGTGCAGCCTACGCATCATTCGTTACGTACCCCGAGGATGTTATGAAGACCGCAGCTGTGGTCGTGGGCGCAGCGGGAGGTCCTCCTTGTGTGAATGCATCCTGGGGTATGAAAATATGAGCCCGCGTCCCTCTTTTGAGGTTCTATACATTCTTTCCATCCTTACTAAATTTTTGCAGTCTTCGTGTCTCGCAACTTTCGACTTCGTTAAAACTATCATCCGTACGCTGTACTTACAACATGAGTATACAGCAGGGAATACCTCTCACCAACGGCGAAGTCCCAAAGCTTATTGTTGACGATTACTCAGCATATCAAGCGGAAAAAAATGTTATTGAATCTAGCCGTCATGAAAACTTGTATCACCCTTCCAACGATAGGAGACGTACAACAGCGGTATCATCAATATTGCGCTCGAGCGCCCAGAAATCAGCCAACAGATCGATCGATCGCTCATTACTGGACCCGGAAGATTCTGAAGATGAAGATGAAGATGAAGAGGAAGAGGACGATTATGAGGTGGAGGAGGGTCTTGGTCATGTTCTGCGCAATTCCGGACACCAACACTTTGACATCAGAGTCAAACACTTCTGGACGGATGATGTCTTGGCGAGGACCATGACAAAACACTCCGTTGCGGTAGAATTGCAGAGATACAAAGGAAAAGACCCCGCGCTTTTCACTGCAACGCCGATCGAGACAATTGCCGACAATATTCTCAAACATCGGAGAAAATTTTTTGCCGTTCTTGCACTCCTGGAAAAAGGCGCGTGCATAGAAAAGGTCATTGCGGAAGGACTAGTCGACAAAGATCTACCACTACATACCGATGGATCTTCATCATGTCCACTCTATCGAGTTGTAAATTCACGTTCTCGCAAAGTGAGATGCTTCTCTCGTCGTTGTGATTGGAACATTGTCCACAGAGAAAAGTTTCTCACATCTCAGTATGCCATGAGTCCCCAATTCCTTGGATTTGGGCCTGATGGGCGCACACCAAAGCATGAAGAGTTCAGTCCCGAGGTAGTTTTGCCGATCATGCAGGAGAATGAACGACAGCAAGGAGGTTATGGAGTAATTAAGAAGATCAAGATTGCACCGACGTGTCATGGTTTCCACAATCGTCTACGGTTGGTAAGACTCCCTGCATTTCTTCAAATTTTGTTACTAATTAGCATAACAGATCAAAACCAAAGATGAATTTGCCCTGAAACGCCTGTTTAAGAACGACTTCGCAGAGTTCCGTAGAGAAGCCAAAGCGGGAGAGCAATTCAACGGATTTGTCCGTGATCACCTTGTCACTTTACTCATGACATGGACTCTGAACGACCAGTACTATCTGCTCTTCCCGCTGGCACGCTATGATCTTGAAGACTATTGGAGTCATTTTGTATCTCCTCAATTGAGCCCAGGTATGACTCGCTGGATGCTGAAGCAGATCGTTGGTATCACTAAAGCTTTGGGGTACATCCACGACCCATCGGACTCTCAACCGACGAACAATTTGGGCGTACCTGACGATCGAAAATACGGTAGACACGGAGATCTCAAGCCCGACAATTTACTTGTGTACGACTCGCATGAAGATTGTCGCGGCATTGTCCTCGTCGCAGACCTGGGTCTGGCAACATTGAACTCGGTCGTGAGTCGAACTCAATCAAACACCAAAACCCGCTGCGGTCCACGATACAAGGCTCCAGAGTTTAATATCAAAGGTTTCAAGATTCGACGGTCTTGTGATATCTGGGCACTCGGCTGCGTCCTCATTGAATGGGTCTGTTGGGCTCTCGAGGGAAACGCGGCGCGGCTACAATTTCTGGAAGACCTATTTCAACCCTTCCTATCCGGGAGTCAGACAGACTTGTACTTCAAGATGGAACGCAGACATCACAAGGTCGTTGATGTGACTGTCAACCAGGCTGTGACTGACGTGGGTAAAATCGCAACAACGACTGCCACTCAGGCCTATACTGACACGATAGTAGAAAGCTGCCGGATTACACAGTTCGAAGCGCTGCACACAGTTTTTCCACGACTTGCTGTGGCTGATTCAGGACAAAATGATTGTTGTACGTGAGGAACATCGCATTAGCGCCCAGGAGTTGCAAATAGAACTCAAGAAGATGACTGAGAAGGGAGAGCGCGATTCCGAGTATTTTGACACTGCTTGCGAAATGTTGCGAGAAGTGAGACTTCCTCTTCCTCTGCAGGCAGAATTCTACGTACAGGAAACGAAGAGAGAGGCGATAAACCAGGTTGAGCTAGATGTGCCTGTTTGAGAGTGGATACTGGTTGTTGGAAACGGCGCTCCTATTGTTCCCGCATGCCTTTCTAACATAGCAATCCAAGACATAAATTTCAAAAGAACGGAGTTCGTATTAAAATAAGGATAGAGTAGGATTTGCGCTCGGTGTTTGTGCCTACGTCTCCTTTGTCATCACTCCCACACCGCCCCATCATCACCTTCAATAGTGAGTCTCTTCCACCGATGCCTTCATCGATGTAACCTCGGCCTTCCACGTGTAAGTTAGACTGCAGGACGTTTCTAGTTATTGTGAAGAACTCATACCGGGGTCAAAGCCCGTGGCAGAGTGCATTGAAAACGTCCGCGCGTCCACTGCATTGGAGTCAGAAGCTCGAATGCAAAAACGTGAAGTGGTGAACCTACAGTGACTCGAGCCTGTCCATAGCCAAATACTTGTCCGAGAAACCCTTCTAGCGCGTCTTGTTCTGTGTACCTAGCTGAGACGATGACGACTTGCATGTTGACGGATGAAGATGATTTCAGCGGCGCAGTGGCGGTAAACTCGGTTCGAAGACTTCGCGAGAAAAAGCAATTTATTGGTCTACGACGCAGGGATTTTTCGCACAGCCTTGAGGCCTGCGGCTTTTTTAAAGATCTGAGTTAGCTTCGAGATTGGGTGTTACCTAGGTAATATGCCCCACTTTCGCGTGTGGATTTGTTGGCAGTGTGTCGCTGCACCACGTTGTTGAGATCAGGGGATTCAGCCTCGCTGAGCCCGGTGGATGCAGGTGACGCGGGTCTCGCCTTGAAGGTAGGTAGGCAACTGAAAGCTGCTTTTGTGTCGCATTTTTCTTAAATCAAGGGCGGAAAACTGCCATTTGCAGTGGCTGACTGACCGGTCAACTAATCACGTTCCACCATACGTCGTACTGCAGGGGCTCCGTCTCAGCCTCGCCACTATACAGGTTATAGGCAGGAGCACCCCAGCCTGCTGCGAGAGAAGCTATTAGTCTCAATACTTCTTTTGATTTTCTTCGATGGATTGGCCCAGCGATAATGCCTGTCTCAGCCGCAATGATGTAATGCTTCGACGCATTTTCAAGTACAATTCGCGTCCTTCGAGGGTAGTCAGAATTGTCAGCAAGAATCAGGTATGCGATTACTTTTACTCAGATACCTTTTTGCTGACCGAGCGTTACAGTATCGAGCCGAGGTATGGTCCTTGAAATCAGAGGAGGACTGGGATGCATGGATGCAAAAGGTAAGAAGCGTAAATCGAAATGCATGACGACTGAGACGCTAAGCTGTGAAAAGTACAGCGATCAATCTGATCGAGGGCTAATCTTGATGTAAGCAGTCGAGAGAACCCAGCATTAATAAGTAATCTGACCATGACAACCTCAAAGATTAGCCGATCGTACGGATAATGAGTCGCCACATTCAGCTGCATCATGTCCAATGTCGATCGGAGACTGGTTAGCAGAAGCGGAAGAGAGCATGCCATGTAAACGGGGAATACGGCGTGAGACGACTTTTGCACCTTTCGAGGAAAAGTCACACAAAGGTCATGACTTCCAGGAACCAACCTTGACACAAGAAGCTGCCAGGCGAAGACCTCGGAGTTTGCTGAATCTACCATTCTCGAAGTCAACATTTGAAAAAATCTGCAGGCATTTCCAGGTTCACGACTCAGTCGTTCGAACCTTGACTCGCACCGACGTACCCACGTTCTCGTGCGATAGTGTGGAAATGGGCGGTCCTGCATATGGTGAGATTAAGTTCCTGTCCTACCTCAGCTTTCGCTAATTACTCTCGTGGCTTTAAGTATACAGTTGCCGGACTCCAAACTCCTGGGATTCGGATTTGGCCTTGTCCGCAACTCATCAAGTGCAGGACGGTCTCACATGTGCTATAATATATGGGACGACTATTAAGACAGAAAAAGCCATTCTTGAAAGACTCCGAAATGTGCGACATGAGGCTGCGCATCCTCTACTGATTCCAGGAATACTCGCAGAGATGGAACTTCTAAGACATACCGGGCTTGTGGATTCCATGATCAATGAGGTGGAAGCGAAAGTTCTCGAGCTGGACATGCAGACCAGCAAACCGCGTCATCATCGTCAGATTGATGTCGAAAGACGAAATCAATCAAAACGCGAGACATGGCTAAACCTTAGCTACCTTCGCAATTCAATCATGACATGGAAGATTCAATTACTGAGAATCATTGAGCACGCAGATTTACTCAATACTAGTCCAGCGGCATTAGCGAATGCCCCAAGAAATGTCTCCCATGATTTATACTGCGTGAAAGCAGCATATGGACGAGAATACATTCAGCTGGGATATCCTACGCACAACAGAACATCACTAGAGATACCACTGTTTGATAGAAGACCAAACGAACTGAACGTCGCCAATACGCATGGCCCACGACACTCGTGGAGTCACACCCAAGATTTCGAAAGTTTTGGTATGAACAAGACTTACATTGAGTACCCATTACAACTTCACGAGCACAAAGACGGATCGAATTGGAACGATCATGTGAGAGAGGTCGGAGAGAGAATCAAAGTTCGCCTCTCTGCCATTATAGATGATTACAATGAGAAGATAAGAGACTGCAACATGCGCGTTGATGGCATGGCTATGGCTACGCAATGGGTATACATTCACACCATCCTGATTTCAATCTCAAACTGACCGTCTCAGTCACAAGGCGAGACTGCTGTTGAGATTGCGCTTGCGACCAGCCAAGACTCCAGAGTCATGAGGTCAATCTCTCTCGTCACAATGGTCTTTCTTCCCGGGACATTCTTCGCTGTGAGCACAGTCCCATTCCTAGCTCGTGCTCAAAGAACATTCCGCTGACTTTCTCCAGACTGTCTTCTCCATGACTTTCTTTGATTGGAACGGTAACGACGGTAAGACACTAGTGTCCAACTACCTTTGGATCTACGTGGTCGTGACTGTGTTCTTTACAGCGATCACTGTTGGGCTTTGGTACTTCTTCATAATATTTCGCCGCAGTCGTCCAGTGAAGCGCGACGAAGTGGAGATGCGTTGGGCATAATCGCGCTGGCATTGCATGAAACCTCAGTCAAGCCCTTGGCAGCAACGCCTCTCTTTTCCCAAGAAAGAAATCTGCGCCTTTCGACAACATCCTCCTGCAGCGTGCGCGAAAACCTTTGCGCTTTCGAGGTGGTGCAATTCCTATTGGTTCATTGTCGAATTGAGTTGGAAAAGTCGTGGTCAAGGTCTCGTTTGGCTGGACATTGGATTCTGTGGGGCTCAGGTAACCAGGCGGGGTGTTGCTTTTGGGATCCAGAGTAGTGGCCTTATCTTGAGAAGAAGTGGATTCGTTTGGCTCAAATGTGGTATGCGCTGGTTGTATTTGGCCATTTAGAGCAGGTGAAGATTCGTGCGTGGACGGTGATGAGTCTACTTTCGCAATGCGATCAGCTAACGCAGGAGCTGTACCATCCGTGAGTTCAGCGCTGTCCAAGCTGTCTTCTAATCTTGTCGAGGGCGCGTGCGCCACCGTGTCGATATTTGCCACGTGTAGTGCTGTTGACACGCTCTCTTGCGAAGGCATCACTTCACCGTTTGTGCTATTGGCGAGTTCCTTCTCTGACGGTGTCGTATCTTTGCTGAAAGTTTTGGAGCTTCCTGCACCGAAATCTCCTTTTGTTGGTAGTCCATGGGATGATCCCTGTGTCGCCACGCCTGCAAACTCTGGTAGTTCGACAATTTCAGACAAACCTGAATTGGTCCTGGAGGCTTGTTTGGTTCTTGAAGTACAATAAGTTGTTGCTTCTTGGCAACATTTATCGAGACGGGTGAACGTTTCAACGATTTCTTCAATCTTCGCGCGTTTGGCGTTGTCCACTCGCAGAAGATCATTCTCTATACACTCGACTAGATCCAAGATGTAATCGTTAGAAGCTTCTCGCTGCAGTCGTTTGAGCATCTGTCGATTTTTTTTAGTTACGATCGGGTTTGTGTTCTCATGATACTTACTTCCACGACAGAACGTTTCGCGCGCCCTTTGTAGCCATTCGCCCCACCCCCTTCAAGCGAGTAGAAGTTATCGGATGGAAAAATGAGTATTTTAGAGTCCTTGATTCGTTCGCTCGAAAAGTCTTCGATACCATGCCACCCATACATATACCACACTACGAACTGTAACAGGATGCAGCCGAAGGACCAGATATCGAATTGTGGGGACACCTGTCGTGTGACATCAAACTCGGGAGCGCTGTACGTTTCGGTGACACCGTTGACGGCACTCCGACGAACCAAGGATCTGGAATTCTTGCTGTGGAAATCTGCGAAGCCGAAATCACCGATTTGAAGCACACCGGTTACTGCTTGGTCTGAAACGCTCTTCTGGTCCTTGAACCAGAGGATGTTCTCTGGCTTTAGATCACCGTGCCGCCCATGTAGCCTCTTAAGCTCGTCGGCAGTCAAGCCTTGACGGTTTGCGTCATCTATTTCACAGTAGTGGATGAGTTTTAGTGCCTTGGACAGGCCAAGTATCTGTGCAGAAATCCACTTTACGATATTTGGGTCTCTGCGGGCGATCCCTAGGTCCGGACAGCCTTTCTCCCAGAATTCTTTAAGATTTCCATCCGCCCATGGGAATATGAGATTGAAATGGTTTCGATAAGTGTAGGTTGCGAGAAGTCTGATCAGGTGCGGATGACTCTTATCGTGGAACCTTTTGAGTGCCACGGCTTCGCGATCTTCTTTGTAGCAGCGCCTTTTCTTAGAATCATTTACAACCTTCAACTCCTTGACTGCAAAGTAAGTGTCATTCTTTTCAGCCTTATAGGAGTCAGTAACGTCCAATTTGTAGGCAATGTGACACTTACCGTGTCTGTGTGTGCATTGTAATGTGCAGCATGTATCTTCACCTTCCGCACAAAAGATGTTCCGCCTTCCCACTCAGTATCTTCATTGACCGTACCCTCTTGAGAATCTTCCTTGACCTCCATAAACGGTAGAACCAATTCGTCTTTAAGTGAGAAATGGAGAACTTTCTCATTGGCGGCCCAGGTGAACTTGAAAATGGGAGGCGATATTTCTCCCTGGTGTTTTTCAAATGCCTCGCAGTACATAGTTCTCCAAACTGCAGGTTTGAGTGCCAGCCTAGCTTTCAAACGCCTTTCGGATCCCTCTGTTACCTCGCTGTATACTTTATTGTCCTTGAAGGTGAATGGAAGATCAGTATCATAGATACCTTCCTTGACGAATGCGCCAATTTGCGCAGACAACTCGATCATACATAATATTGCGAAGATCCTCTGTCTGGAGCCTCTCCCCCGCTTGATTAAAGTGGTTGAGAGATTTTCAACGTCTTCGCGTACGCCGGCGTAACGAAGTTGTAGCTTGATGTTCCCTGCCGTCATGCATCTTTCGAGTTGATCAATTGGCAGAAACAGCGTTCTAGGTTCAGCAGAAGCCACTCGTCTTTTTCTGATCCATTCTTCAAGGTTATGAATCAAACTCGTTGGCTGTCCATGTTCAGCATCAAACTGCGTGCCGAACCCAGTCAAGTCAAGACTGGGGTCCGGAGGCCTCTCGTCGGCTTTGTCTGTAGACTTTAGAGAGTACCCAGCATCGCTGATAAGGTCGCCCAAAGAGCTCTCAGGAAGCTGTTTGGTCGGCAGTTGTGCCATGAAATCTTCGTCGAAGTCATTGTTGCCATAAAAGACAAGTTCTGACGTAGCTGACGCATGATGGCCATTTTGTGCGCTCTCGTTCGACGCCTGTACATATGAGCAAAGGTCTTGTGCTTCAAGAACAATCCCATACCAGCTTGGACCTGGTGTCCTGGAAAGATGCAGTTGCATTGCCACTAATCAGAGAAGCATTAGACTGTGTCTCCGTTTCATGCGGCATGTCGTACTGCACGCGATAGTGTGCGAAAAAATGTGGACCCAAGTGCTCAAGCGTTCGAATATGGTGCTAATGTAAGCGTATATGTGAGACAAATTGGAGCATCATGATATTTACTAGTGGTAGGGAACTACCCTAAGCATGGGTACCGAGGAGCCGCACATGTCAGATTGCTTCTTCCCCTAGGGACACCACCATCTCGAAAGCTTTGGCCAGCTGTTCGCTTCCAGCCGCCCATAGGCTTAAAAGCAGTAAGCAATCGTCCATCACCCACGCAACCTCGGGTAGTTGTGGTTCGGGGGCCGGAACAACAGTCTCGGGGTCACTGCTTATTGGGAAACAAGGCAAGGGCCCGTTTTTCGTTCACAAACGGTAGCCGTCGATAACTTAAAGGTTCAATTGTAGTTTCATGCCGGAGGAGATAGGGAAATATCGCAAAAGTAGACCTGGAATGCATGTGAGAAACAGTCCTGCTAGAACTTGATCGGCCTAGTCATACCTAGCAAGCCATCGCCACCAACAACAAAGGCATTCGTCTAAGCGGTGATTGGGTTACACGTGTGGGATACGAACGAGAACGAATTTCGTGTGGAGGCGCATCATCCTGGAGATGGTGTGCGGCGCTGAAGTTGATTGGAGCTGAAGTCAGCAAGCCAAGAGGGACCAATTCTTTTTACAGACGCCACTGCGCATGATCCGGTGAGAGTAAGCAATTTTGGCTTTGCAGCAGCGGTACGGCAGTCCTATGGTCAGGCTGAATGACCCCTCGGCCACCGCCACCAATCAGTGGCTTTGTGTCTGTTAGAAGCTACTTTGAGCTGCCGAGAGGGGGGCACCGCACTTACTTAGAGTACTTGAGATGCTCTTGAAGGTGTTGTGATGTGACGTAAGCCTTCTCTTCCTTCCGACCTACTTTGCTCTCCGAAATTCAGTTCTTCCGACCTTCCGTCTCGCTCCTCCTGCATTCTTCTCGTTCGCGAACCTTTTTCGAAGCCTGCAAAGCTCACGCGATGGTGAACTCCCATGAATCAGTTTGCAGGGTCGAGAGAAAATATGAGCATTACTTTCAGTTGCCTACAAAACGGGTAGCAAGCCCGAGGATGCTTCTGCAAGCCGTTACCGAGCAGGCTGGTGCAGGGAACTTCTACATTGAAGTAGGAACAAATCAACTCGGCGATCAACCACGACTAACGCTGATTCAGATGCGACACAATACCTATTGTATCAGTTTGAGTGAAAACGTCGACAAGGTAAGCATGTGAAGGAGCGGACTAGGTGGAGGCGAACCGAGGCTGACCTGATCGGAACTAGAGAGAAATATATTCTAGATGTAGGAAATAAATACCATAGGGAAGCGTCAGAGACAGGAGTCCAATAAGATCACATGAGCCATGAGGGTTAGTGATGGAAATACGTTCGTAGTAGCATGAGACTGATAGGCTGTCTACCGCGCGACGGTGACGCAATAGATCACATCTATAGAATTTCGGTCGTCAAATCTGAGAGTTCAGAAATGGTGGTTTTACAGTTATACTCTTACGGTGTTTAAGTTACTGTAGCAGCGAATCAGACTAGCCTGTTGAAGATTTATTACTACATACCGTCATGGGCCGCGATACTTCGCATATAGGATTTCTCTTGATATGGGAGTGTTTTATACCCAATACAAAGGCGCAAGGTGTGACCTGGAAGCACGCAGCTGAACGGTGCATTGCTCCAAGTTGGAAACGCGAGTATTCTATGCCATTGCGTCTCGTGTAATGCATTGCTCTAAAGCCACATACTACACAACTACATGTCCAGATTCTCATATCATAAGAGCTGTACATCGACCGAACCCCCTCTATCATCGAGAAATGTAGCGTGATGTGAACCTTGCGGAACTTCATACTCACATATATAATCTGTCGTATTGATAATGCTTTTCTGTTCCTAACAGGTCTTTAGTTGAAACCGTACCTAGTACATTGAGGAACTACATCGTTATCTCCTGTGCGGGCTGACCACCTCTCTCCAGGCTATTAGCTTCCAAGATCTCTATATCTACGAAGTGTAGTGAAATATATGGCAATGTGTACGAGCTCATCATTGTAGTGTGCCAAAAGCTTGCATCAATTTGGATTTGAAGAACTCAACACTGGCCAAGCTTCTACGTAAACCCTTCACGTTCTTCCAAATTTCCTATGGTGTACAGACAAATTCATAACAACAACATAACAAATTTATCATTTATTGTAGTGACGGTGGCCAAAGGGCCTTAATATCCTCCCAGGCTCTACGATTCATCTCTATTTGCGTCTCTCTCGCTCCCTTTACCGCTTCCTCTTCATCCATTTTCATTTTCCTTTCTGCCATCTTATACAAGTCATCTCTGTACTTCTTCCGTTCCTTCTCCTCCGCCAACACCCGACACTCCACATCACTCCGCCTAGCTTTCCACCTTCTTGATCTGCTCTAGTTTAAATTCCACTATCTTCTCGTATTTTAATCGCTGTAAGATATTGCACAGTGGATGCTGCTACTTATGCTTTCCGCATTCCGATTTCTCGGGATATTTCAGCGCTGTGAGACGGACTGGATCGCAGCATGGAAAATTGCGATCGAACATTTGGCGGTAGTAGCATACCCCGTCGGACCCTTCGCTCTCACCGCATTCAGCGCATCTGATATCGAAAAAGAAGCACCCTGAAGCCATGTTACTAGGTGTGTGAGTAGAATGATCGTCTTAATGGTTTGGGGAGCTTATAATATATTTTAATTGTTCGTACCAATATTTGGAGTGATCGTACGAGTCACCTGATCATCACATGATCAGCCTCTGCACGCGACTTAGGGGCTAGTGCAGGAGTATATAGTCTTCCCGTACGATAGCTTCAATCAATCAATCAATCTGCAACAACTCAAAGTTTGCAACTTGCTTCACACCGTACAATTGTACTTGCTTTACCTAAGGTGAAGTTCTACCAACATTAATCGAAATTAATGGATTACTGTATGAATTCCCAGGAGCGCAGACCTGGTTTTATAATGCTCTATGAAATTCGTAGAGTAAGTTGACTAAAGCTCTACAGTCGTGCTCCTTGGTCATCATATCATAACTACTGTAACACCATGGTCTTTCTATCGTTGCCATAGAGTCACAGCCAAAGCATCAAGTCAGCGTAGAGTGTGCGTCTGTCAAAATTGTACTGTCGATTTTGGACTGTATTAATTAGTCACGTCGTAGTCAGCTTTTCACAGTCACCGATGTTACAAGATGTAAGTGAGTCACTAGCATGACCCAACGCCCCAACGGAGACTGACATGGAGCAACTATCTTGAAACCAACTTGGCGTAGCATGCGTCTACAGAATATTCCTTCTGTTCAAATATATACATCGAAGATCTGAATCATAATTGCGTCCCGCGCTCTAGCAGGCTAGTAGCAGCCGCTCTAACAGGTGAAAACCGCCGGTCCAGGGACAATGTATGCCTGGCCTAAACACAGTCAGCAAGGAAGATCGACGAGTCGTAACACAGTATATGAACTCACCTTTAGTAACATCATGAGTGATGCCAGGATCAGTGCTCTTGTATGCGCCTGGGAACGAAACAAGGCCGGAGGGCGTAGTGCTACCACCGCCGGTAACCTTGAGTTGATGGCAGCCCTAAGATACGTCAGAACGTGAAGAGTTATGAAAAGTAGTCCATGCGATCTTACTGGGTAGAATTGAGCTCCCGGGTATGAGGATGAAGCGTGCAGCGCGATGATCTCATGACGAACGAGGTAGTTTCCAGACGAAATGCACTTGGGGATCGTGTATGAAACAGAGCCGCCAGCCTTCATAGTTGGAGTTGCGCCCCAAGTGTTGCCGTTGCGGCCCTCTTGCTGGACCTTGAACCACACAGCTCTGACCATAGACATAAGTACTTGTTTATGCAGGAGAGAATTTTGACAACCTACTCAGTTCCAGGCATCCAGTTGTTGCAGCCGGCGTCAGGGCACTTGGCCATGTAAGTGACGGTAGGACCGACATGTGTGTCAGGCCACAGCGTCCAGTAGAGCTTGACTTCGGTACCAGCCGCGACTTCGGCGTGGAGCGCAGCCGGCGAGGAGCCAGGAGCACCGCCAGCTGTGTAGCCACCGCATTGCAGGTCGGAGAGGGAGACGTTCTCGACGGGGCCGTTGCCTTGAATCGGGCGAGAGATACGCTGGGGTTTCGGGTTGGAGTATGGGTCGGCGTACGGCTGGTAGAACTTGTAGTTCTGACCGCCGATCAGGGCAGTGTCGACATAGCCGTGAGCCGCAACAGCGGTGGCAAAAGCCAGAGTTGGAGCGATGTACTTCATTGTGATCAAAGCTATTCAGTGAGGGACGATGGATCCTGGCGTCGGGAAGAAGTATATATACGCGGGTCAAACAGTTCTAATGCAATAATTTTCCAACAACACACCAGCACACCCAGGTAGGACTAATTGGAGGACGCCATGGCTCTTCAGGGAGAAGGGCGGTTCGAGTACAGTGTTGCTAGTGGCAGCCAAGATGGTAATGCTCGGCAGACGGGTATCCCATCTAGAGAGATAGATTGAGTAATGTGTGCTGTTGCAGAATGTAAGCGTCCCAACCTATTACGCGGTCTTATTCTGAGACTAGAGGACAAATAGAACCGTGGCACCGCCGGCATCATGAGATGGTGAGCCGTGTGAACTTCGATGACGGCTCACAAATACCAAAATTGTGGAGATCACTGTCTAGTTCTACAGTATTGCACATTACCGTGTTAGCTCGTATGTAAGCCTCAAAATTAGGTAGACACGAGCTTCTACACAGTGGTGGAGAGTGCTCGTTGACTTTGTCTGATTGGTGGAATGCTTCGGTCTTGGCGAAGGTCTAGGTCTCAGATGCCACGTGCTTCCATATTACAGTTCTGGTACTGGGAATGGTATCCTTGTCTCGGAATAAATAGATTGGCATCATATATATCGTTAATGATTGTGCAACCATGGGTGTGGTGGTGGTAATGCCAACTTGGTATGGCTGCTGGGCATGGTATTCGACCCCATTGGTCGTCCTGTCACGTTAGTCTTCTGTGGAGTAGTTGGCATGCATGGCATCTCAATATGTTGCGTTGAGAAAACCTGGGTCGCGGGTCGTAGGCGTCCGCCACTGGATCATCGAGGTTTGTTCAACAGTCCGTTGGGGAGGTGGCTTGTCCAATAGTTGCACCAACACAAAGTCTCTCTGCAGGACTGCAGTGACTGACTTGATCCGGGAGCAGAAGCTCAAGACGTTATACAGAGCATAGTTTGAGGATGGGACTTTGTAGCCAAGGTCCAAGAGGTCGGCACAGAGGCTTGACACTCCACTTTGACCCTTCAATAGAATCTCATTTTCTGTCGCCAAAATCAGGCTCGGCTTCCCATCTCTTTGCGCCCTCAGGAATCGGCGCGACAGCACTCCTGCAATATATATGCATGACTCCACTCCAATCAAGCCCGTCCAGCAGTCCGCCTTTAACGGCAACGACTTCGGGCGTGCCGTCTTGGACGATGTGAGCATGGAGGATTCGACTGCCGCAATTTTTGCAAAAGTGGCAGCGCTGTCTCCTCCCTGAATCACACTGCCGAATGAAGTGTGATACTGCGGGGTTATCGGCAACGCTGAAATAGGGGAATATGGCGGAGGTGCCAAAAGCGCTGGAGGAATGCTTGCGGCAGTCGATACAGTGACAGTGAAAGAGCATAAGGGGCTTCGTAGTAGGTGTGATGTATATGACTGCGCCACAAGCGTATGAGCCATTCATAGTGTCAAGATGGCGCCAGTCTCGCTATATCAATCCTCTAGTTCCTTCAAGTCGGTCGCCTGTGAATCAGTGGACGGTATTTGCCTTCGAGAAGTGCTCGCATGCCAGCAATGACGTATGACTCGAGGTATCGTCAACTAGTGGAGGCCGCTTCATAGCTTCAGATCGATTACTCGTGATTTACATCCGGACTGGCATCAGATGGAGGTGTCCTAGGCTGTGACGTGCAAATATGCAATTGTGGAGGATACAAACGTAAAAGAAAAAGATGATACTCGAATGTTCTCGAGGGACAGGGTGGGAAGCTCTGACCCGCAGCTAAACATCCCACCCTGCCCCGCAACACGACAATAGAGCGCAGCTTCGAGCAGCACCGTCAGAAACACACAAATTCAGCCAAGATGGTGATCAACTACAGCAAGTGGGTGAGTATATGAAAGTCATGTGACCTGTTTCCGTCGCAATCTAACAAGCATAGGACAACCTCGAGCTTTCTGACGATAGCGACATCGAAGTACACCCAAACGTCGACAAGAAGTCCTTCATCCGCGCCAAACAAGCCCAGATACACCAAGAACGCGACCATCGCCGCCACCAGATCAAAACGCTCAAGTATGAGCGTATCATCAATGATGGCCTCACAGAGCGCGTCGACCGCCTCCTCACCGCGCTGAAATCTCACAAAGACAAGCAAGCTGAAGGCAATGGCACGAATGACGACCAGCTGGTTTTCCAGGCTATGATGGAGAGCATGATGGACATGAAGATTGACAAGGACGGAGGAAGCGACCGACCGCCGCCACCGCCAGAGGGTGTTCATGAGCATGTAAAGGAGAAACCGACATATCCACAGATGATGGCCAGCCTGGTAGACTCAGTGAAGAAGGACATCGACGCAAGCAAGAGCGAGGAGCCACGGTTCAATCTCTTCATCCAAGGGCTGGAGAAGGAGAAGGAGCGCATAGAAGACCTTCAAAAACAACTCTACGCTAAGCTGGCAGAGCTGGAAAAGGACGAGAAGAAGCACATCACAAGCGACGACCTGAAGGAAGGCTTCAGCTACTCAAACGTCCGAAAAGGCGAAGAACAGCCCGCCCCAACATCCTCATCATCGGCACCCAAGAAAGACTCATCCGTCGAACTTCTCAACCCTACATCCCGCCCAACCGCCTCGCGCGTAGACTCCGGCGACCTCGCCGATGTCGAGGAAGGCACCGCGATATCCAGCTCCACCTCCTCTCCCCCCGACGACGACGACGACATTGCCGCCTCCCCGCTCGCACAATCCTTTGCCAAAATAAAAGTCGGCGACTGGTACGCCTCGCTCCAATTCCTCATGCAACACCCCGAAGTCATGAAAGAGTCCGAAACAGACGGTCTCCTCGTCGAAGCTTTCAACGCCGAGCTCGACGGCAAGCCCAAGCACGCGCGCCAATGCGTGCACGCGGGTCTGCTGCTGCAGTACTGCAGACAACTCGGCGGACGTCAGGGCGTCGAGCTGTTTTTCAAACGCATACAGAGTAAAGACCACCAGGCGGCGAAGATGTTCAATGATGATGTCGATGGCACGTATCGCCGCATTAAGACGCGCGCGGCGGAGATACTCAAGGAACGCGCGGAGAATCCGGCTGGAGCGGAGGGTGTGGAGCAGATCCAACTCCACGCTGTTGATCCGGGCACGACGATCAACATCCAAGTGCCGCCCAAGGAACCGACGTCGCAAGAGCCCGAGGAGCGCGAGGCGGAAGTCCAGGCGCGGCAGATATTCGAGAACTTCCCGCCGGGGCTGCAGCGGGCGCTGGAGAGTGGGAAGCTGGATGAGGTCAACAAGGTGCTGGCGAAGATGAGTGTCGAGGAGGCGGAGGAGATAGTGGAGAAACTGGGTGAGGGAGGCATGTTGAGCCTTGAACAGGGTGTCATTGATGCGACGACGGATGAGGGCAAGAAGGCCATGGAGGAGATTGAGAAGACGCGCAGGTTTCCGGGGCAGGAACGTATACAGGAAGTAGAGGGCGAGTGAGGGATGGAACGGGGTAGGAACAGAGGTTGGTATGATTGTACACTACTTATGATGAATGATATCATCGAACACAAATGGAATGAAAAGCGCATGTGCTGCCTGCTTCCTCGCAGACCCATAATCCCTTCCGGTAATCAAACTTCCCATAAATCGAACATAAACTCCAGCGGGCTTCAGTGCACCCTAGATGAGCGCACTGAGATTGTCATCGATGCCCTCCATGTCTCCATCGCCAGCGAAAGCAGCAAAGTCATCTTCCGCATTGTTCTTGCTCATCTTCCTCTTCTTGTACGCTTGCTGGTATGCTTCCTGGCCATATGCGCCGCCTGACTCAATGCGCGGGTGTTGCAGGCTCTTGAGCAGGTCGGCAGCCGCGTGGTTTGGCTCGCCACCAATCGCCGTTGCATAGGCAGGCTCAGTGCTCTGACCGCCAGGTGCGGGCGCACTTTGTGGCTCGATAGGGTTTTCGACAGGCTCTGGCATGACGTCGTCGCCAATGTCTGGCACTTGCTCAACCGCTTGTACAGGTGCTAGCTGCGGCGAGCCAACGGGAGTGAAAGACTCCATGGGTGGTGGGGTGAGTTCCTCAACCTGGGGACGCTCCCGGGTCACGGGAGATGTAGTCGCAGCTGGAAGAGGTGCCGCCGTGGAGATTCTGTTAGTTTCAGCGGCCGAGAGACCCTTGAGGATGGCCTCCTCGACTTTACGCTTGCGGGCCTCGATGGCGTCTTTGCGAGTCCTAAGATCCACCATTTGCGCCTCTTCATGCTCGAGCTTGCCCTTGTTCGTTTCAAGTAGCTTCTCTAGTCCAGCAACGAGGGCTTGTCGCGCCTTGATGCTCTCCGCGACAGCGCCCTCTGCTACCGCGAGCTTCTTGACGAGTGCCGCAAGTCCGGCTGCGTGCATGGGAGGTGATGGCATCGTGCTGCCAGGGGCCGTGTGCTTCTCATAGTCCTGATTTGCGGCTGCGACAGCCGGCTTGGTGTTGAGCTCTGCCTTTTGTAGGTTTGTCGCGAGGGGAGCAACAGGCGTGAGCTCGGGAGGGACCGTGGACGATGAGAAGAGCGAACCACCGAGGGCTTGTTTGCGCGGCGCACGCGAACTGTCGACCTCTGCTCCAATTAGTATATATCCCGTCCCATACATGATCACATACATACCACCAAGCTTCTTCTCGACCTCCTGCTGAACCGCCGGATTGAAGATGTTGCGCTGTCTCCAGACCTCAACCACTCTACGGATCTTGTTCTGTGTGTCGGCGGGTGAGCCCTTGTAGGCAATTTGGGTTGCGTCGGCCAGGATCGGTTCGAAGGCCTTGAGGAATTCCTCCTTCTTGCGCATCTTTGATGTTTGTGTGATCTCTGTATCCGTTATTAGCCCCATTGAGTTGCTGGTAAATGCAAACAAACATACCATTTGCGAGGTAAATGAGAACCAGCTTCTTGCTGGGAGTCGACTCCCTCATCCGCTGGATCCATACCTGCGCGATGACTTCGGCGTGCCGCCTGTATAAGATTCATGTTAGTAGGGTGTCTCAAGTCGCGCGCGACGAAGTGTAGGTCTGCCACAGGCATATCCATAGTTTGGCGTTTGCGCTAGGCGGACCAGAGATAGTTTGGGGGTGTTTTACCTGTGGAAGAGGATCCATTGTCCGACAGTAGAGATGGCCTCTTGCGTCTCGTTTAGCGACGATAGCTTTGCCTTGAGGCTGTCTTGGGTGAAGGCCATGTTTGATATAGATTTCACGAAGAGACGAAGAGACGGAGCTACTGGAGGTAGGCTGTCACGCGACCAATGCAAATCCCCTTGGCTGGTGACCAAGCAATCAAGTATCTAAATACAGTGTTTCCGCTTCAAGGTGCCTGCGCTTGCTAGTTGACTACTGTGATGATGTAAGGTTGGTTGAATGTTGACGGTGGTGGAAAGAGCTCTGGGTGACCTTACGAAACTAAGAGCTGCGCCGGGGAAACGTGGCTCCGACGGCTTGGCGTCCCCTTGACAGTGACCGCAAGTCGGCAAGCATTGGGCGCATCACTGCGCAACTTGTCAACAATCAATTGCTGATTTCCTACCTTCTCCCCTCCTCCATCCTTTCACAATTCTCACACACAACATGGCGGACCGTTTCCCTTCATTAGATGAGATTGATGCCGGTAAGTTCAGCTATTGGACCCCCGAACCAGCTCCGCATCGCATGCTGAACAAGTCCAGGTCACACCGAGGCGCGTGGCCCAGCTACCGACTTCGAGCTTGTTGGCGACTCGAATGACACGGACGACTTCCTCTCACGTGAGCGCGCTCTTCTCGGCGACGATGCCGACCAGTTCGCTTCGGAAAACGACAAGCTGGCAACAGTCGAAGACGGAGACGACGACTTGCTAGGCGGAGATTTCAGCCAAGCCAACGTTGGCGGTCAAGAGATGGACGGCTTCGAGAGCTCATTCCCTGCGATCGATACCACAAACGAGGTAAGCACCCCGTATATCTATATATGAGGCTCTTTGTCCAGCATAGAGCCGACTGGTAGACAGCGTCTTGGCTAGCACACGAGACTTTGTCACGACGTGACGATCATGCGTAACGCAATTACTAAGTGATGCAGCACATGGCACCTGGCGGCACTATCACAGGATCGTCCCTGCCCTTCCTCCCCGGCCAGCCTGCACCATCATTCACTCCTCAGCGATCAGACTCCCCCGAGCCCGATGTCATCCGGGAATGGCGCGAACGCCGCGATCTTCAGATTCAGCATCGCGACGAAGTCTCTCACGAGCGCAAGCAGCGGACTATCCAGGAGGCACAACAGAACATTGACGACTTCTACGAGAACTACAACAACAAGAAGGAGAAGGAGATCGCCAAGACACGGAAAGAGGCCGAGGAGTTCCTCGCCAACCGTGATGATACTACTGCGGGCGGAACAAGCTGGGAGCGCATTGCCAAGCTGGTCGACTTGAGCGGAAAGGGCACCAAGGGCGGCGCTTCAGGGAGCGAGAAGGCGCGCTTCCGAGAGCTACTGCTTAGCTTGAAGAAGGACGACAAGGCACCCGGTGCTACAGGCTACTAAGAAGAACTGCGTTGGGTAGATGCTTGATTTTGGATGACTAGACAGCGTATGGTCCCGTTACGGACTGAATGCATGGTCATGATCTGGAGTTACAGGCTAGGTTGCAATTTACTTCAAGCAACTGTGTTAATATGATTCAGTGATGAGCGGTCCGGCACCAGTTTTCCTGTCCTCTTTCACTACGAATACTTTTCCTCACATGCCACAGAGATCGAATTATCGTCAGTAGCGGAACAGGAGATGGCAACAAACGTTCAACAATCCATTGCACAAACTCACTCCGAACCAATATTCATCAGTTGAGACAAGCGTGTTTGCCCAGAGATCATGAGTCAGTAGCGACGCGGTCGTGTGCGTACTGAGGGCGTTTTCCAACAATTATACTGACCATTTGGCGAAGCAAACCCACAACATGCAGCGCAAGCTCAAACTTCTACAGGAATACTATGAAAGAGTCGAGTGGCATTTTGACTTGTCCCGTACATACCCTTCACTTCTACAAAGCAGCCGCAGCCATGTCCAGCACATCCGATGCGAGTCCGAGATTGACTTCACTGCCCGCAAGTCTGGGGCTGAGCTACACTAAACATGGAAATTCCGACTTCACTCTCGAATATGGACCCTCACATTCGCGAATTACATTTGCCACTCATCTCTCGGTCTTGAGAGACATATCGAACAAATTCAGAGCTGAACTCAGAGATGATGATACTACCTACGCCATGGACGACGAAGAGGCCCTGAATATGCGCCCCAGCGATCCGGGAAGCGAGCTCATCACCGAGCTCATGCTGGAGTTCTGTTATACTGGCCATTATACCCTCAGCGATCAACACAACCATGACACGTGCCGAGACAAGGCGAAAAGTTACTTTGCACAATGGTACCGCCTCGATTGCATGTTCGAAAAGTACCAAATAAATGTTGTCAACCTAATCAGTCCCATCACACATCTCAAGAATTTTGTAAAAACTGCCATGGAAGATGCCAATGCGTCCACTCGCCACAAGAGGAAGTTCCGGACACACATGGTTGTTGCCAACTGCGCCCCAGACGGTCAATTTCAGCACGAAAGACTGCTAGCATCTCGAAATTTGGGGCTGCACGGTGTTCACGGAGTGAGCCAGGTTTGCTGTGAGGCCGCAACTATATTGTGGGAGAGCCTCGGCGAACTTGGCGAGGATGAAGAGCTGGACGAGGCGAGAAGGAGGCTGAAAGGGGCCTGCCAATGGTTTCCCAAGTTTGGCAGTGACCTAGCTACATACCTGTTGGGCTTAGGTTTCAAGATCGAGCCAGGAAATTATGCTGTGGGTCTTGGAAGGATCTTAGCACAGAACGACGGAGCATAGTGGCGACGGAGAGGTCTGCAGTAGTTGTGGGCGTGGCTTAGAGGCATGAGAAGTCATGGCTCTGAGTCGGTTCAACAATCGCAAGGCCATCACTATGGTAACAATCTACTTGGTTGACCTCGTTGCCCTTCTGTTAACTTTGTATTGTTTCACACAAGAGGTGGCCACATTGGGACGAGTTCTGAATGATCTCCAGAGCGATAGCTTCCAAACAGAAAAGCACGGAGCCCATCTCGTCAGTACTTTCCCCGGACCAAACGCCCCTCTCGATATATAAACTATTGCACTCGTACTTGCTTGACTCCTCTACCATCAACACCCCAAATAGCTGTCGACGACCCTTTCAAGTCGAATCAACTACCAGCACCACCCAGGAACTACCCACCTGTACATCTTACTCCACCACTAATTCCTCTACAACAATGGGCGCTTCCTCAGGGTCACACACCCCTCCCAACCCACGAACTCAGGGCGGAGCACCACAATCAAGCCCTCTGTTTGGAACGCCAACATCAATAGGGGCCGATGGAGCTGGCAGCCACAGCAGCCCTGCTCAGCGCCATCTACCGCCAGATCGAAAACTGGGGGCATTCCAGTAAGCTTCTCAGACCAGGAAGACGACTTTGACTAACTTCTCATTTTAGATACATCAACAATGAACAATTCTCCGACATCACCATCAAGTATGGCCCCGGCGGACGCTCCAGTTTCAAAGCCCACACAGTCATCCTGGCAAGCTCATCCCTTTGGTTCCAAGCTGCCTTCACCAACCCCTCGTTCACCGTGAGCCACTCTTCATATTCCAACTCCGAGACACCCACTGACCCACCCCAGGAGTCCTTCGCGCCCGAAATCACCCTCCAGGGCGACGATGAACTCGCCATGACCGTCCTGCTGCGACCATGCTACTGGCCTCCCACCAACGCCTACGACGTGCAGGCGCCCTGGACCGCCGCCGAAAACCTCCTCAAGCGACCAAACTCCTCAAACTCCGCTCTCCTCTTCCATGTCGACGTCTACATCGTCGCGGACAAGTATCTGATGGACTAGCTGCAAAGGCGCGCTGCGAATCATGTATGGCTTTACATGAATCGGTACCTGGACGCGGTGCAAATGAACCACGCGAGTCCGGCGCCGACTATCGCGAAGATCAATATCCATGGGTGCTTGACGAAGATCTATACGGCGACGGCGGCGGGAGATGAGAATACAATGTTGCGAAAATCGGTTCTGGACATTATTATGGTGCACAGCACGACGCGCTCGACGGGCCAGCCGGGCGTCATGACTGCAGAAGTCATGCGGTGTGCGCGCGAGATTGACGGATTTGGGCGCGACATATACGTACGGACTATAGGCGAGACGGCGAAGCTGGACAGTGTTGCGTATCTCGAGGTTGTCGAGGAGGTACAGTGTCCGCATTGTCAGGGTCGGTGGATGAAGCCTGTGGCAGGGGTTTGGAATTTCGTCAGATGTATCAGGTGTGGGTTGCCGACGACGTGGGATACGCATACCGTGGCGAGGACGACGTGAGGGGTCGAATAGTTAGAGGAAGTATCTCCAATGACATCAAAGAACCTTCTTCGGAAAAGCTTCGGGCGCTCTTCGTGTCACGAGGAGTCTGTTTTACATGCTAAGATCTTTGTAGATCGATGTATTCCGAGACGTGGAATTGCCTGACTATGGTGTCTTATTCTGAGATGTGGAATAGCCTTTGTAGAGCGTTGCATTCTGAAAGCGGGTCGAAACCTGATTCTCCTTGATGAGATTGTAATTTTTCTAATGCAGCCACGTAATTATAGTGTTGAAAACCCCCTATCCTCGGGATGAAATCCCTGAGTCCTCCCAATTCGAAGACTCAAAGTAAGTGGTGAGCTTAGACAGCATTGTCACCTTAAAAGGTTATGTATAGGATTCTGTACAATAATATCAAGGAAGGAACGTACTCGCCATCAATTAAATGTTGTCGATGCATCTTATCAAACTGCTTGACAAGTCCTTCAAAGAATCATGTTTGTTCGCTGAATCGCGTCTATGGAATCCCTCTCCAGCTTCTCGTAAATCAACTTAAAAGGCAAGACCCACCTCCAAGCACTTCCTGAGCCCGATGAGGACCGGTGAAGCTACAGCCCCTGTCGTTATATATCACTCTTTACATTCACAATGATGATCACCGGGTATGTAGGCATGGCCGGTTCCTCCGCATCGGCCTACTGTTGCAGGTATCACTCAGGCCCACATAATACCTACCAAACTCTACAGCTCAAGTCTCACCACCACCCTCGACTTTGTGCTCAACTCACTGTGACATACACATCAACTCTCAAAACACATCCACTTCCAGCATGGCCAACCGCACTGGAACCCGCGACATTCCACTATAGAGATTAACGAGGACCGCCAAGCCAGCCCAAGTAAAGGCCACACCAACACCAGCGGCCATCGACCCTAAACGGTATAAGAACTCCAAGCTCAGCAACATGACCATCGTGTATGGTTTCAACAGCGAGAAACGTTTCGATGCTCACTGCTTAGTCTTTTGCAACGCAAGTCAGTGGTTCACGAATGCAAGCAGCAACCCCCGATTCAACGAAGCCCATGACAGTACAACAACACTGAAAGAAGACTACCCGAAGCCCTCGACGCCCTGTTCAAGTTTGCATACAAGGGCAAGTATCGACGCGGCGCTAAGTCTACAGCACAGTCGTTTTTACTGCACGCTCGAGTTTTCATCGCCGCGGACAAGTGCATGGCCGACGAATTGGAGGCGTGGGCTCTCAAAAAATTCGGAGAGCTTTATAAGTACGAGCTTGATTCGAGACACATGTCTTTCTTTAAGTTCGCTGTGCAGCAGCTTTGGCAGCACGAGAATCTGTTTGGGCTCGATCAGCGTGTTTGCGATGAGAACGCACGATACCGAAAGGTGCAAAAGGAGGAAAGTCAAGAGAACATGGAATTTGAAGATGATCAGATGGATTCCGACGAAGGATACGACCAGAGCGATCCAGGCTGGGAGATCGACGACGAAGAGGTTGACGAGGCCGGCTACACTTCTGACGAGGCAAAAGCACTCGACGAAATTGCAAACGAGCCGGAATCTCACAACCCGCTCCACTGACTCCTCGCAGTGGTGATCGATTACATTCTCCAACTCCTGAGCCGTGGGGAAGAAGATGATGATCCCTTGTACTTTCCAGATCCTGTGCCGAGACATCCCCGAGTTTGCTAAGGACTTTATGGCGGCAATGTTATCGGGGAAAGTCAAATTTGAGTATCGGCCTAAATACTGAAGGCTGAGAATCTTGTTTTGTAAATGCAGTCGACGAGTTTGTCGTAGATTAATAAAGGCGCCCATTCAATACAATTCTTATGAAACAATATCACATCTTGAGTTTTCACAACCTTGCCTTAGCCCTCGCATCCTCTTCCCTTCCCTTCAAGTTAGGATGCGCCGCCTTGACCGGTCTCGTGACCGCATAAAATGCCATGCCGCTTGACTGTGTCGAAAACTGGACCTTGGAGCCAACGTAGAAGAATGCAAAATCTCCCGCGACTAGGTGATGCGTGATGCCAGTCGCCTCGTCCAGAACATCAATTTGACCGCTGATGACGTACTTGGTCTCCTCGCATGTGTACTCCAAGGGCTTCGCGGGTCCAGCTTCAATCTTGTAGAATCCGGATGTCAAGTATGTCTTTGCGTCTGTGGTTTGTGTTTGTATACTGCAGTCTTGTTAGATGGTGGATTTCGTTTTACCATGCGGGCATAATGTATGTACGAGTGAAAATCTGCGACCGTCGCATTTTCGCCTTGTGGAAGAGGGATGAACTCGTGGCCTGCGCCCTTGATAACGGTGAGGGGCACGAGCTTTCCAGACACTGTTCATCGTCAAATGTTAGTGCTCTTGTGCTGCTACGCACATGTCCATAGTAAGACTAACTTTTGAATGAAGACGCAATGAGAAGAATTTCAGGATGAGAGGACATGTGAGGATGAGAGAAAGACGATTGGAAGACTTCACGTTGATGTAGGAAAAGTGGCCCTCGTAGTGTTTTACCAATGAGTAAGTGGTTGTGATGCAAGAGATGCCCGCATTGGGTAAGCCGTGCCCGACTTCCTAGGTCAGCTTTGTGACGTAAGCATGGCCGAAGTCCTCATCGTAGCTTGATATGCGATGTATTACGACCGTCAGTGCGAGGCTGCGTATGATCTGCTTCACCCAAACACCTTCTTCCTGAGGACGAGATGGGCGCGGCGACAGCGTTGAAGTGGGAAGGATGACTGGCGTGGCGCTAGTGCGGTAGCGCCTCCAAAACATGTATGTGCAAACTTCACGATACCTACGCAAGTCCATTTTGTATACATTCTTATGTGAAGAAAAGAGTTACCCGTATACTGATGGACTTGTCTCTGTCTAAAGACGCACGCCTCATGTCCGCAACTTTGCATATTGACCTCCAGGACCCTAAGCAGACCTTTGAGCGCATCCATTCACAGCTTCGCATAGAGGCACGATGTCGAATTTGAACTTCGTACGGATTTAAGTACACAGTCGTAGCATGACAAAAGTATCAACCAACAGGGCCCCGAAGGCGTCGAATCAAAAGGTTCAGCAACGCGCAAGGAAGCAACTGATAGTATCGACTTCAGTGGCTCGGCCGTGCCATGTGTATACTACGGATCACGGTGTCTCCTGTCAGCTTTCTCTGTCGATGATCCGTTTCGCCCCCAATCTGCGTCTAGTCGAGTAGCTGCGCATACGCGACTTTGCGGCCTGCTTTCAGTCGTCGGGCTTATCGGCATTATCGAGCAGCTTTGTGGTGCTTGTCGTCCATGGAGGATGAAAGACAGGAGACGCAGAAATTGCGGATGAGTGTGGATTGGCTCGTTGCGATGAAGTGCGCGACTGATGGGAGGCGTACTGTCCTCATTGCGAGTGAATTCTCATCCTGATTGTCTGGACTTGTCGGAGTTGACTCGTATTAGAAATGGTTTCCTTATCGCCATGGCATTTGGGGTGCAAGCCACCAGCTTATGCTCTGCATGGTGTTTTGTGCGGGCTTCGCTCTTATTATTGGACTGGTAAGATATCCATGGGCCTGATGATGTGAAAGCAACTTCTCGGCCGAGCGCAGGCGTACGCTTGTGACCAAGGACAATCAGGGGTCCAGCCAACTGTCATGCTGTCACACCTGTCGCAAACCGCGAGCCTGCATGAGGGACTGCATTGCGTCACCTGAGGCTGAACAAGATGCAAAGAAATCGAATCACGGCGTCTCGGCATTTCGGTCACTCGCACGAGTCAAGCAAATAAGTGTGGTTACGAAGCGACGGAAGATTTTGGTGGCTGATTTGGCTTGCCTTAAGGCTGCCCAGGTGGTCTCGGCGTCTTCTGGACCTCGCGCACGGCGTTTACAACCACCGATGATTGGAATGCAAGCGAGTTGCCGACCGCGCAACGGAGTGCAAACAGGACGACGGGATGTCACTAAAATCGAATCTTTTGTCCGTTATGAGATTTTATAGAGCAGGTGCGTCGCATTTGAGGCGGTTCAGAATCACACAAAAATTACAATCACATCGACCTACGAACTACCTGGACACATCCTGGTCGACACCATGTCCTCAGAAATGGTATAACTGAATTTCGACTGTTCTGGGATATTTCCTAACTTTGTATAGGTTAAACGAGGAGGGCCATACTTAGCGACCGTCTGGGCACTTGGAGGTACACCTAAGAAGAATGTGGACGTTCCTATCACAGCAGTCTTCTTGGCTTTGTTCATGATCAGTGCAGCATGGCATATGATCATCTTCCAAAAGAATAGGAAAAGGGGCCACAAGTTCATCTTTAACGCCGCGTTGTTTGGTAAGTTTGCTACCATCGTAGACTCCTAAACACACTACTAACCTTTGAGCAGGCTTTTCGATGTCAAGAATCGTAACCTGCATCCTACGCATCGCCAGCATATGCCTTCCATCTGACATCCAACTCGCCATCGCTGCTACAATCTTCGTCGCGGCCGGCGTCCTCATCGCTTTCGTCGTCAACATCATCTGGGCTCAACGCATACTCCGCGCGACGCATCCAAAACTCGGCTGGCATCGCGTCACCAAGATCGTTTTCGTTACCACCTATGTCCTCATCGGACTTACACTCGTCATCACCATCACATCCGTCGTCCAAAACTTCTACACCCTGCGGCCGAGGACGAAGTTCATCGATCGCGCGCTCCTGCTGTACGGACAGACCTTTCTCGCTATCATAAGCTCTTTCCCGATACTCATCGTTGGACTGGTACTAGCCCTTCCCCGCCGGACACCGCTCGAGAAATTCGGCGCAGGAAAGCACAGCATCAAGATTGCTATACTGCTCATAGGCTCAACTCTCCTCATGCTTGGAGCGTGGTATCGCTGCGGGACTAGCTGGCAGAAACCTGTGCCGAAGTCGCAACCACTACCGGCATACTTTGCGAAGCCGTGCTTCTACATCTTCAACTTTGTCGTTGAGATTGTAACGCTGTATTTGTATGCGATCACTAGAGTAGATCTAAGGTTCCATGTGCCGAACGGTGCGAAGGGGCCGGGGAGTTACGCGGTTCGAAATGAGAAGAATCGGGATGTAGAGACGGGAGAGGAGACGGAGCAGGGTGAAGGGGCAAGTATAGAACCTTCGCCGGAAACATCATAGATACTGTGTGGAGTAATAGAAGGAACCACTTAATTGCCTCGAGCTTCGAGTACACGCGCTAGACCAATGATTTTCCAAGATCTTCGTTGATGGTGCTATTGAAAGATCTCAGATGAAATCCTATTATAGGTTAGCGTGCCAAAAATTGTGGGTACAAAGTGAATGGTAATAGTGGACGCTAAAAGGCAGCAGGCACCACGCTCGCCCAACGTTACGCCTCTCCTGCCTTCCATCGATCATAAATACGATCTTAACCGCTCTCATGTAAGCCAAAGGGGAACAACATCGGCCTCCACCAAAGATCATCTCAACCACTGTAGAAATGTCTAATTCAAGCGACAAGTCAATCAGCGTCGCGGAGGCGTCAACAACAAACCCTTACACCAAATCAGTAGACACAATCGAATCTTCTTTTTGGCCCAGCGCCTGATAAACATACAGATACTACAACTCTCAGACATTGTCGGACATCGTGATTTGCTATGGCGACAACGGCGAGCGCATCTTCTACGGCCATAAGCTCCAATTGTCAGCCAAGGCTCATTGGTTTGAGAACGCCTTCACACATGGTTTCGCTGTACGTTAGCCCTAAATCAGTCTTGTCCATACCACTTACGTCATCGCAGGAGACCGGTGCCGAAAAGGTCACCCTCCACGAAGATGATCCGGCCGCTGTCGAAGGCATGCTCAAGGACATCTACGGAAAACAGCCCATCGACCTGAACTGCACAGATATCGAAGACATCTTTTTCGCCATTGAGCTTTACCGTGTCGCCGATAAGCACGACTGTCCGTCGCTCGAGACTGACGCCCCCGATCTCCTTGGCAGCATCGTCGGAAAGTTCTTTGATCAGCTTCACACCCAGCAAGAGGCGAGCAGACTTGACGATCTTTACAAGATCGTGAACGCTGTGTACGACTTCGAAGAGACGCGCAGTGGTTCGAAGATGTCGCCAACTTTACAATCACTCTTAAGTCGCATCTTCTCGAACGATGCCGCAAAGCCGTTCGAAGGCTCGCAAATGCTGTCGAGGACCAGTTCCAAGGTGGCGGAGCAAATCCCGGAGTTCGGCCGCGACATGTATATGGGAATGCTGAATGTGCAGATGAATATTTTTAAGGAAGAGGGGCAAATGCCACTTATTTCTCTTGTTTCCAAAACCAAGTGTTCGAGTTACGGATCGAAGCGCAGCTTGTCGATCTCCTGTGGTGCCACGGGTCATTGCTGGAACTATGGGGAGTTCAAGGATGACTGAAAGTCTCGCAGGGTGAGCGAAGGCACCCGCTTAACAGCGGAAGCTTGAAGAGGACTGTTGCGATATTGAGATGCGAAGGTGAAGGCTGAAGGTTGCCGCTGTGGAACCTCTCACTTCAAGCATCCGCCTTCGTATGCTTGCTGGCATGACCCGCCTTCGGGCTTGCTTTCGATGCTTTAGAAGTTCGATAGACCATGATGATTATTCGTCAATACAGAATATGACGCTAAGATTCCGAAGTTCGGTCAGTGTTCCTTTCTTGGTATGGCCGAAGCGCGCCATTACCGCTTCTTTCGCTTGTGAACAAGTACATCTGCCCAGCATGTGGACGGAAGTGGAAAGCACCTATGCGATAATCATGTTTGCAAAGTGAGAATACGTTAGTGATGTTGCGGTGAGTTTCGCAAGAGTCGTTCTCACTCACCGAGTGAGAGACCGTCAGTCCCAGACAGTCATGCAAGCTTTGGCCCGCTATTTAGGAGCTATCTTCCCACGATTCTGAAGATCCTAGTTTCTCTTCCACATACTCGACCAAAATCCACAAGCTTGGAGAATCATCATCACTGTCCGTCTACCTCGAACAATGGATACACAAAAGTCGACTAGAGAGCCGCCCTCGCAGACGTCCAAAAGAGTCGCTGCTCCGGTAGATGGCAACGTGGGCAAAAAGAGAAAGCTGGGCTTCAAAGAGTAAGATGGCCTTATCTCAGACTTCAACCACGGCTAACTGTCACTCCCAAGATACGCGGATTCATCGATTCTCTCTGACGTTACGATACGCTATGGAGATGCTGGGGAGCTCAGCTTCGAAATACACAAACTCATCTTGTGTGCCCATTCGCACTGGTTCAAGGCAGCGTTTACTGGCGGTTCCAAAGTGTGTTAATGTGTCGCTTCCTCCGCAGTCGTAGTATTGACGTATGCAGGAAAGCGATGCCAAGACTATCCGCCTCATTGGCGATGACCCTGCTTCCGTCAGCGCTATGCTCACGTGGGTGTACAAACAGCAGATTGTGCTGCCAAACACTGAGAGACGGTTATCTGCGAATATGAGATACTGCGTAGAACTCTTTCGCGTTGCCGACAAGTATGACCTTCCCATGCTGTGCAGCGATATTCAAGACAGGTTCCACACTCAACTTCATGTCTGGCTTTGCAGAGCTCAACATGAATCGGAGGATCCAGCTCTAAATGAAAGGGTCTACACATTGCCCAACAAAAAGCCCAGTCACCCTCTAGTCATGTCGCTACTGGCTATGACGAAATACGTGCCACTCCAGATCCTCCAGAACGATGGTGAGGCGCCTTCTATGCTCATCAAAGCAGCCAAAGATGTTTCGGAGTTCGGCGGGGACATATTCTTGTTTCTCATGGACAAAACGAAATCGGACGTGAACCCCGAGACCGGGGTGAAGTCCATAACCGAGTTGGATATATAGTCCCAAGCCAAATGCCCCAAGTGCGAATTCCTCCTACGCCTGATCTCCGAGTGGTTCAACGGCGACGGCTACTGCTTTGGCTGTGGCTACTACATTGAAGACTGGTCGGAGTGTGAGGAGCTCGAACCCATGTCTCCGAGCAGTTCTGTACAGGGAAGTTGAGGCCACCGGAATTGTGACAAAGAGTGGTTGGACTTCGTACGTGAGACAAAAAACGAGCCGATATGCTAGAGAGGACGAGGCCGACAGCGAGATGCAAAGGCGGTGATAGAGGGCATTATAGAACATAAAAAGCTCTTCGTCAATACAGGACAAGACACCGACCAATTCAGCCAGGTTACCTTGGAATTCTGCTCAATCCAAACTCAGGTTTGCCTTATCTGGAAAAATTGAAGCCGTACAGTCAAGTGAGGTGTGATCGGTCGATCTGCGGTGAAGTGAGAGTTTGCCGTCGCAGTGTCTCACCGCGCTAGTACAATACAATTGTCTTTGCTCCCGCTCGCCCACAACTCCAACCTAAACACGACGCATCCAGTTCTCCAGGATCGCAAAGTCATCCGCACGCGACCATAGACGCGTCGAAGCGAACGGCTGATGGATCGACCGGCCTTGAGGATAAGAGACGCGAAATCGGCCTTCAGGACTGACACTGCAGAAATTGACGCCGAGAGCGACATGCTGATATGGAGTACACAGATATGCCAATTCAGCAACCTTTTCCGACATGACCATCCGCTACGACCATGAGGGAGAGCTTGCCTTCCAAGCGCACAAGTTGAAACTCAGTGCGAAATCTCACTGGTTCAAGGCGGCTTTCCGAGCTGGCTTTCAGGTGCGGCGCTCCAGAAGGCTAGCAGGAACCCCACTAATATTTTCAGGAGAGCACTGCCAAAGAGATCTGCTTGCATGATGACGATCCAGCTGCAGTGACGGCAATGGTCGACTTCGTATATGGCGAAGGCATGATCAGTTTCTCAAAGATTGATACGTCTGCAGCGGCCCTCATTTTCTTGATCGAGTTGTACCGCGTTGCAGACAAGTACGTGGGAAATCTTGGGGAATATCTGAAGCGTAATCGTTGACGAGAACGATTGTGACCTCAATTGGGTCTGTGAATGGAGCCCCGGCCCCGGAGTTTAGCCGGCGCTAGTGGTGTTAGCGACGGTTTCAACTCAGGCCTCGAGGGGTCTATGTAGTCTTGCGACTTCCAATACCAAGTGCTTTGACGACGTGACGACCCATAACGACTTCCCTATACTTTTGATATCACTCTTTTGCCATACACACTTTCATTGTTGCAACAGCCCGACCTACTCTCAACCACGACATCGGCGACGACTTGCCCCACTGCCACGATACTGCTACATCCTAGCTAGACCACGCGCCCCTTTGCGGGACTTGACCGCCCTTGCTGTACTCACACCTCAACTCTGCGATTGTATCATCACAGCTCGACCTCTATCCGCCACAATGCCCGAGACCACAAAAGTGGTGCCCCTCACGTGCCATGGACACTCGCGACCTGTCCCGCACATTCACTTCTCGTCTCTCATGAACGACGACCAGTACTATATTATATCAGCATGTAAAGATGGAAATCCCATGCTGCGCGATGGCATCACTGGAGACTGGATTGGCACATTCCTCGGCCACAAGGGCGCTGTGTGGCAGGCGCGGCTCTCTTCAGATGCCTCTTTGGCAGCCTCCGCTTCGGCTGACTTTTCGGCGTATGTATCTTCCCTACCTTACAAGAGCTATATCTGACCTCTTACAGCAAAGTATGGGACACCAACACGGGCGAAGCCTTGCACACACTCACTCACAACCACATTGTCCGCGCCGTCGCCTTCCCGAGCCAACCGAAGCCCCAGATCGTTGCAACAGGTGGCATGGAGAAGAAGTTGCGCATTTATGACCTCTCCCGAGACTCAGCGACAAGCTTTGAGATCGGCGCCGGCGTGCATGAGGGGACCATCAAGTCTATCGTCTGGACGTCTGATTCTAACATAATCATCACGGCAGCAGAAGACAAGAAGATCCGATGGTGGGACCTGCGGCAACAGAAGACTATTGGAGAGCATGAAGTTGAAGGCGCGGTTGGCTCGTGCGAGTTGGGTAACACTTCCTCGGACGGCTTGCTGAGCGTGGCCGCTGGAAACAGCGTCTACTTCTTCAACAGCCTCTCTCCAGGATCGCTTGTAAAGAGCATCAAGACGCCGTATGAGATTGCGAGTGTGGCACTACACGGTGGAGAGGGGAGGTTCGTCACTGGTGGTAGCAACCAAAACGACACCTGGGTCAGGTTGTGGGACTACGAGAAGGGGGAGGAATTGGAGACGAACAAGGGACATCACGGTCCCATTTGGTCATCTAGCTTTTCACCCGATGGCAAGCTGTATGCGACCGGTAGTGAGGACGGTACAGTGAAGCTTTGGAAGTTTACATCAGGGCCGTACGGGTTGTGGAAATAGGCCAGCAATTGCAATGGCATTCCCGAATGAAAGTCGACTTTTCGAATATCAACACTACAATATTTGGCCAACAGCGACATCGCATGCCTCGTTGCGAGATTGTCCGGAAGCATGCATCCATCTACCTGGTACACTGCATCGTCTCATCGCCAACCGCTCCACTAACCGAGCGGGGTAACGCGATGCGACCCGCGCGTTCCCTAATGCAGTCTACCGAACGATCCTCATTATCGTCGTCCGCTACAGCAACCTGCATCTACGCTACGAGCATTGAGGGTAGTGATAAGCACGTTCGGCAGTGGAGATAAGCATCACCACAAATGATATGTCAATGTCCAATGCGATCGCTGTTGAGCCTCTGCCAAGGGTGGGAGTCTTGACATTCGCTACGGTATAAGAGTACAAGTGCCCGTGGTGACGTTTGCTGATGAACATTGTTGTCTTTGGTCTCAAGTCACACCATACGCGGAGCGTGAATGGTCTCTACCATATGTTACATTGACACGTCTTCACATTACCAGGTCACTGTGGACAGAGAATCGACAAAATGTCGGAAAAGAAAGATGAAGTTTCTCCAGTGCGAGACCCTAGTGTCGACGAAGGCCACATGGCCGCTGAAAAGCAGATGCGCGACATAGGCGCAGACCTCTACCTCGAAGTCCGCCAATACTCTCGCGAAGAACTCGACGCCGAACGGAAAATCGTGTTGAGAAAGATCGACTGGATAATCATGCCCATGGTACCGAACTTCCCCTACATCGAGAAGATACGAGTATCTAACCCAACCACCAGATCTGCATAACCTACACCATCCAATTCCTCGACAAACTCTCCCTAAACTACGCCAACGCCTACACCCTGACGCCCGACCTAGGCCTACAAGGCCAGCGCTACTCCTGGGTCGCCGCCATCTTCAACTTCGGCTACCTCTTCTGGGCCCTCCCCGCAAACTACCTGATCCAACGCCTGCCCGTCTCCAAATACACCGGCTGCATGATCTTAATCTGGTCCCTCCTGCTCTGCTGCCACGTCGCGGCGAAGAACTACGCCGGCATGCTCGCCCTGCGCTTCTTCCTGGGCATGTTTGAAGCAAGCATCAGCCCCGCGATCATGAACATCGTGAGCATGTTCTACACACGCTCCGAGCAGCCGCTACGCATGTGCGTCTTCCTCGCATTTAACGGCGTAGCGACGATGATCGGCGCGTTACTCGGATACGGGCTGGGCCACGCGCACTCGCCGCATATCAAGACGTGGCAGCTCATCTTTCTCGTCATCGGGCTGGTGAATTTCGTCTGGGCGTGGGTGTTTCTCTGGGTCATGCCGGATTCGCCGTCAACTGCCAAGTTTCTAAGTCACAAGCAGCGGATTGTGGCGATTGATCGCATCGCGGGGAATATGATTGGCGTCAAGACGAAGACGCTGGATCGCTCACAAGCAATAGAAGCGCTGCTGGACGTCAAAGTCCACTGCCTGATGCTCATCGGCCTCGGGTGTGGCGTGGTCAATGGCGGCGTGTCGAATTTCGCATCCAGCCTAATCCGCGGCTTTGGCTTCTCGGGGATTTACGCGACCTTGTTGCAACTTCCCACCGGGGCGATTGAGTTCGTCGTCGTCCCATTGTGTGGGCTGGCAGCTGGTTATTTCAAGAACACGCGCTGCTTGATACTGGCATTTATTTGCTTGCCGCCGCTGGGAGGATTGCTGGGCATTCGACTCACGCCGTTGAGTCAGCGGTGGAGTCTGGTTGGGTGTACATGGTTGCAGTATATCGTTGGTGCGCCGGTCATTTTGTCGTGGAACTTGCTCACTACGAATATTGCTGGGCATACGAAGCGCAGTACGGCGAATGGGCTGTGGTTCTTGTTCTATGCAGCGGGAAATATTGCGGGGGCGAATCTTTTCTTTGCGAGAGAGGCTCCGAGGTACTTCTCCGCGCTCACTGGACTTATTGTGTGTTACTGCGCCATGGTCGTCATTGCGGGGTTTCTGGCGGGCTGGATGTGGATGGAGAACAAGAGAAGAGATAGGTTGTATGGTGTTGCTGAGGACGAACAGGCTGTCGAAGACGGGTTCAGGAACCAGACAGATGGGCAGGCGAAGCATTTCAGATATGCTTTGTGAGAAATGTGGACATTCACACTGGCATGCCATATGACATTTGATCAAGCATGGACTTTCAGTATCCCAGGAACGCCGGTTCAGAAGCGTTTCCATTACCATATCCTCGGAACAATATTGCTTTCTCAAGACGTACGACCAATGAATGTTTGATTGAAAGATTGAGCAGGAGGATCATGTGGTTTCCCGTTCAACCACACATGCTGCGTCACCCATTCACTTTGCTACTCATGCAAAGCAGCCCAGGCTCCCTCAACCAAGCCGCCTACTAAGGTACGTGCCTCCCCAAGCTACTTTCTATATCTCTAGTCACAGCTCCCCATCTGCTCGCTCTCTATCACACGTCGTCCCCCACGGACTCGGCACCAACTTCCAACTCCCTCAGTTTCTCTACCTTGGGCTCCTATACCCCCCCTTCACGGAAAGGAAAGCCATAATGAGCGCCCCCATTCACCCACGCTTCATAGCCGTCCAAGCCGAAGTGTCCGCTCTGCAGAACCGACTAGGCCGCGACCCAAACGGCCTAGCAAAACCCTGGACCGCAGAGCGCGACGCCGCCATGACCCATCTCATGACCCATCTCCTCGCAGAAAATGCCGACAAGATTGCCCTCCTGAACTGGCGCTTCGATCAGGAGAAGGAGAAACACCAATCCACCCAGCAGCAGCAAGTGTATACTAAAGACAGCATCCTCGACACGATTGCCAGCGCGGATTTCTCGAGCACCGAATCGCTGCAGAAACTATCCTGGTGCCTCGACACCCTAGCCCATACGTACATCGGCATCGGCACGCATTGCAAGTACGTGTATCGCCTGAGCCCTTCCATCTCGCTGCTCCACCTCGAAACCGGCTCAGAAGCCGAAGAAACCCGGTTTCTCGAACACCACATGGAACTCGATCTCTATCTCAACGGCAAAGTCGAACTCCACCGCGGTGCCTCCCAGTCCATGCTCTTCTCCATCGCGCAGCTCGGCCGCGTCGAATGCGTGCCAGAGGCGTACTTCAAGAACCTACTAGCGCAGGGAAAAGTCGGGGCGGACATGGACTGGCACGATTCGGGCTATGTGCTCGTCACCCGTATTAACGAGAGGAAAGCCGGTGAAGTGTGGCTGCTGTACGACCTCACTCCTATCGAAGACATCAACGGCGAGGCTTCCTCCATCGATGAGATCGATGCAACTGCGTTCTATCTGCCTGGAAATAAGATGAGGAGGCCTGCACTGAAGATCGCGGACAGTATCGACGAGCTGAGGAGGGGAGGGGAGTGGAAGATTGGGGCTTGGACGAAAAGCTTTACAGACTGGTGCCTAGGGCTGAAGTCTGAGCTTGAGAGCGTCGTAAGGGGGTTTGTCTTGGCGATTTGGAATCAGGCCTGGCTTTGCGTATTGATCAAGTAACGAAGACTATTGTGCATTCGGAAAATTAGCAATGGTATGAAAGGTGAATGAAACATGCCACAGTTCCAAGTTCGCCTCAAAAGACACAACATCTGTTATATTTAACTATCAACACAAGCCCCCTCTCAGCCCTCTTTCCACCCTCAAGTACATCCCCTAGCCCGTCAAAGTACGGCAACTCAAAATTCAAAACTCCACCCAAATGTTAAACGCTGTGCTCTTGTGTCTTTAGAAAAGCATCGAGCTCCAAGTAACTCCCCTTTTCGCGAGAGACGGCTTTGAAATCGTGTAAAAACAATGTTTCTGCCCGCGCATGATGCTTTGTCTATGTTGACGCCTTTTTCTTGTCCAGATGTGATGATGCGTTTATAGGAAAAAAGGGTTGTTCCAGGAATGAGATCGCGATATATACAAGTTTGGGACGATCGTTCGGATTTACCAAGTTTCCTAGATAAATGTCAGTAAGGGACTCTTTCATCATTCATACGGGTAACTCACGGCAATGTACTGTCCATCCAGCTTCTTCTGTGCCCAGAATTCCTTCGCCTGAGCCCTGCTGATGCCACCCTTCTGCATGGCAACCTCCATTAGTGACTCTTCGACACCCTCGCCCATGCCCTTGCTACTGCCACAGACGAAGATGCGACCATCTAGCGCGTTGATGACGAACCACACAATATCAGCCTGCACGCGGACCTCATCCTGGACGTATTTGACTTCGCTCGATTCGCCGGTCTTGACCTTGCGGCTCTGCACGACCTTCTTGATTTCCTTTTCGTGGTCGCCAAGCTCGCCAGAGTACAGCTCGTCGAGCATGGAGTCGCGCACGCCCTGGATCAGCCAAATCTTGTTGGCGCAGTTGGCGTTCTTCAGCCTGTTCAGAATGAAGCCTCGGAAGGGAGCCATGCCGACACCAGCACCGATGAGGACCATTGGACCCTCACCGCCGAATTGCTTGGAGAGTGGGTTGGCCATAAGCCCTCGGAACATAGGGATGCGCATATCGAGGATGCTCCTGGGGTCGATGCCCTCGTTCTCTGCTGATATGAATGTGTGAGCCATACGCTCCATGAAGCCGCTTCCTACGCCTGTGCGTGTTGGGTGACTGGGCTGCCAGTTGGGCGTCTCGTGGATGGTCACGGCCATTTCGATGAGGCGGCGCTTGCCGGGGAGGCCAGGGCGTGCAGACGAGATGTGAGGGTCGTTCGATAGGGAGTAGAAGCGCGGCATGAGCTGGGTGAGGACGGAGAGGAGGTCTGGTAGCGGCGGCTTCGAGGACGGGAAGGCGTTGAGCAGCTGCGCGAGTGTGAGGTGCGATGAGGTTCGGAGGTCACAGAAAGCTGCTTGACCCTGCGCAGAGCAGAGATATGTGAGGATCTTCTTCTCGTTGGGCGCGTCTGCGTGCTCAGCCATGACGCGCAGGAGGTTCTTCGTAGGCGGGTGGGACTGCACGTCTACACACCAGGTCAGTAGCTCGCGACGCGTGGTGCTCAGCTCGCGGGGCTGATCCTCGCCCCAGATAGTCGGCCATCGTCCAGTCGCTGTCTTGAGCGTGACTGGCTTGTCGCGGACAAACTTGGGGATGCAGAGGATGTCGAAGAGCTCGTCGACGATGTCCTGTGAGTTTGGCGGGCAGATACCAATGGCGCCGCCAACCTTGAAGTCGACACCGCCCTCGTCGGGATAGTCGGTGACGTCGATATCGAAGTGGTATGTCCGCTTCTCGGCGCCCGGCTTGGTCAGCTCGCGGGCGTGGTACAGCGGCGCAGAGTAGACCTGGTATGGCGGGTGCGGCTGGACGTACTTGGGCGGCGTCTTGTGGACCTCGGACACGTGCTTGATTTCTTTTGGGAGACCCTCAAACGACATGTTTACTGGCGGGATTGGCGTTGTGTCTGTGAGCTCACTATCGAGAGATAAAGGGCCCAATCGCAGGTTGAGGCTCCTGAAGGCGGCATTGTCGGGAACGACGACAGGCACAAAGGAGTCAGAGGAGGCATCCGGGGCCAATGTCTTGAGCAGACAGCATCCGCCGCCGCAGCACTGGCTTATGAGCTTTGTGGCCGTCTCGCCGTCACCTAAGATCCGTCTGATGTCGGTTGGGCTGTCTGAGATGAGCGTGGTGGAAGCGCGTCTGGGCCGCGACTGCCCGTTGAAGTTTACCGCTGCGGCAGGAAGGTCCTCGAGCTTGTCCACCACCTCCTCGACAGCGCGGTCGGGCTCGGTCACGGGAGTCACAGCCGCCTCCGACTCATCGCTGCTGTTGGTGCTCCATAGAATCGACTCGCCTGACGATTTCGGCGACTTGGGCGACGTCTGCTCGGCCTGTGACTGTGAATCGGCCGGGCGCAGGGAGAGCTGGGGAATGGTATGAGGCTCAATAGGAATGGGGTCGTGTGGGTGCGAAGTCGACGTCTCGGGTATCGGACTGTGACTGGGCATGGTCTGCGTGGAGGCCATGGCGCAGGGTGGGTAGTGGTAGTAGAAGCGGAGGGAAGGCCTTATGGAAGGCGCGACAAAGACTGATGGCGCGAACCATGGTTAGCAATACGGCCCCAAAGCAACTAGACGCGATGCATAATTCAACGACAGTAACGGTGCGGCATGAATCCGCTGCTCTTCTCCGTGCTTGGATAAGCCCTCAGCCGGGACGCCGAGGAGGAAAGTGTCGTTCGTCGTCCATCAGATAATTCTTTATCTGATCGTGGGGTGACATTTACTCACGTTGTGGCACAGATGGCAAGCGGGGACTAAAGAGTGACAGCCGCCTGCTTAGCTTGAGGGCTCTCAGAGAATACACGGTGAAAAGAGGTCCAATATTATGTGACTTCCAGAACAATTGGTGTGCACTGAAAAGCGTTGTGAGGAGAAATGATGTCGATGATGGCTGCTGTCGGAATTCGGTCCTGTAAGGATCCAAGCGCCTCAGCGGGAAGCAGGCCCAACGTCAGGCTAAGAATCGTTCCGTGAATCTCCTGATCGGCCACTTTTCACCCTTCGATACACACCGCCCGGAGGACCATATCGTCGCTGCAAGCACGTGATTCGCCGGTTCGACGCGACATCGGATGACGCCCACTTTTTCCGATCTGATTACCGACATCGCATCAGATAACACCGTGCCTCAACACGATACGAGTACGAAGCACTCCAGCTGTGATTACTGATACAGTCCCCGCGTTGGAAAGTGACGCCGGAAACACTCTCCCGTCCCAGTAATCCTCTCGCGTCCCCGCGCATCGCCGTGTGCAGCGCCTTGCATCTGCAGCATTACGTCTTCGTGCGCCACTGCGGTTACGCTTCCCGCATGTGGATTTGCGGTGCTTCACGTACGTGTGCGCAGAGCGATAGAAATGTGGTTGATTACCAAGGCCATTCTGACAGGTCAACGCCAGTTTTGTCTTGGAGAACCCACGCAGGGACTCGGTAGTCACTCTGAAGTGGCACTTACGCTCGAGCACGTCGAAGCCACCACCTAGCGGCCCCACAAGGACCCCACGGTGCAGTCTCAAAGGTTAAACTACATCCCACTAACAATGGTAGGATCGTGGCGAGGACATACACGATGCACGGCAATACATCATATTCCCATCGCATCCACAGCACTGGCTAGCTCCGCCACTTCTTCCGAACCATCAGGCACGTATCCAACACCCTCGCATTGCCCCTCGTCATCGAACTCAACACCTATGATCTCTTTTGCAACCCACATCGCCGTCTGCGCATGCAGACTTGGCGGTACGAATGCATTTCCCGTCATGCCACCATACACTCGACTCTTCCCATCTGCAAGAGCCTGGAACACAACCAGCTGATCCCGCATATACTCATCCACGCATCCACCATGCACGATCTCACCCAACAAGTCATCCGACACTCTCTTCACCATAGTCGGCACAATTCTCTCCGTCTTACCAGGTCGTACGCCTCCGTCGTATAACCAATCGCGCCCGAGTTTGACGCCGGTACTTGTTGTCGCCACGAGCAGGATGTAGTACCGCTTCTCATGATGCGAGTCTTCGAAGGTGATTTCAACATCAACTGAAGAAGGACTTGCCCCGAAGAACCGAGTCTCACGCTTCTCGAACATCAGGTCTAACTCGTCGCGGAAATGCTGCTCTGTATCTCTCGGCGCGATGACGACGGCTTTGACGCGTATAATTTCTCCCCGATTAGTGAGTTGGAACGCACTCAATTTCGTAGTGAGAGGCCCGATGGTGTACGTGACGCTTCCGAGCGACGTACTCCCCTGCGACCAGCCTCTCGACTGGATCGTTGCTTCAATCGGCGGGATACCAATGAGTGCGAGCATGGGTACCAGCACTTCGGCGACATACTCGTGAGACGGCGAATTCGATACATTTGTGCCTCCCGTAACACATAATCGAATCGGCGCCCTTGGCCCCGAAAGCAATAGATAAGGCAGAACAGCCTGCAGGACGAGATTGATACTGCCAGGCGTGGATTGGGTGATGCGGACTTCACTTCCCTGCTCCAAGTTCGTATGCGACCCAGGCGTGAACGTGATTTCCTTGCTCTTAGGTCCAACGCCGCTTAATCGGGCGTTGCATGCTTCGCCAAGCCATTGCACGGATGTGAGATGTTGAGCCTTCAGCCCGCCGCCGCCGGCTCGTCTGCCGCGGATGTTGGTGATGTTAATGGGTTTCTTGGTCAGGCTGGCGAGACCGAGGGCGATGCGTAGGAGCTGGCCGCCACCTTCCAGTGTTGTGCCTTCTAGATGGATGGGCGCGAGAGTTGTGGGTTTTGGAGCCATGGCCAGATCGAGATGTGTGGAAAGCTGATGCGTTAGTCGCGCGTTAGGCCCAGAGACGCATGGTATATGTCTCGTTGGTGATGAGTCGAAGTGACTTCAGCCTTGTTTGCTAACAGTCATATCTGGGCTGTGCTACGTTTCTATCTCACTACCATCTGAGCCGGCAGATCTTTTGCAATAATACTGGCAAAAGTGCTCATAACGCTTCTTCGTCCTATGTTAGACTACTTCGTATGTAAGGTTTGTTGCTAGGTATCGCCGCAGAGAGTTGCGGTGCATGCAGCAAGCAATCAGCCACAAAGCTTGTGCAGGTGACGTCGCGCACACAATAGCTGCAAATCATCATCGAACTTCTACCATCTGAGCGCGATCAATTCACGTGTTTCCCACGATTTCGTGAGTGCGTGTGTCGTTCGCGTGTCTTTGTCCCATCAATCCCGCGGCACGTGGTCCGGGCGAGATCGACTGTCTCCATTTCGTCATTATCCGAGGCGTCAACTTTTGTCGGTAGTCTGTCTAAACACGGAGCAGCTGTCATCGACCCACCACGACGACAACACTAAACACCGCCATGTTGAGAGTTTATATACAGCGCCAATTCACCTTCACCACTAGGTAGACGTCCGTCTGCCCGCCCTTCACGATGCGCGGTCCGCTGGGGTTGTCCGCCAAGGCCTGGAATGGTCCGGGGAACGGAGCGCTTTTCTCCCATATACAACCTCGCACGCCGTCGCAGATGATAGCGAGATCTTTTACGAAGAAGCCCGCGACGATACGACACACACCGAAGAGCATTGCGAAACCGCAAAGAAGCTGTGTAGCATGCCTCTTCCCCTCCACGGCCGGATTACGCTCTGCATTGGCAGGCACCACTCGTCGCAATGGCCTGCTGCACCCGATACGACTGTTTACTACGTCGAGAATACTGGCAGAAGCGTCTACAGAGGTGAAACCACCGGCAAAGAAGCGCAAGTCATACAAAGACGAGATCAAAGAGAGGGGCATGATCGACCTAGAAGAACATGACGGCGAGGGCGAGGACGGCGAGCAAGGGTTCGCAAAGTCAGAAAAGGCAGCAGCAGCGCGACAGGTTAATCTGAGCGCGAAGCTGAGCAAAGACGGCTCGGGCAAAGACGGAGGCACACCCGGCGGCTTCAAAGAGATGTGGCGGCTGATCAAGATCGCGCGACCAGAGGCAGGAACCCTCTCGTGGGCGTTTTTGTTCCTCATCTGTGGCTCCGCTATCTCCATGTCTATCCCCTTTTCCATTGGCAAGATCCTCGATGCGGCGACGCAGGCAGAGAAGAACGATGGCTTGCTGTTTGGATTGGACCAGACTACCTTCTACTTTGGATTAGCTGGCTTCCTCGTTGCTGGCGCTTCGTTCAACTTTGGGCGCATCATTATTCTCAGGATTGTCGGTGAGCGCATTGTGGCACGCCTCCGATCGCAACTCTACCGCAAGACTTTCGTCCAGAACGCCGAGTTCTTCGATGCCAACCGTGTCGGTGACTTGATCTCGCGTCTTGGTTCAGACACTATCATTGTCGGCAAGAGCATCACGCAAAATTTGTCTGATGGTCTCCGTTCACTTGTCAGTGGTGCAGCTGGTTTCGTCATGATGGGCTACGTCAGCATCAAACTGACTGGAATCCTCGCATTAATCGGTCCACCGGTTGCCGTTGTTGCTTTCTTCTCTGGTCGTGCGCTACGGAATCTCAGTCGTAAGATCCAGAAGAATCTCGGTACTTTGACCAAGATTGCGGAAGAGCGGCTGGGCAATGTGAGAACCAGTCAGGCTTTCGCCGGAGAAGTCCAGGAAGCTTCGCGCTATAATCGCCAGATCAAGCGCATATTTTCACTCGGGAAAAAGGAGGCCATGGTGGCTGCGAGCTTCTACGGTAGCACAGGTCTAATGGGCAATCTGACCATTATTGCCATTCTTTACGTGGGAGGCGGCATGGTCAAGAGCGGTGTCATCTCCATCGGTGAGCTGTCGTCATTCTTGATGTACACAGCCTACGCTGGGTCAAGTATGGTGGGTTTGTCTGGCTTCTACGGCGAAATGATGAAGGGAGTCGGAGCCGCCAGTCGATTGTTCGAGCTGCAGGATCGCGAGCCTACCATTTCACCGACAAAGGGTCTGCCCGTCAAGTCTGCACGTGGTCCGATTGAGTTCAAGAACGTCACCTTCAGCTATCCTACCCGGCCTGCGGTGACTATCTTCAAAGATCTCAACTTCACCATCAAAGAGGGTACAAACGTTGCCATTGTGGCACCTAGTGGAGCTGGCAAGTCTACCGTGGCTAGTTTGTTGCTGCGTTTCTACGTGCCAACAGCTGGAACCATCACAATCCACGGACAGGACATCACAACCTTGAATGCAAAGCAACTCCGCCGGAAGATTGGCTTCGTCGGCCAAGAGCCTGTACTCTTCTCAGGAACTATCGCAGAGAATATCGCATACGGTGTACCGCAAGCTACCCGCGCCGAGATCGTAGCCGCCGCACGCAAGGCCAACTGCCAATTCATCAGCGATTTCGTAAGTCTCCTCACACTCCTTCAATCGAACAACTGCTAACCCATCCCAGCCCGACGGTCTAGAAACCCACGTCGGCGCCCGCGGCACCCAACTCTCAGGCGGCCAAAAGCAGCGCATCGCCATCGCACGCGCCCTCATCAAAATGCCCGACATCCTGATCCTCGACGAAGCCACCAGCGCTCTCGACGCCGAGTCGGAAACGCTCGTCAACCAAGCGCTCAGCAAGTTGCTCCTGGACAACAACACGACGATCAGCATTGCGCATCGACTTTCCACCATCAAGCGCTCCGACCGTATTATTTGCATTAATTCAGAGGGCCAGGTTGCGGAGGAGGGCACTTATGAGGAGCTGACGAATAATCCCGATGGAGCGTTCAACAAGCTTATGGAGTGGCAGATGAATGGCGGGGAGACGGATGTAAAGGAGGTCAAGACGGAGCAAGAGGATGTTGAGAGGGAGCTCGAACATCAGACAGTTGGGGAGGCGAGGAGGAATAATCGGGTTTGAGTGAACGATGCGGCACTTTGAGTGTTCGTGTTGGAAGAAGGAAGTGAGGGATCCGTGCTGGTCAGGGTCGCAGACGCATAATCGGACGACGACGACGTGCTGGCGGCATTCTCAACGATGCGCATGCCAGTACAGATGATGGAGAGAACGCTGGTTGAAATGCAGACCTGGGCTGAAATTTTCACCAGCTTAAACGATGGGAGAGACGCCGTACCACATCAGCCACGGTCCGCCTCCTGGGGCTCGAGGCCCTGAAGCCCGTTTCATCACCTTGTGTATTCATAGACTCGCATCAACGGGCATAGATCTAATTGTAACATATACCACTCTCAGCATCAATTTATGTCGATATGTATTTCGTCAAGTTTTCCTCTTGGTACCTAGGTAGCAGCCAGCTTCTGATATGCTTGCGCTTACTCATTCATCACTCCACTCAGGTACGACATTACTCACCACGCGGTCTCCATTGTCGATTTGCCCCAGTTAACATCCAGCTAGCTCTCCGCATCCAGCCCTACATGTGCGAATCATACTCGATCCACCAACAGGCAGGCACATACTGACGTCATGCATACACGATCCAAAAGTCCAGACCACGCTGCCATGTCATGTCAGGGCTATGGTACTTGTATATTACCCCCCAAGCCCAACTTGACCATACCTTTCCTCTCTACACACTCAATGTTCCTCCGCACCACCCTTCCTCGCCTCATTTCCAAATCCACCACACGCACATTCAGCACCTCTCACCCCTTCCTCGCCGCATCCAAAATGGATGCCTTCAAAGCCGCTGGAAACCGTAAAGACGCGCCGCCTTCGCACGACATGGTGCACTTCTCCAACCTACTCAGCGAGAAGCGCAGTTTCGGCGATTTCAGGACCGTCCTGCATACGGGGCTGTTTAGCCAGATTGTTGCCATGGAGGTTCCTGTGGGTGGGGACATTGGGGATGAGGTAAGTCTCGCATTTACGTAGACATGGGGAAGCGGGAGTGTGGCGAAGAGGGCTGACCTTCTCCTAGGTCCATCTTGTCGATCAGATCCTACTATTTACGTCAGGTCGTGGATTGGCGACTGTTAATGGCAAAGACCAAGAAGTCAAGAAGGGTGATGTAGTCGTTGTTCCCGCGGGCACGCAGCATCAGTTCGTTACCAAGGGGGATGAGCCATTGGAGTTGATCACCGTGTATGCTCCGGCAGAGCATTTACCCGAGAGTGTGCATAAGACTAAGGAGGAGGGGGATAAGGCGGAGGACGATGGGATTGATGAGGCGCCGGAGTGGAGTCAGAAAAGTAAGAAGGAGAATGAGGATAAGGGGTTGATCAATGAGAGTGGGAAGTATTGAGTAGGCGTTACTAGCAATCGTATCCTCTGCAATATCGCTTCATTACATCCTCCTTTGGACACAGACACTACTACAAGAAAAGCTTCCGCACAGCCGTCAAGCGCTCATCTATCCGGCGGAGTTCTTCCTTCTCCTCGCGGAGCCGTTGCGCCCTCTTCGACTCCTGAATCTTCACCTCTTGTGCTTCCCATAAGGTATATAGCTCAGCCTCCGTGTAACGCCATGTGTGATGGTAGGCATCGGACCCCCTCAGGTGAACGGTCTTGGGCCAGTGCTCAGAATAGCTGATGCCAACTGCTCCCATTATCTGAGATCCTGGAAATCCCATGCCCCAGTATTCTTCGTTGGAGTAGATGTCGATTTCGGTGAGTGTCAAAAACTTTTCAAGCTTGAGGCGATGGATTTCCAAGAGCCATTCGTGCAACACACGAGAGCAAGTGTCCGCTCGCGTCACCACTAGTTTGCGCAACTTGTGTGAAACGATCCGCGGACAGGAGCTGGAGCAAATGGCGCATAGGGGTATGCTGAGCAACGTCAAATTGAGAAAATGTATTGGTATTGAGCGAATGCCGTGGAAATTTGTCGCGTTCGTCCTGGACATCGTCCGGTCCGTTGGCATCTCCAAAGTGGTAAGTCGCGATCCCAGTATCGTTAGGATGCAGCTCAAATTAGGCTTGTCCCAGTTCGATACTGCGGTAAGTATCTCCGGCTGCCAGGGGTCGTTGACCTCATCTACGTATGCGCTCGACAGCATCGGCCAGAAAAGCGGGAAGTTTGTCAACGGCGAGCCGCCCAGATACAAATGCTGGAGATTGGGTAACATAGTGAGCAGTAGGCATAGCAACGTGTCATGTGGATCGAATTTGGATACACGCAGGTCGGCGAGTCACCATTCTCGCGTGTCTGGGGTGATCGACAACTTCTCAATCTCGGTCTGGCAGGCCCGTAGCAGAGAGCGTGGAAGACCGGGGATACTGTTGGGCTTTCTGGCTTCGATGGTCAGAGCAGTGACCTTTGATCGCAGACTAGGATATCTGAATAGGAAGGCGAGGAGACGGTGGACCTTTTCTGAACGCAGGATTGGCGTGGTGAAGAGCACTTCTCGAGCGATAGGGGTAAGACGCTTGGATACCAGAGCGATGTTGAGTAGGTCGAGCTGGGAATCCGATGGCCTGGATGGGACTCGCAGATTTGAAGTAATCTGGAGAAGAAGCTCGTCTGGGAGGTGTAACAATGTCGCACCTGGACAGCCGACTTGCGGGGGTGGAGGAGACATTCTGAAGGTTGAGGTAGATTTGTTTGGTTGATGTCAATCCAGAACAGTCGTGAGAGTTGATTGCGGGCAAAGTTGGACGGAGGAAGAAACGTAAGGTAATTTGCTGGGGCGGAGTGGGGCCAAACAAGAAGGCGCTATCTAGAGTGTAGACCTTAAGCGCGCAGAGATTATGGCATGTGGGAACTTCAAGGAGTGACTTCCAGTCTTTCACTTTAGCTGATCAGAGGCCTCTCCAACATTCACTACTGAGTACCCAATCCTACTCCTTCTCACCACCACCGAGTCCTAAACCTCTCTTTCCCACCACACTCGCAACTTCATCCCAAATCTCAAACATAACCATTCAATATGCGCTCCAACTTGCTCAAACGTTATGCACCCGCATCTACCGAATCCGAAAACACGTCTCCATCCGTCACAGGCATTCGCAAGAGCACTGCGACTGAGATTGCTCGGTTCGATCGTCGACTGCCTTCGGGATTCGCAGTGAGATCTCGTACGTCTTCGGATGTATCTTCCCAGGAGCTCGGAGAGGTGTCAGATTACAAGATTAGCGGCGTCAATGCCGTCCCTCCCGAGCTTATCGTCACCGGAACCCTGGGTACCGCGAAGCCCATAGTGGCTAAGTATGGCGAGGAACATAATTCCGCATCTTCACCAGTAATAACGACAGCTGATGGCCTGATGTGCTTGCCGCGCGAGCTACGAGACGATATTTATACACATCTCATGAGCGACATGCCTGCCGACATTCAAACCCGACATAAAAGTGGAAACATCTTCGCACCACTGGAATACCTACCAGTAGATGCTCTTCCATCGTTAGCATGAGCCAATCACCAGATGCACCGGGAAGTCAGGCTAGTATGACTCCGTCGCACCAAGCTCAAGATCGCCGGATCCTCATGTGGCAATTACTCGTGTCTCTACATGTTTCTTGAGTATCTGAGCGATAGCTATGACGAGGGCTTCCAACGGTGTAAAATCCCTGGAATACGAATCGTTGCTCTGGGGTTTTGAAAAGGACCCTCATGGAGATCTCCGGCGAAAGGCGCCCGTTGATATTCACAAGCGGTGTACCGGCCTAATATAACTCACTGTAAAAATCGAGGATCCGCGTTTGTATGGATTGTACACCTATCTCTGGTCCTTAGAGCTTGCAGGCGACCCTTGAGCCGGGGCTTCCATGACCCCGCTGAGTCACTTTGAGACTAGAATGCAGCTAGACAGTATCTTTGACCATCCAGGTTCTTTCAGGCTGAAGGTAGTGTTTGTGGATATTCGAAATGTTTCGCAAAGTATTGAGATGCGGCCTGAAGAGCCCCTTGCTGCGCGTGCGCAGGTTCTATAGGGCTATCGTGTGGAGCGTGGGAGTAAGGTCAAGCTTGAAATATACGTCAAACGTTCGACTTGGGTAGGAGGGGTGAAGGGTTATGTGGAAGAGTAGTGGATGGGAGACATATCTAGGGAGGGTGTGTAGAAGCCACGGATAGAAGACATCGCATGAAAGAAATCATGGGACAGTTGAGCAAGGCAAAACGTGTCCATCGCAGTGCTTCGCGCCGCTCTTCTATGCTCGAATCGTGCCAAAACCACAGCATAATTCCCATCAGTGACCTGATCACATTACTGCCTGAAGACCATACAGAGTCTCTTTCTGAAATCTTACAGGTTGTTCCACAACCTAGTTCTCGAGAACTCCTCCCCCAAAGAACGAAATGATAGCCATGATGCTTGTCACCGAATATATGTGAATATGCCAAAAATCTAAGATCGGTCTCGCCTGACATCCCACCACACCTTTCCTGCAATACACAGGCCAAGTAGAAATAGGGGGATGAAAACCATGCCAAATACCAGACCAATAATAGAGCCGATCCTCAGATGCTCATGATGAAGGCTCATGACAGCGCGCGAAAGGTGGGTCTGGACCATCCATGGGTCCATATTGATGCAGTTGACTCCTAGGATGTTGAGGTGATCGTGTATTGGGTAATGGGTTGGATAGTGGAGGACGACTTACCATGAGTCTTAATTCGGCAGGAAGATCCAAAAAGCGAGACGCCTCGCAGCTGTCAGCGCTTGCCATTTTGGTGGGCCGATTGTGTGTAGTTGACCAGATCTATCCGAGGGCTGTCGAGGAACCAGAGTTCAATGCAATATACACCTGGGCGGTCTGTTGTCCTTGGTGTGATGGTCTGTGCACAGTTTTGCAAACGGGCAGCCAGGGCGATACAACTCGGTGACTCTTTTCAGAAAGGCCATTTGAAGTTCAATGACATCATAGAAATGGGCTCCGCTCAGTCCTCTGTGCGTTGTCGCAAACAGGAGTCATGTGAAGTCACACTAAGGCTCGTGCTTTACAATTCACAGTCATCACACGCAACATGTATATATACTCAAAAATACCGCGATTTGCATGAAATTACTAGAAACCTACTTTCAATAATCACCCAGTTATATTCAAATTCATTTGAGAATATATTTGTCCTTTGAACAGCTGTCAAACATTTTCAAGCACAGTGTGTTGGCAACATGTTAATCACCCAGTCCATGATCACAGGTATACGAAAGCATCAAGCCATTTCTCGGGTATGAAGGACTATGCAACCAGGGCAACAACTCCTGTGCTCTACTCGTCGTCCACAGACTCAACAACGCTATCCTGGAAACCTGCAAAGGTGTTTACTTGGAGGCGAGAAAACTTCTCCATGCCACAGCGAAGGAGTATCATATAGATGGCAGTACAAAGATCATAATCGGCACGCGCACAACAACAACAACAACAATAACAACGGGAGAAGACCCCGTGGAGCTGCTAGCTCTGTTCATCATTGCAGCTGAGCGCGCCTGAAGTCTTGCCCGTCAACCACTACATACCGATCAGTTTGCGCCGGCACATGTTCTGTCTGAGGAAGAAGTACTTAAAAGTAAACAAGAAGCTCATCTAATTTTCCGTTTTCTGTGTCCGCGTGGAGGCAGACTCGGAGATCGACAAGGCGGAGTTTGTTAGGCTCCAACCCCTCTGGGACAGACTTCGAAAGCTGGTCGATTTCAAGCCTGGAATGAAGCGGTGGGTCATCAATCCTGGTGATCCTATGTGAATCCGACAAAATGAGAGCCCACTCGACCCAGCTGTCTCTAGCAAAGTGAACGAGTCGCTCAAGGGCGGGTGGGTTCGGAACTGGGCAGGCGATGGATCCGGCTTCCGCCTTGACCCGACTTCTTTCGATCTTGGGCAGTGATGTTTTCACAATGATGGCGGATCGCGATAGACTCTTTGATTTGGCGAATTGGTTAGAGAATCGAGTGGTAATACTTCTAGTAGTGGCTATAAATCACCATATACAAAACCACATTATGAGAAACCTTGAACTGTCGAAATCCGATTCAATATGTTCTCTCAAATTCAGAATACTGTCCTATAGCGCGATGATCAGCCGAAACCTTCATCCCAAACTCTGCTCAACACCCCACGCCCCCCTCCGCTGCCTCAACCATACCATCCCGTAGACCGAGAATCCCAAAGCGCTAGCAACGCAGAATATGAGTATGATGTAAGCCGCGACTACACGAAGGTCAACTGATTCACTTGGAGCGTTGGGATCGTAGGCTGAGGGAATGTGACTTCCCAAATCAGCAGAAGTTGCAACAGCTACGCGGATGAACTTACTCTGCGTATGCCGGCGGCGGCGGCAAGATTGCGTTCCCAATCTCGTTGGCGTGCATGATGTTGGAGGAGGATTAGGGCGGTGCTGTGTCCGTGGTATTGTGGCAGTGATGGCTTTGAAGGCTCTTTGAGGTGTTGCACTTCACAGAAAGCTTCGCTGCGAAAGTGAATGATTTACGTGAAGCTGCAAAAAGAACTTCCATTATTGATGCCAATTTGATGATAAACAACTAACAATCCTTCACTTCCTCCAACCACGTGGTTCTGCCTCCTTCTTCTCCACACTGATACCCGCGTTGTCCATCAAACCCCAGATATCCTGCCGTAGAATTCGCAATGTCTTTGATTCCCGGACTTCTCCTACCGACTCAGAACTATCGCTCTCATCATCTTGATCGCGACTCATATTCAAGATCACCTTGATGCCAGTCTTCATGAGCTCCACAGCTCTTTCATTCATCGATTCCGACTGACGCTCCTCCGCCCTTGCGTATTCACCGTACGCACCCGACGAGAACAACTCCCTTTCTCTCCCACCCCGCCCCGCAACAGCATAGTGCTTCCCATCAACAGCATTCTACGCATCGACGCGATAATCCGGCACAAGCGTCGGGTACCAGCGATCGCACCAAAGCTTGATTGACGACAGCTGGTCCAGCAAACTCACCCTGAACCCCGTCTCAGTGTCGTGCGCGTCGAGTAAACGCTTCGCCCACGTGTCCAGCGCAGAAGTCGAGTCGATGATCTCCATCGTCTCGATATTGCGCGGGAACAGGTCGGTCGGCGGCACGAATACGGATTCATCATCGCTGGAGAGAAGGTTCGGGACGGATATGAAAGCTTCCTGCGGCGCGACGATGCGGCGGAGATTGGGGAAGCTGTGGAGCGATGTGAGGTGTGAGATTGATTCGAAGAAGTCGGCGCGAGGTTGGCGGACGGAAGCGGGCTCGACCTCACATGTGTCTATGATAAGGGTTTCGAGTGAGTCGCTTTGCATGCCTTCGAGCAGGGTGTCGTAGCTGGTTTTGTCGCGTTCGTCGCCGGGATGTGTGCCGCTTCCTTCTTTGCGCGTGAGGTGTAGGGCGAGGTAAAGCAGGCGTGGCGCGAGATGGATCACAGTGGGTAGGTATTGGAATACGCCATCTTTGGGGAACGCATTGTAGAGAAACTCGACGGGGACTTGGGCGCTGAGCTTTTCGATGCGACATCCGTTTTGATTGGGTATGATGGCGGACGAGGGAATCGCAAAGTTGAGGCTTGCGCAGGTTACAACTTCGACGTTGATGTGGCAGGTTTTCAGGCTCGACATGCACATGATGTGCCAAGGGAGCAGGGCTGGAGAGGTTATGGAAGTCAGGTTTCGAAGACCAGCAACCCAGTGGAGTTTGCCTTCCTCTGACAGCTTGAGATATCCTTTACCGATCTTGAGGTGCATGTCATCATGCTCGGCTGGGACGGACTTGATAGCCTTTTTTGGCAGACGCTTCCCAGAGTACCTCTCATCTGGGACACTTGGGGAAGACATCTTGCCGTCCTTGTGCTCCGGGCTGGGCGTGCACTCTGGTGAGGGTAGAGTTGGAGGCTGTTGTGCGAGTGCCGAATCGCACATAACCATATTTGCAATATGCGTGTATTGATGTTTGATGAGTTATGGTAAGACCCAGATGAAGAAGTGCGCAACGAATAAGTAGCGTCCTGGACAGTCTTCCTTGCGCAGTGAAGTCAATGTGCATGGCTACAATTGCCTCACTTCTAACATGGCAACAACGAAGCGCCATCGCGTTGTCTATTCGCTCACATCACGCATCCCATCCAACTCACCCTCGCATCCGGTCGTAAAGACCAAACATTTCAGATACACATCGTCACCAATAACACCATTAACCTCCTTCACACCCCTCTCCTGAAAGCCTAATCTACGAAACATCTTGATCGAATTCTCATTGTCAGGCTCGCAGTATCCCGTGAAAGCCGTCTGCCCCTTCTCTTCTCGGTAGTACTTGATCAAAGCTTCGGATGCCTCGGTCGCGTAACCACGACCGTAGTACTTGGCCATGATTGCAAAGCCAATGTCCGGGACACTCGGCGCGGAAGGAAAGCGGCCCTTGCGCATCGACAAAATCCCGATGAGATCATGTTTGTTCACAGAGTCGGGAAAAAATCGCGCGTGCTGATCATCTTCACTCCCATCGGCCGCAGCATCGGGAGTAAGCGATATCAGAAAGCGGCCATATCCAGTCTTTTCGAATGCCTCTGCGCCTTGCTCGATGAAAGTTCGTGCAGACTCTTGGGTGTCTCTGACACCTGGCATTCTTCGATGTATGTGGAGTATCTCAGGGCTGTTGTTGAGCTCGTAGATGAAATCGACATGTCTCTCGTTGTTTGGGTCGAGGTGGGACAAAGTGAGGCGTGGAGTCGAGATGTGGAAGTTGTAGTTGAGCATGTTGGAGTTGTTGCGGACGGTATAATACGGAACACAAAATGGTGAAGGTCTCCTTCATGTCTTGGACGTATGTAAGTTAGGCATTCAAGGTTGCCTAATTTAGCTGAGTCATCGACCCTAAAGAAGTGTGGGGCACGGTGGATGTATAAGCACTAGAGAGGAAGGTCATTGTGATAGTGCAACGCTTGCATAATTCCACTATATTCCGCTTGTCTGTGTTGGTGTTGCGGCAGGTTGCCACATTGCATGTCCTGCCATCGCTGCGGTAGATGTCCCAGGCACTTCATCCAGACACTTCCCAAACCAGCCTTTGCTTGTGCACGTAGTAGTGGTGGTAGGTTCGCTTGACGGGGTAGTTGTTGTCGTTGTCGTGGCCGAATTTTTATCTTTGCAACCGAACCAGCCAGGAGTCTTGCAAGTGCTTGTGCTGGACGACGATGTACTCGTTTCAGTAGTGATTGAGTCTGTCGCTGTCGTACTCTCATCGCGACAGCCCCACCAGCCAGGCGTTTTGCAGGTTTGTGTTCGGGTCCGCGTGTGCGAAGACGTGGGTGCTGCAGTTGTTGTGGTGGACGGCTTGGAGTGGGTGCCGTTCTCAAATTTCCAAAGATAACAATCAACACAGTTGACGTCCTCATCTATACACGGCGCTGCCTTTTTGTATACCTTGTAGACGTTGTCGATCGCGTACCTGAGGCGATGGGTTGATGTACTTTGCCGCCACCCAAGATCCTTGACGACGTCATAAGCGCAACGTTTGCCGGTATGGCAGACTGTCTCAAATGCATAGCCACCGATTGAGCAGAAGCTTGAACCACCGCTACATGTGCCCATGTATACAGGATCAGCCGTATGCCCGAAGTGGAAGCCACCAGTGTTTTTTCGTAGAGGTGTTATATCACCAGCAGTAGGAAGACCCAAGCGGCGCGCTGCCAGTGCTTGTGGGTAGGTCTCGAATGTCACTGAAGGTACACCATGCTGGAGACTGATGAGGGAGGCTAGGACGCCGCCAAGGCTGTGGCCCGTCGTGATGATGTTCGCGTTCGGGTACAGCTTTGTGACTTCTTCGTACAATTCCAGGGTTGCTGCATAGTATCGGTTGGGTTTCTGCAGCTCATCCTTGACACAGGTCTGGTCGCAAGTATACGTGCCGGTTTGACAGTCGCACACCTTGCGCCAAAGATACGAGCCACCTTGCCCACAGCAGCAAGAGCCCATCAAGTTGTCGTTCTCTTTGTCGTGTCCGGAAGTTCCGTTACCTTCGAACATGGCTACAGTCGTACCTTTGACAGACAAGATGATGGTGGAGTTAGTGTCGTCACTGAACACGTGACCTCGGATGCCACTGTCATCCCAGCCGAAGGGGATGGATGAGTTGTATTGGTCGTCGACATCAAGCCACTCTGGGTCGTCGCGACCAGCTTTGTACGCGTCCTCGGACATGTATGCAAAGTTGATGATGGTCTCCTTATCTTCTACATCTGGGCCTGGAATGTCTTCGGCGACCCAAATTGGGGACATGGGTATTTGATTGTTGTAGAATCGAGCAGCAGGTCTCTCAATCTTGACGGCTTTCGTTTTGATGGGGAAAGGCCCATATTGCCCTGCGGCAGCTGCCACAAATGCTTGGTCCGCGGTGATATCTAGCCTGCGGGCCCTGGGCCCTGGTTGGCCAGCGCCATGATGGAATATGTGTCGGAGAGTAACCCCGTTTGCCGCCGGTTCATTATCAACGTTGCATGGTCTACCAGTGGCGCCGAAGCCGGAAATGTAGGATGAAGCAGTAACTATAGACGCGACCTGCGCGAGGAAGAAAAGAAGAGTGACTCGAGATTTATGATGATCCATGTTGTTGAACTCAACCAGCGGAAGTGAGAAAGATGAGGGAGTGTTGATGTGTTGATGGCTGAGTTGTCGCCTGCGCACGGTCGCGAGGGCGCGTGACATGTACGCTAGCCTGATTCGGACGGTTCGGTGGGTACGTCATCTTCGACATGGTCATCCTACCACACATGTGATGGTATGCCCGACACAAGTGTCGTTCTTCCGCTGAACACATGATCGGGCTATCTACACGGGCGGCGAAGCTGTCTACGAGCTTGATGACGGATTTACCCACAGGCGATCTCGATCATAGGCGGTTCCTTGCGCCCTGGAGCGTGCCGACTAAGGAGTCTCTTGTCGCTATACACAATTCTTCTGGACGAGAAAAGATCGGTGATAGAAAAGGAAGAACTAGAAGGCTGCTGTAGAAAGGAATATTGTAGTAGATCCTAGCCCTGGAGTTCAGACGGAGCGGGAGAAGTTTAGTGGAATGGGCATGACAATGGTGAAATCGAACGTAAAGCAGAAAAGACCTGTATGATGCAAGCATAAAAGCACATGTCGTGAAGCAGAATGTGAAAGGACATCGTGTACAAGTGGAGCTCGAGATACTGATTGTCAGCGGAATGTGCGCCGCGCAAGATAATTACCGAGAGCTGATCTCGAAGAGACTGAGTGCTCTGAGCTTCACCATAGTAAAGAGCTTGACATGATTGTATGTCTAGGATTGTTTCCACTGTCTCCAGCATCGACTGATGAAAGTGGGCATGCTAAGCGGCCGCAGGTTTTTCCGAGGTGGGGCGCTAGCGGGCAGTAGCGCCAAAAAAGTTCAGTAGCAGGTTGAAGCCGCACAACCGCAAGACGAACGAAACACCAACGCATAGACGAAAATCACGACTCAAACTGTATAAATATGGCAATGAAACGCAAGCTAAACGAACACGATGTTCCGGAGCCGGAGTCACCTCAAACACCAAAGCGCAGAGCGAGCGACGCATCACAATCACAATCCGAACCCGCCAGTCCACCAGCACCAACACCTGCGAAGGAAGTTGTCGCGTCTTTCGCCGAACTTCAGCTGGAGCCGCGTTTATTGAGAGGAATCAGGGACCAAAAATGGGGTTCTCCTACTGCCGTACAGTCAAAAGCCATTCCGTTGGCATTACAAGGACGAGACATTCTTGCGCGCAGTGGCACTGGTACAGGCAAGACGGGGGCATATCTTCTTCCCATCCTGCATAACACATTGCTACGAAAAGGGAAGACTTCGCTCATTCTTGTACCCACAAAAGAACTAGCGCTGCAAATTACGAAGGTCGCCAAAGCCCTGTCAGCACACTGTGGCCAGTCAATCAGGATACAGAACATTGCTGGGAAGGAGTCTGAAGTGGTGACCAAGGCAAAACTCGCAGATAACCCGGATATTGTCGTCGCGACACCAGCGCGGGCGAGTGCGAACATAAACAATGGCGCGCTGGCAGTCACAGAGCTCGCGCATTTGGTGGTAGACGAGGGCGACCTGGTCATGGGCTATGGCTTCAAGGAGGACCTCGATCAGATTGCGCAAAATATCCCCAAGGGCGTGCAAATGTTCCTCATGTCGGCGACCCTTAACACCGAAGTCGAATCGCTCGGTAGCCTTCTCTGCAACGACCCCGTGGTGCTCAAGTTAGATGATCTCGACAAGGCCTCGAAACGCGTCAAGCAATACGTCATAAAGTGCGCCGAGGAGGAGAAGTTCTTGCTGATATACGCTATGTTTAAGCTGGGCCTCATCAAGGGCAAGACGATCGTCTTTGTTGGAGACACGGACCGGTCATACCGTGTCAAGCTGTTCCTCGAGCAGTTTGGCATCAAGTCATGCGTGTTGAACTCGGAGCTTCCGCTGGCATCGCGCCTGCATATTGTTGAGGAGTTTAACAAGAACATCTACAACATCCTGATTGCGTCGGACGAGACGGAGATTTTGGGATCACAGAAGAAGGCCGACGAGACGCGGCCAAAGAAGAAGTCTAAGACGGACAAGGAGGCAAAGAACGACTCTGGTGTGTCCCGCGGCATCGACTTCTTGAACGTATCCTGCGTCCTCAATTTCGACTTCCCCGCGACGTACAAGTCCTATTTCCACCGCATCGGCCGAACAGCGCGTGCTGGCAAGTCCGGCACTGCCATCTCCTTCATTATCACCAAGGACAAGTACAGGAAACACAAGTCGACAACCTTTACTGGCTGCGAGAATGACGAGGAGGTGCTGAAGAAGGTCGAGAAGCATCAGGAAGCAGGACAGAAGCTGGAGAACTACAACTTCGACATGAAGCGCCTGGAGCCATTTAGGTACCGCTTTGGAGACGCTCTGCGTTCTGTCACGCGCATTGCTATTCGCGAAGCGCGTATCAAGGAGATTCGGTTGGAGCTCTCAAAGTCGCAAAAGCTGTCGCGCTATGTATGTACCCTGCTATGCAACACTCTGAACAATCACTAATATCACCACAGTTCGAAGAAAACCCTGAAGCGCTCGCCCACCTCAGACACGACCAGACGCTCAACCATCCCGCGCGCATACAACCACATTTGAAGCACGTCCCGGACTATCTGCTACCAGGTGGCAGCAGGAAGCCGGCAGATGTTGGCTTTGTAGGCTTGAACGTGCCTCGCGTGAACAAGCGGCAATACGTAAAGGGCAAGGGGAGGAAGGTCGTGAGGCGGAATGGCAAGGTTGATCCGCTGAAGACATTCAACGCGAGAGGGAAGGGGAAGAAATAGAAAGTTTTCCGCTTCAAACAGGGTGAACAAGTACCAATCGAAAGCTTGCAGGCACTCTCCAACTCATACCCATGCCTCTCCAATGGGAGATGGACGAGATAGTCCGGCTCGGCTCGAACTTCGACGGCGTGTCTGATGTGCCCACATGCTGTCTTTCCGTGTAGTCTTGGATGTTGTGTCGGGGTCGTTCTCCTGCAAAAGACTCCGGTTAGGTGGGAAGTCTGACCCTGAAGCTGGTATATCCTGCTCATAGTTGTGGTCCTCGACAATTGGTACCATGATCTCTTCCGCCCACTTTTCTCCTTCGGGAAGCTTCGGCATTTTTCTCGCTTGAACCTCTTTGAACTTGCTCACGTAGGAGCTCTGTGATTCGTACCAGTTCTTAATCCTGAACACATCGTCAATTGAAGACACTTCGCAGATATTCGCACACTTACGGATTATGCATCTTGTCGATGAGCTTGTGCAAATACCCGAACTTGAGTTTCTCATCGAAGAATTCTGTTCCGGGCCCGAGACAAAAGCTGATGGCTTCGACGAGCGGCTGCGAGCCCGTCGCTTTATTCAATTTGCCATTAATGCCACGTATGCTGATCGGCCGCCAAGTCTCATTGACATTGACCTCGAATTCGAATCTCATGTCCATAGATGATGGCCGGATAGGCAAACCCAGTACTAATTGAGCACAAACTAAACCGACTCTTTTAAGCCCGGAAATATCCCGTTGAGTTAGGCAAGTTCCATGCTGTCTGGATTCAAACACGTGTCTTGTGCGTCCTCCAGGGCTCGAATCTATTTCCACCGTCAACCCATGACAGCATAATCTCTCGACCCATGGCGTGTTCCAGAGTAATATTGACCACTGGGAAATGCCAAATATGCGCTCTGGTAGTCCTTCCAACCATCCTTCACTTTCGAACAGCAGAGGCTCGCGCTCTAGGAGTTTACTGACAGGAATCGTCTCTCTTGACAACTGCCCTTGTTCGTGGCACTTTGAGATAGCATATGTGCTGATTGGTTCAGTGTCCATATGCCCTGCGATCTGTTCGATTCCGGCTAGTGCTTCCGCGATAGTATCTTCGTCAGATATGCCGTCTTCGTATGCGACACGCAGCCTAAATCGATCGACCACATTTTGTTCCTGAGTACTTCTAAACCTCAGGTCAATATTGATCGGGATCTGAAAGTCCCATCGTGAGACATCTTCGCCATTTTGAGGAGGCTGGAAAGCCAATGCCCATCTGCTCGTGCCGTTTGTGGCAGTACATGCATTGTGCAGGCCACACGCTTTACTGTAGAGTTTGCTAGCGAATAGTTCAAGTCGCAATAATTCTCGTGCCCGGTTTAGATCATCGTTGTAATGTTCTCCAGTTCGAACGTGATAGTCGCGCTCGTACAACTTGTTCATTGATTCCACGACTTTCTCAAGCCGGCTGATCCAGTCTTCAAGAAGGCCTTTGTTCCACAGGTTGTATGCGATTGCTTCTCCCACGTAGTTCATGCCACTCCTTGGTCTATAGAATACGCCCTGGCTTATAGCGCGTTTCATTTTCTTCCATGCTCTTTGTTGACCTTCGTTCATGTCCACTCGCTTCGTTTCTTTCTTGATTGCAGCGGCAAGGCTTTTCACATCCTCCATAGCGGTCAAACAAAGGTCTCGATGGAATTCTAGCTGTGGACTACGCCAGTAGTCCTCCCAACACGCGAAATGGTCCAAACACGTTGCAAGGCGCAATTCTATTGCGCGAAGCTGGGGCGTTCGCTCACGGAAAGTGTCCACTGCCCTGACAACGTTGGATAAAGTTGTGAGAACAAAATTGAGGCTCGCCAGCCCTAGGCCAAGTGGTCCAAAGAATTCAGCCATAGATCATTTATGGGATTGAGCGTTATTGGAGTCGTGCGGTTGAGGGTCGCCCAGGTGATCATTCCAGGTCTTCCTGGTGATTGAGTTTGGGTCGAGTGTTTCCCGATGAACCAAAGCATTGACAAAGTGCGACACAAGACTCAAGTAGACAGTAAGCTTGACTAAAGAACATACCTAAGGATAGATAAGGGCCCGTCGAATCAACCCTCCCCCATAGCGGGGTAGAAACTGGCCCCACAGGTCGTAATCGAGGTGCAGATGTCCCCGCTCGACGCCACCCCTATGCCCCTTCAAATGCGTTCGAGGTCAACCTGCTACAATCCATTCATTATTTCTGGATCAACAGCTCACAAACTGTTGCCTCACTTTTAATTTGGTCTCTTTTCAATAACCCTTGGAAGCATTGGTATTAACACGGCCTTCGGCTGTAAGCAAATTGAAAGACATTCTGAAGCGTTTGAGCCTTCAGTAGATGGGTGATGCAGACTGAAACAGATTCGAAATTGGAACCTGCCAGTAGCGATCCCGCTCTATTTTCCGACGATGAAGAAGACAACACAAGCACAGGCTCAGTGGACAGCAATGAAGAAGCAACCATGTCATTATACGAAACTCTCAGTAATACTTTGAGCAACTTCGACGCAGCAATTGGAAGCGATGACGCGTGGGCATGGAACAATGTTGAGCTTGCCCAGAAGGTCTTTGCTGTTTCCGTCAGACTTCAAAATTGGAAGGCAAGCATCGTATGGATAGCATCGCAATCTGCTTCTATGAAAGCTGGAACAATCGACGATGCCCATGTCAAAGAGCTGTTCTCCTCCATGACGAGCGCGCGTCCTTTCTTATCTAGCCTACTTTTGTCCTACTTTGACGACATCAATGCCCGCCTTAAGAACGTCAGGAATGATTTGTCCTTAGGTACAAGTGGCAAACAGTAAGTTAGAATTTGCATGAGCTTCCGTGTTTACAATTTAACAGATAAACCATGTAGGACCGAGCCTCAGAAGGCTTTGCTAGAAGAGCTTGATACTGCTGTACAGTGTATCTGCGTTCAGCTGGCCCCGATTAGTTTGTTTGCTGAATCTAGGCCACTTCTTCAAGGGATACCAACCATGAAGAGCGAGCAACAAGAGAAAATAGCTATAGGGATCGAAAAAGAAGCACAAACGCCACATGAAGAAGAGCCTGCCAAGTATCAGTCTCAGTATGACTGGATCCAGAAAAGGTGGAAGCGCTTACTGTACAGCGTCGGTTAGTCATGGAACCATGAAGTGCATTTTGTTGATGGGCTGACATGACCAAGCTTCCTCGAAGTGGGAGTTCAGTGACTATTATGATGGGCCGCCACCAAAAGAGGAAACAAACGAGAATCGCAAGGCTACGCTGACAGGTGCTAGCTATAGTAGTGGTCAGAAGTTTCATTCGTCCTATGACTGGGCCTTGGGAAAGTGGAAACGCTTGCGATGGAACCCTAGTCAGCCCCCATGATGCCAGTGCTTTTGTTTGCGCTGACATAGCTAGCAACCTCACAATGGGACTTCAACGACTACTATGATGGGCTCCCGCCAGCTGAGGGAAGGCGCGATTCTCATCAAGCAACAGGCATCCCTTACAGTGTGACACCGACTACTAGATTCTTGCAAGCACAAATATCATACGGTGGAACAGGCTACTATGCGCAACAGCAACCATACTCTTACACTACTTCAACTTCCACGAATACACACGCAGCTTATCCTCAAGCGGCATATGCGCAGCCAGTAGAATCAAGGAGCGAAGGCCGTCTTCTTCAAGGAAGTTACAATCCGCAAAACCCCGCAACAGGTCCGCACTATGAG